>CM040242.1:240193262-240428530 GCA_022545495.1 Chrysanthemum lavandulifolium
TTTAGGAGTGTTTGTGTTTGTTTTGAAGGGTTCTGGCGTAAAGGTTACGTTTACATATTTGTCACGCTTAAAGCTTTAATTTTGCACTTAAAAATTCAAGATTCTTGTGGTTTAAGGTTTATTTGGTGCTAAAGTTTTAGTTTTTGCAAAAGTTCGAGCTTTACGTGTTTTGGTTCAATTTTAAGCTCGTTTTGTTCGTTGGTCATTTACACTCGTAACTTTTCTAAGCACTTTGGGTGAAAAAGGTCAACATTTTTGGTTATTCGAGTGTTTTTAAGGCTATCTGCAAAAGAAATCATTTAATCGTTGGAAATTTCTTACGGTAGAAGTCAAAAGTCAAAACCCTAGTTTTCTACTCATAACTTTTGGTGAAGAATCTTCGAGCTATAACGGTTACTCGGTGCTTCCTCACTTGGATAAGTGTGAACACCGACTTCGTGGATATCCCTTATGTTTGTGGTGTAAAGGATTTTGGTTCTTAACCATAGTTTACGCATAAGCTAATAGCACGGTAACTCTACGATAACTTCACAATTCTGCGTAAGGTTTACGGTAACTTTTGGTCTACGATAAGCTTAAGGTTACGCGTAAGATCATTTTTACGCATAAAATTTTCTACGCCAAGGAATCCTACGCTAAGATCCTCGCCTAAGCTTCCCGCATAAGATCCTCGCCTAAGCATCGTCTACTCAGTAACTTCTGTTTCTCGCCCAAGCTCTTTCTACGCATAAAGGTTAAAAAAAAAAAAAAAAAAAAAAAAAAAAAAAATTTGTTTTGGGAAAACTTGAGTAAAATTTAAATTTTGAGAGACTAAACGTTCAATTTTACGAGATTCAAATTTTGGTTTAATGTGAAAATTTTGGTCAAAATTCAAATTTTTGGGCCTAAATTCAAATTTTTCGGTCAAATTTACGTCAAAATGTCATAACTCAAATTTTCATACGACCTTAGAATTGATTTTTATAGTGAATTTCAAATTTTGGCGAAAATTTTTTAAGAACCAAGGTTACGAGTACGACTTTCGAAACACCTCAATGAGCTTAATCTTCATCAACCACGACTCCTTTATCGTTGAATCGATCCTACATCAACTTTATCGGATCATACCTTCATCAATGGCAACTCAACAAGACATTCATGCACGTAGGTGCGAAAACCGTCCTCCTATGTTGGAAAAAGGTGGTTATCTTCAATGGACAAGTCGAATGCTTCGTTACATCAAGACAAAACCTAATGGAAAATTGATGATCAAATCCATTCAAGATGGACCCTTCATACCTCGACAAGTCCAAGACCACGAAATGCTTGATGCAACACCTCCCGTCCCACCATTTCTTCGTCTTCAAAAGACTCGGAATACTACGAAGAGGATCGAAACAAGTCAAGCAGATGACATGGCAATTCATATTGTCCAAGCGGGTTTACCAAGAGACATCTTTCTTTGCTATAGGCGGTTGTGAAGCGCTTTTGAT
This sequence comes from Chrysanthemum lavandulifolium, assembly GCA_022545495.1. Lineage (NCBI taxonomy): Eukaryota > Viridiplantae > Streptophyta > Magnoliopsida > Asterales > Asteraceae > Chrysanthemum > Chrysanthemum lavandulifolium. The sequence continues at coordinate 240,194,735 of CM040242.1, forward strand.
ATGTGGGAGCGTGTTAGGCGACTTTGTCATGGGCGAAATTGGTCAACAAGACACGAGAACAACTTGCTAGCTGCTTGGGAGAAATTTACATCTACTCCGGGAGAATCCATTGAATCCTACTATGGAAGGTTCTCGCACTTTAATGAATGAGCCGATCGGAAACAAGTTGACACCCGAAACTATCGTGAGCAACATCAAGTTCTTGAACAATCTACCGGAAGAATGGGGCGATACGTCACTATTGTCAACCAAACAAAAGACTTACATCAAGTGAACTTTGATCAACTCAACGATTTTACGAAACAAAATCAAAATGAAGTGAATGAAGTCGGACAAAAAGATTAGCAAAGAATCATGATCCATTGGCACTCATTGCAAAGACTCAAACTCGGTGAATACACAACAACAAGCTTCATCATCTTCCACCAACAACAACTTGCAAGCAATACATCCTCAACAACAAAACTATCCACCGAACAACAACATTACCAGAACAAGGAATCACGATCTTGAAATGGAACCGGAAGAAGCTTTATCACAGCATTTGCATTCTTGGGTAAAGCATTGAGAGGTTGCTATTCCACACCAACTAACAACAACCAAAGTTTCATCAAACACTACTTGCAGCAAGTTGCTTGTAGGAGTGTGAATATGGGTCGTCAAGGTCAAATGGTTGGAGTTATTGGGAATCGGCGAGGATATCTTCTTGGATTTCGCATGGTGTAATCAGCGGTTCGAATCGGTGTCGAGATGGGTCGAATGTTGGGAATAAGCGTTGGTGTCAGAATGGGAATGTTGCGACTCACGTCGTTGGGAATTATGGAAATGTGAATCGGGGTGTCGGTGTTACGTGTTATAACCGTCAAGGATTGGGTCACATGGCAAGGAATTGTCCAACTAAGCCAAAAGAAGGATCTTGCGTATCTTCGAAAGCTATCATGTTGGTACAAAAGGAACAATCTGGACTTCAATTGAGTCTTGAGGAACATGACTTCATGGCTATTATGGATGATTTGGAAGACCTCGAGGAACTCAATGCAAGCGCATCTTCATGGCAAATCTTTAGGAGACTAAGTGCGACATCGACTCGACGCACCTCCTGCCTATGACGCCAACGCAGATGTCGAGGTACCAATCATTGATCCATGCTATAACAATGTCATATTTGATGTGTTTACTCATAACGAACGACGTTCTGTGACACCGGCACCTACTTATGATACATACCGGACAATCCGAGTTGTAGCAATACTAACTCTGAAACTCCATATGTGGATCCTAGTGGAGGCTATGTGGCACAAAATATTGAGACTGATGAGGAAACACGTGCTTATTTTGAATCATTAATCAACAAGCTGTGGCATTGAAATTGATAAAGTTAAAAGGTCAATCGCGATGTTAAAGGCGAATGCCAAATTGACCGTGAGCTTGAGAGTTACAAGGAGAGCGTAAAAAGCCTTTGAATTTCGGAAAACAAAGAATCGATATTAGAAATTGGTTATCGAAATTTGGTTTCTAAAGAACAACTATTGGAATTCAAGTACAACACACTCGATGTGAATTTGAACTTGAAATTTAAATCTTTAAACAAAGAAATTTCGATTTAAATGACCAACTTTCTAAACAAAAGCAAAGTTTTCGATCTTGAAAAGAGAAGAAGCGATTGATAACCGATTTTCAAAGCGAGAAGATTCTCTTCTTGATGAAATTCTTGATAAAAATGAGAAAATCAAATCTTTGGACAATTTGCTTCTTACAACGGTTCATTCTGATAAAACAATCAAGATGCTTTCTAATCAAGTAAATCCGCGTTTTCATACTACTAATAGAATGGCACTTGGTAACGACCCTTCTTTGTTCCTCAAGAAAGCTCAGAAACATCAGAATGTGTTAAACAATGGAAATGTTTTGCATAAACCCATTATTGTTCATGATTCTCTTGAAACGTTGGAACTATCTGAGGAGAGTAGATCAAAAATGAAACAAAAGAATTCGGAAATCAAACCAATTGATTATAACAAATGGAACAAAATTAACGGAATTACTTTTGTTAATAAAAAAGAAAAGTCAAAATTCTCCATCACACCAAGTGTTTCAAACAAAGAGTCAACACCTGTTTCAAAATCATTTCAAAACAGTTGTTGTCTCAAATTCTCTTCGAACATTGAACAAATGTCTTCAAACAATCCTTTTAACACAAGTGATGCGAGAAGTATTTTAGACAATGTGAAAACTAGAATTGTGGATCTTCAAGACATTGTTTAAAACTAAAACCACTATTACACCTAACAACCGGTTCTCTAGTTTGACATCGAACAAAGAAAGTTTTTGAAACCCAAATTGCCCTCGGTGAATGCCATCGGTGCAAGGGTAATTCATTTGAACAAGCGTTTTGAAAGAAACAACCGACTTTGTCAGGACTATAAATCCACAGGTAAAGCAAGCTAGTACCTGTGTTGAACAAATCAAAGTTTTGGAAAATTTAAATGACTCTCTTGAAGATGTTCGACTATTGATATTATGTCCATCATTTTGCAAACATATTACATTGAAGATCATGAAAGACTCGATCGAGACCTCGAAATTGTTTCAAAATATAAAAACCTCTTATGAAACTTGAAAAGAAAATGTCTCATATTTTAAACAACTTGATCGAAAAAGCGAGGAATGCAAGTATGACAAAGCGTCGTATGGCGTGCCTACAATGACATGAAAGCGAAAAATGATCTTTTGAGGCTCACCGAATGTAAAAAGGAAAGGTAGTGGAAGCTGTGATTACAAAACCATTGGCGAGGAGAAAGCAAATGTTCCCAAACCGGTTTTTAAACCAAAATATACATTTCTATGCCTCCTCCAAAAGTCAATGAGAAAATGTTTCATCAAAACCGGTCCTCCACCGCCTTGCCTAAACAAAATGTTGATAAAGGAAAAGTGGTTATCGAGAAACCAAAAGTTTTAGCTCTGGCCTTTTAAGATGAGTACCACTAATCGTGCGCCTCCACATCTAAAACATATGGAACAAAGCGACATAAGTTTAGAAAAGCACTCTAAAGAGACTAGGAAAGCTGAAACCACTTCTCTAGATAATAATGTGAATCCTAATGAGTGTGCCTTACCTTCTACTGAGGACTAGGAAGTACCTCTAGGAGCAGTAGACTAAAGCCTAAGAGCAATACAAGGAACAATGTAGTCTCGCTTGCCTCTAAGAGTAGTCGCTTGAATAAAGAGAAGAAAGTAGAAGAACACCCTAGGAATTTACCGCTTTGTAATAAGAAAGACATTTCATCTGAATGTAATGAACCTATGAAACTTGCTAAGTCTAATGAATGTGTTGAATACATTTGTTTAACTTGCAAGAAATCTTTAACTAATGTTCATGATGATTGTGTTTCTAAGAATGAGATTGTTAAGCTGTTAAGAAGAATGTTCCCAAAAGAACTTATGTTAAGCGAATAGGAAGACTAGTCGCGAGACTTAGGCTTTACACTCTTGATAGGGAGCATAATGTTTACTTTAGGGATGACATTTGGAAACCAACGGGTAGAACTTTCACACTCCGAGCGGCGAGAATGGTGATGCACTGTCTTACCAATAGATGACTTCATGAGTGTGATCGAGTTTTACCTCTAACCCAAATGAACCAAAATCAAAGCGGTTTCCAAAATCTTCTTCTTACATTATTGGCGAGTTATCGAAATATGTCTTTGGATCATCGACTCGGGTTGCTCCAAGCACATGACCAGAATCTGAAGCTGGCGATCAATTTCATCCGGAAATTCATGGGAACCGTCGTTTGGAAATGATCATGTAGCAGACTATCATGGGTTATGGAGATCTACCTTCGAAATTATTTGATCACTCGGGTTTACTATGTCCAAGGTTGGGACACAATTTGTTCTCGATCAGGCGGTTACGTGATGCGATTTAGAGGTTGCTTTTAGGAAAATGCTTGCCGTTAGAAACTTGGATGGCAATGATCTCTTAATCGGGAATCGTGATACAAACTTGTATGCTATCGACATCAATCAAATGGCCTCTTCATCACCAATATGTCTTATGACATGCGCATCCGAACCTTGATCTGGTTGTGGCACGACGGTTATCCCATCTCAATTTTGACACCATCAACAATCTTGCCAAAGACAACATCGTAAACGGACTTCCAAAGTTCAAATACACCAAGGATCACTTATGTCCATCATGCGAACAAGGAAAAGCAAAAGAGCATCATATAAACCCAAACCCGTACCTAGTTCGGAAGCAAGGTTGCATATGTTGCACATGGACTATATGGCCCAATGAGAGTTGAAAGCATTAATGGGAAAAGTATATTCTTGTTATCGTCAATGATTATTCGAGATATACATGGGTTAAGTTTCGAGATCAAAGACGAAGCACCGTGCATCATCATTACCTTCACGAAGCGTATTCAAGTACTTCTTCAAGCTCCCGTAAGAGTTGTAAGAGCAGATAACGACACGAATTCACAAATCGAGTTAAGAGCTTATTTTGAAGATGTTGGAATTACACATCAAGCAATGAGCTTGTTCGAACTCCACAGTGAGAATGGGGTAGTTGAAAGAAATAGAACTCTTGTGGAGTCTGCTGCACAATGCTAATCTATTCTCGCACCGTTATTTCTATGGGTGATGTTGTTGCCACCGCTTGTTTCACTCGAACCGATCTCTAATCCATCCAAGATTCAATAAAACCCCATATGAGCTTGTGAACAACGAAAACCGATATCTCTTACTTTCACGTGTTTGGCGCTTTGTGCTATCCTCGAATGAGAGAAGATCTTGGAAAACCGAAAGCAAAATGTGATATTGGAATCTTCATTGGATATTCGGGATAACTCGAGGGTATTCGTGGTGTATAACGGAGAACTAGGAGGATCATGGAGCGATGAATGTGAAGTTTGACGAACTGTCACATATGGCTTCGAGAGACTCGCTCTAGAACCCGCACTAAACCGACGGACTTCTAGACACATCGGTTCAAGACTACTGTTACCTCAAAGAGCTCAATCAACTTCGTTTGACAATCCTAAAGAACAAGAATGGGAGAATTTCTTGAGTTAATGTTCGATGAATACTATGGTGGAACTTGACAAATGCATCAAACCATCATTCCGCCGCACCCGCTCAAAATCATCATCCTCCACCACCAATGTAAGATGCATCAACAACGGTCGAAACCAATGCACCAACCCCATCAACATCATCTACATCTACTCGATTATTGCACCTGTTCTACCAGCGGTTGATGAGCAAAACCAAAACCATAACGATGCAACGTTAGATGAAGACTTATTTGAAAACCCGTTTGCTACGGAATCACCGAATCTTCTTCAAGCTTACGAGAACCATCTAACTCGCACACGCTTAACCAACAAGATCCTTCTACTCAAGTGGACAAAAGACCACCCAATTGAACAAGTTATTGGTGAACCTTCAAGGCCAATTCCGACGAGACGCCAACTTGCCGCGATTGCGACTTATGCATTTACCTTTGCTCAATTAGCAATATCGAGCCAAAGAACATTCGTGAGGCAATGGCGGATCCCGCATGGATAGAAGCAATGCAGAGGAACTTCTCCAATACCGTCTACATGACTCTTGGATATGGTTCCAAGACCAATTGACGTTCGTGTCATTGATCTCAAGTGGTTATGGAAGAACAAAGGGATGAAGAGATGACGTAATTACGCAACAAAGCTCGTCTTGTGCCAAAGGATACAGACAAGAGGAAGGATAGACTTTGAAGAGTCATTCGTGCGGTAGCTAGACTTGAGGCGATCAGATTTTCTTAGCCTATCGACTCACAAAACATCACGGATTATCGGATGGACATTAAGACCGCTTTCTTGAATGGAACTCGAAAGAAGAAGTGTACGTGAGTCGACGGTAAGGCTTCATCGACTTGGAACATCCGGACTCGTCTACAAACTCAAAAGGCAATCTATGGTTTAAAACAAGCTCAGAGAGCGTGGTATGACGAATCGTCCTCTTTCCTTATCCAAAACAATTTCACCAAAGGAACAGTTGATCCTACCTTGTTTACACAAAATGCAAAAACAACATTTTGATTGTTCGATTTCGTGGGCGACATCATCTTTGGGTCCACTAATCCGAATCTTTCAAAACATTTTGAAAATCTCATGAAAATTAAATTTGAAATGTCCATGATGGGGAACTAAAATTCTTTCTTGGTTTACAAATACATCAGCCCCTCGTGGAATTTTTATTAATCAAGCTAAATACACAACCGAGATTTTGAAAATCATGGTATGGATAATCGTGACTCGGTTGAACACCAATGGTAACTTCACCAAAAATTAGAGCCGATTTGTTTGGGAAACCTATTGATCCAAGAAATATTCGGAGCATGATTGGTTCTCTCATGTATCTTCTTGTTAGTCGACCAGATATTCATTTCTTTGTTTGCTTATTAGCACGGTTTCGAGCAAAGCCTACCGAACCGCACCTCAAAGAGGTTAAGCGGATCTTCGGTGCACGAAGACATCCATTCATGGGACTTTGGTATCCGAAGGAACTCGGTTTGATCTAATTGCCTTTTCTAGATCACGGACCACGCAGTGATCAAATTCTGACAAAAGTACATACGGAGGAGCACAATTTTGGGTGAAAAGTTAGTAAGTCGGTCTTCAAAGAAACAAGATTGCCTTTGCACTATCAACCGTTTGAAGGCGAGTATGTGTCTATCTGCGTGTTGTGCTCAAGTTCTATGGATGAGAACACAACTCACAGATTATGGTTTTACTTTCGATAATATACCTATGTATTGTGACTCGAAAAGTGCCATAGCCATATCATGCAATCTGTTCATCACTCAAAGGCTAAGCATATCGAGTCCGCTATCACTTCATCAAAGAGTGCGTCGAAAATGGTATGTTGAATTATTCTTCGTGAAGGCGATTACCAACTCGCCGATCTATTAACTAAAGCCCTTCCAAAAGAAAGGTTTGAGTATTTAGTTCGACGAATTGAATCTAAGCCTAACCCCGAGGAGTTAGAACGTCTTCTCGAATCTTCTTGAAAATGATTTTCCAAAAGCTTCATTGTAAATATTTTTGAAAAACAAAATACAAAATTTGAAAAACCAACAAAAGCAAAATATAAAAATATAAAACTTTCAAAATTCAAAACAATAGAAAATCAAAAATACAAAATATTCTTCTACGACATGTCTCTCGTATAATCGATATTCATGCGTATCTAGAAATGTCATTCAACAATGATACGGGCGTATACGGATGTTGAGCGAGAGTTCTTTAATTGTTTTCTAAAACATGTCGTTCCTCAAAATTTCTTCATAAAATGGCTTTCGTATACTTCAGTACGAAACCCGGACCAAAATGATGACTTTTGATTATATTTCAGATCAAAACTCGTGTTTTTTAAAGAAAAAATCAAGTGTACGCTTCAGTGCACTACATTTATAAATGGTGAGAAATCATCATCATCTTGAGCACCTTTTCAAGATTGTTCAAAACGTTTTTTTCAAAATCTTTCAAAATATTTTGTGCTCAAGATAACTCCCTCTAAAACCCTTAAATTGATTATGCTTTATTAAAGGGGGAGTATAAAACAAAATGTTCCAAATTCATGCTTAAATCAAATCCGTTTGTCTCCCCAAAAGATTCTAAAATGTTGTTTAATCCGTTGATATCAAAATATCACGAATATGCTATTTTGAGGGGAGGAGCGTGATTAAAATGTGATCAAAATATTTAATGATCGTGGTTTGAATCTCAAAATGAGCTCGAATCGATGAAACCAATGAATTGACGAGGAATCATGTACCATCTCGAAACTTTCTATGGACTTGACCAGACGGGTAATAATCGAACACCCCAAATTAGGATTAGCGGAAGCATACGTGTTATCTATCGGGAGCGTTATGGAGTTATAAGGTGACTAAGGATAGGAAATTGGTGAATCACAACTAGAAGTCAGGAATGTAATACACCCCAAATTTGGAACGGAATACATAGTCCGTTTAATTTCATAAAATCCTTTGAAACAATATCTTACAACATTGTTTAGATGAATGGGCATATCCCATAATTTTGTGGTCCCAATATAAAACATCTTTTATTTGTAAAAGCTTTTCTTTAGAAATTTCTACGACCATTTATCACCTCTTGCCTTGCATCCATGATCACAATTAAGCACCGAGAAAATATGCTAAAAGGTCACTATAAGTTTGGTGAGTTCATAGGTTTAGATTAAAATAGTAAGTTTGGACCATAAGCAAGGCATATAATCATTATCAAGAATATAATGATATATGGATGAAAGTCTATTACGTTAGCTCTAAGTTCATGCAACCGATACTACGACGGTTTCAGATGCTAAAAGATGTCATACAATATAGGGCCCATAGCAAGTGTTTTGTCCCCAACACTTGATTCCGACATGGTATACGTTTCGCTTTGGCCTAAGCATGGCCAACCGAACGGAGGAGTCACCCTCAATAGATCTATTTATAACATTCGCTTTCCCAATGGGGAATTGACGGTTCATGAAAAAGGGCATTCTCTAGGGACATAAGGGCTTAGGCTAAACCACGTAATAGTAATCATGTATTAGTTTTGGTCCATGAAATGTTTTGCATATTTCTCACCCCAAAATGTATAAAACAATTTATCAAGTAAAAGTGGGGCTATGAAACTCACCTTAGTAATTGTGCAATCCGAAAGTGGGATTAGTGATGGTTGTGGAGCGGCACCGACACGCGACCTAGATAAGGAGGGCAATGTTTTAGTTCATTATTTTAAGTATCGCTTACTTAAAATAGTTCAATTGTTTTATAATTGTATTAAAACTAAACTTTAGTTTGTAAAATGATTAAAATGGTTTTCTAGTAGGTATACGAAAGTATGTATACTTTTCATGTTGACATTTTAACAATGTTAAAATTCAAAGTTTGGTTCGAAAATATTTATGTCATTCTTTTAGTAAGTATTATTTATTTATGTTGACACATATTATCATTGTCAAAATCAATATTGGTTGATTTATTTTCTAATTGCATTTAGAAATATAATTAAGTTAAGTTTGGAGACTATAAAATTGAGTAAATGATAAAATGACTTGATGGTCTCTATTTGTTTATCCATATTTGTTTGTAACACTTACCTCTACTAGTTTACTTGTTCTAACTATGTCTTTTGATTATGCCGACGAAATCTCGTTGTACAAATTTCATTATGTATCTTACATGGTTAGTTATCGTTTCATGTAAATAAAGTTTTACACTTGTCTAATTGCATTGAGACTTTTATAAACTTGACGTCTGATGATGTGCCACGAGATGGAGGAAAGGAATAGACGGAGACGGGTTACCTTATACTTGGACTTCCAATTATCGTTACACGTTTTATTTTGTGAGGTAGTTTAGATCATCCATCGAACACCTCGAGCCACCGTGGGTCATGCGGCCGGGGTCGTTAGTGACAAGGTACCGAATATGGGCGAAGCCCATAAAATAGACAAACTCTTTTGTAATATAGGCAATAAGTTGGTATGTGGCCGATGACCTATGTCAAGATGCTAATTAATATTTTGGTAACACATTGCTTGCGCAAACTTGTTGAGGAGGAGACCAAACGTGAGGTGAACCGACACAACAAGTGTCCATAACATCTCGAATGATGCTCAGGGCTAACATGTTATTGAAAGTTAAGAGTAAAAAGGTGGTGAAATCTTGTGCTAGTCGAGTACTACTCAACTCGATTTCACCCCGACAGCCTATAGCACTAGTTCAGACCATGACAATTTATAGGTTAATTATTTTTATTTTGACAAATCGTAATCTCGACTCGGCTCTTCTCCTAGGTACACACCATGATTTAACACCAAACTCATAGTCGAAACCCGAGACACGTGGTACTTATAGTAACGGTTGGTTTCTCAAGCTAACACGAGGTCATGACTTAGTGTGTTTTTCTTTAACGCATGAATCTCATCGACACAATGAATAACGCGAGGTCGATCGAAAAGGATTACTAGTATCGAAATGGGTTTCTAGTCGAGTCAAACAACCACTTGACACAAACAAATAACAATTTAGATTGGCGCATTTCTTAAACATGAGTTTATACAAATTATCAAGATTCAATACCTTATATTCGATTTAACGTGAGTAACCACAAGGACCAATTTATTATAGGTTTCATGACTCAAACTCAAGGGTTATTAAAGCGAAGTTTTTCCGCCAAAGTCTAACGACACTTTCGAGTGGGCTAACGCTAGGTGATGGTCTTAGCGGGACAAAGCTTTTAGCTATGTTTACCTCTTCACGGCCTTTACTTGACAAGGGCAGTGACCAAATCAATTTCCAACACCCAATCTATTTACCAAAGATTACAAGTTTAACAAGAATTTTTCACTACTTGAGTAGTATACCAGACATCGTGACTAGCATAAGCTTCCGTTTCTAAATCTTATTATCACTTGTAAGTTTATAAAACTTGACTTTTCCAACCATTTGGTTTCATATTCTCGACAGAAAATTCAAACACCCAATAATATAAAATTTTCGACATCAAGAAATTAGAAGAATCAAACCGGTAAAGCTTTATGATAACATTTGGTACAAGTTTTTAACTTAACAATATAACAACAACAAAATAACAAAGAAAACTCATAACCTCAACTTGGAAACGCGGCGTGAGTACGAGAATGAACACTTGGTTTCGGACCAAAAGAGACTTGAATTAGCTTCTCCACACCTCCAATTTCAAAACCCCCAAATCAATTTTTGAAAACCCTAACTTGTGTAAACCCTAGTTTTTTGGTAAAACTTGAAGGAAACTGAGTTTGGGGTCTTTGAAATCCGACTAGAGATATAGGAGTGGATTGAGGATGTGTTTGGTTCACTCTCTTCTCTTGGGTCTTTGGATTGAAGCCAATTTTAGTTAACTTCCAAATCCTAGCATATCTTGGATTTTCCCCAAGGTAGATTGAAGTGAAGATATGATTCCATTGGATGATTTTATCTTGATTCCTCTTGGCTTATTCGAATTACAACTGGCGCATCAAAGGGAAGATTTGGAGAGACTCAAAACTTACTTGGTTTTGGTAATAAGGAGGAAGATATGGTGGGATTATATGTTGGGTTTTCCCTTTTGAGAAGATTCGATCTAGGTGATGCATAGGGGTAGAGGTAGAGGGAGATTGAGGGTGAAGATCTTGTAAATTTCATTTCCACTTTTTTTGTTTTTGTCGTGAGTGGAAAGACCAAAGACAAAGGGTGCAAATCTTAAGTCTTATAAAAGGTTTTCATTTTTATCTAATGTATATGTATTTTACTTGTAGTATAATTTAGAAAATGTAAGTGTATATGTTACACTTAGGTATTTAATTGTATTTGAATCTTATAAAAGTTATTATTTAAGTGATAGTGTGTTAAATATCTTGCGTCCTGCGATATTAAATTGTGACTAAGGCACCATTGTTTGATAACCTTTATAACGTAGTATCTTATTGTTACGAGTCTGAAATATTTTTATCTTGGTAATATTTTATATCACGAACATTTGTCATTTGTTTTATCAAGTCCTTTTCATAGTGTCGATGCGCGTGCGAAGTCGGTCATCGTGGTAAACGAGATAACCTCTCGCCTTTCATATTAAATCATAAGACAAATGAAATATTCATAAAATGATATGAATGCAAAAGTGATGCAATAGTCTACATGATGCGAGTTAACTACTCAAATGGTCGTAAAGCTTATGCATGCTTAATGACTTATGCTTAGTAATAATAAATTACTAATTATCGCTTAAATTTTGGTGAAAATTTACCGTGTGTCACATCCTCCTCGCTTAGAAGGAAAACCGTCCTCGGTTTTCGCTTAAATTACTTGATGAAGTAGAGAAAATGTGTGGGTATTTGTGCTTGAATTGGTCTTCGCGTTCTCGCGTGTATTTCTGGACCTCTTTGAGAGTTCCAACAGGTCTTAACGATGGGAGTGCGGCTTTGTTTAAGCCGTTGGATTTCTTGATCCAATATTTCAATTGGGTTCCTTGACAAAATTTAGATCTTTTGTCTACTTTGAATTTCTTTCATTGGAATGGCGAGAGTTTCGTTGTAAGGCAATTCTTCGAGTTTCATATGTGAAACACGTTGTGCAAAGAGTTGAGTTCTTGTGGTAATTCGAGTCGGTATGCTACCGGTCCGATTCTCGCGAGAATTTTGAAAGGTCCAATGTAACGAAGATTCTCTTTCCACCTTTTTCCAAAACGGACTTTGCCTTTCCGTGGCAAAAATCTTATCATGACTCCATCTCCCACTTGAAACTCAAGTGGCTTTAGTCTTCTGTCCGCGTGTCCCTTTTAACGATTACGTGTTGTTTGTAGATGGTTCTAGGTTAGCACAATTTTCTCAGTAGTTTCTTGAATTAGTTCTGGGCCAGTGAGTTGGCTTTCTCGAAATTGAGCGTTCTGGAATGTGTGGGCATAACGTATAGTCCTAATGGAAATCCGAGTTGGTAACTACCAGCTTGGTCTTGGAGAGGATCCGATAAATCTTACGAAACAAGGTATAGCCTTTTGCGTTTGGTCAAAATGGTTTACGCTCTTACGAGTCGACACCTCAATCCTTTTCGCCGACTCAAACCTTATGTGTCATTTAGTCCTATTTTTATTGACTTTGACGATCAGAGTCGCTTGTACTCAACCTCTGATACGCATACTATTATCAATGGTCCTTGATAGAAGCTTGGAGCCATTGGACTGGTTCCTTGCTAGTCTCAATCCTGAACACGATTGATTTGCGCTCTAGACCCTATGGTGTCTTATGAGGTGGTCTTTCGTTGCAAAGGGATTCGGTGAAGGAAATTTTCCTGCTCCATTCATTTCTCAAACAAGTTACTCATGTACGAAGTATAGTTTCTATAGATTGAATGGTACTTTCATTCAGCCTAGCGGTCGAAAGACGGTAGGTGGTACTTATTTTGAGATAACTTCTCAAGAACTTTTGGAGTGGTCTTCGAAAGTTTGATGTGACTGGTTGTCGCTATTTGGGATGAAGAGAATTGAAATGCTATGACTTGTAGCGCTTTGCTTTGAGCAATCCTTGCAAGTTTGTTCGTGTTGTTGTTCTCTTTGTTTGGTAGGAATAGGTGAGTTTGAGGAGATGATCAATTAGTACCCATGTAGAGTCTAAATTGATAAGGATCCTTGGTGACTTGGTACCAGAGTTTATTGTTAGGCATTCCTATTTCTATCTGAAATTTCCGGTGCGTACTGGTTGGTTTGTCGGTTCCTGATTGTTTTGAATTCTTCCTTTCGAACAGGTTAAGTACGGTTTGACATTGGTCAATTACTAACCTTCGTGTTCTATACTCATAATAGTCCTTTGGATCAAGGTACACCCTTGCTGGACATTAGATGAGTATAACTCCTGGCCTTAATAAGGTTTCCACCTAAAGAGATTACAAATCCTTTCTTGGCGTGGGTCTCAACGTTGGTTCCTGGGGATAAGATTCCCTTCGGTACCTCACGAATCCCATTTCACCTTTGGTTATGTCGTAAGAGTTTTATCTTGTTGGTTCGTCCGTTGCGTGATACTACTTGAAATGATCCGCTTTTACAAGGTTTTGTTTGCTAGGTGTTGTTTGAAGCATATGCGGTCATGACGGTTTTGATTTGGGTGAGTACAAACGTTGTAATTGATCTCACGCTGCGACTACCATTGTTGGTGTCGTCACATGGTCAAAGTTTTTTTTTTTTTTTTTTTTTTTTGCGGTTTGTACATGGTACTCCAGGTGTAGTAGGGATAACATTTCTAGGTTTTCCTAGTGTGGTCTTGTTAGGTTCCATTCTAATTTGCGCCTTGCGTTGTGCTCCTCATGGATCCTTGGATGTTGAGTATTCTATACCATTATTTTCCCTTTTGAATCGTGATAGCTTCACCGTGTAAAGCGTCTTCCTTAAATGGTAGAGTCTCTCATACTCAAGTATGTCTAAAACAGTGCACCACGAATTTTTCATTGCGTAGTGTGTGTAGGTGCTTGTGGGGTTGACACAGGGGTATGATGATCTATTCCTTTCTTAGTTCGATGTATGTGATAGGATACTAAATATAAAGTGGCATATCCGAGGCGTCAGTCTCTGCGTTCTGTGTTCTATAGGGTGCTAATTCATTGTCGAAGGTTCAAACGTTTCATATTTGTTTCCTTAATAGATGATTTCTTCTCTCGGTGTACGGTTTATTCTATTCCGTGTAGTGTGAAATGTATGGCATTTTAAGGTAGGATGTCGACGTGAGATATAGGCACGAATCTTCCTATTTTGTGATAGAGTTAAACACTTCCTTTAACATGACCGGTAAGTATTTCAAGAATTTAGCCATGTCCTGTGCACGTTACCCCTCCCGAATTGTACATAGGTGATCAAGCTATGTATAATTGGGGACCGGTGACGTGTTGTTCGGTATAATCTAAATCTTGGTGTACTTATTCTTTGGTCAACGGAAATGTCGTAAAAGTTCATGCGCGAAGTTTCGGTATGATAGTTTATAAGATTTGCTAGGCCGACCAATGTTGTCGGTGTGGCCTATAGTTCGTTTGACCAAGATGTGTGAAATAATGACAATTTGGTTGGAAATGAAATGTTGAATTCGTGATTGCGAGGTATTAGTTTGAGTTGGTCTTATCGGTATTGGTAATAGTGCCTTCGCCATTGATGGAAATGTGGATTCTTACGAATCAACCCGTTGTGTGATACTAATTTGTTAGAGACTAGTCGAATACCCGGATGACTTTCTCTTGTCTTCGGAAATCCTTTCATCGTGACAAAATAGTTGAAGTCCTTAATGATATGATGAAAACGGTCATGGAGAGGACATATATCGAGATAACACGATAACAACAATAGATACATTACTAGGGGAAGGTTTCAAGACATTAAGATTTCCTAGAAGTACTTTAAAGTAGATCGTAACTTGGAAGTTAAACTAAGCTTTATTACAACCAAAGATCTCTAGCTAAATTAGTTTCTTCCATGGTGTCCGTTGGGAGTCTCGAACCATTCTTCACACTTTCTTCGAAAAGTGTTTTGGCGATTCTTTGCTGCATGTCGACCTTTCTTATCCTCGCACATGCTTTTGATGTGGTCTTTCTTTCCACATCTATGACGTGTCATTGTTTCCCTATAGAGTTGCTTACAATCTTCTATCTCATGTCCAACTCTTTACAAATCCCACAAGGTATAGGGCATTTTCCATAGTGGTAATATGGGCATATATTACACTTGGGTTTTGTCCCGCATACCTTACTTCCCGCTTGTTTTAGTAGCCTTAACCTCACCGTCCTTGACGTTTGCTTGATTGTTGCATTTGATCTTCCTCGCCATCATAATTCCGGTTCCTCTTGCTACCACAAGATTCCCATGGTCTTGCCTTGAGGCGGTGACCTTGTCAATCCAAGGGTCGCATCAGTAGCTTCTTGGAGTGACGGTGGGCGCGAATGCAACAACGTTCTTTCGAGTTTCGGGAGGACATCCCCAAGAGTATGCCTCGAGTCTCTTTTCCTCAGGTCCTATTATATTAGGACATACTTGAGCTAATTCGCGAAAGCGATTTGTGTACCCCTCGAGGTCATTCCCTATCATAGTTAGCCCACAGAGTTCTCTTTCCATCATCCGTAGTTCATTTCTTGAACAGTATTCTGCAACCATCATTTTCTTCAGGGTGTCCCACTGAAGTGAGTAAGCAGCGTCTATTCCCACTAATCGGACATAAATGTCCCACCATGTGAGGGCTTGGTGTCGAAAGGTGCAAGTAGCATACTTGACCTTACAATTGTCCGCGCAACTCTGTTCGCGGAAAATTGTCTCTATCCTTTCTAGCCATTTTGCCAAACTTCTAGCTCCTTCAGTCCCCTCAAATGTCAGGTGGTTACTGACTCAATTCTTGGTAAGATAAATTTCGTGATGTGAGCGTCTTACCAACCTCTTCTTCCCTATTTCTCGGATAAGGTTGTTGATGTTGTGATTGATTTGGTAGTTAGCAATTCTTGCGAAGAATTCGTTTGCTTATGATTTCTCAGTGGTGGTTGCGTTCATGTTTTGCTTTACTGGAAACATCTTCCTTCAACCACAAGAAATGACAACAATGAGTTTTCTATGAGTGTGAGGACCGTGGTGGAGAATCATAAAGTTACAACGTATATCACTTCTCAATCGAGTATTTTCTAGGTTGTATTGACTGAATATCACGTAGTCTTAGTCTATTAAGATAACGTTAAGAAAGCGGAGACTGGTTGAAGCGAGTTTAACAGAAGGTTATAGTACACATGTCGTTGTTTATTATGCATAGTTGTTCATCATAATAAACTTGATTTCATTCTAAGAAGATTCATGGCTCATAGGCCGATACATAGCATGCGTTTATTGACTCGCTCTAGTTTGTCATACAACAAAATTACTACAAGCGTTTTTATTGAAACCACTCATCACAACGTCTAACACCATTGCAAAGTGAAATTTAAGCATTTCCCGATGTTGTCCCGAGTTGACTTTGTTGAGTTGCCTTCCATTCTTCTAACTCCCTAAGTTGGGCCTCCATTCGCAAATTTGTTATTGACCTCATTTGCCCTACTCTCCATAGTACGTCTTTGAAATTCTCGACACCTCCGGTATCCTGTCTCGCCAATGCTATTGTAGTAACGGTCTCCAACCGCGTTAGCCTACTTTCAATCCCTGTGAGACGTCCCTGGGTGTCTTCTGGAGTTTGCAGAGCACACCTTTCAATGTGGTCTTCGAGACGTGCAATTACTTCGTTTAACTTCTCACGGGTTCCCTCTATTGCCGTCCCCACATCGTTGTAGCATTCCTTGAGTGTTTCGCCAAGTGCTTGTAATCCTTCCACCACTTCTTCGATTCCTCCAATCCTTTCTTCTGGTAGTATTCCCAGATGATCCGACATTTCTTCTATTTGTTCTTCATGGCGTGTTAGGCGCGCCATAACTGTGTCGAGGGTTGGTGGTCTAGCGATGGTCGCTCTCGAAATTTCCCAACTTCGAACGAACTAGGAGGTGATGCATTAGAAGATGATGGTGATGATGCGGAGAGATGATTCTCTTGCTAGCGGTATCTCCCAACCGGGAGTGGATCTCTTTGGTGTCTTGGTGAGAGTGTAGGAGTAGTGGAACCGGTAGGTATAGTACTTGACAGTAGTGATGATTTGGAAGTGAGCGGTGGAGTGTGGGTAGTACCTCCGGTGAACTTGATACACTACCCCGTATGGGTTTCCGATGTCGGGAGTGAGTTGAGAAGGGGTGGGATGCGTTCAGCAGTGACAAACCTTCATTGTGCCATCGCATCCAACTTGAGTGAGGGAAGGCATGGTCTCGTGACAAGGCGGTGCATATGTGTAAGTATATGTAAAATATACTTATGATAGATATGGAGTAGTGAATTTATAAATAGGCAATATGTCATGCAATCATGTAATAGGCATTATGTCATGTAGTCATGTCTAAATTGACTCTAAGTAATATGGCAAGTAAGGCAAGCGGTGGCATGCGGTCGAGAGTGATGTTTTGTAAAAGTAGTTATAGTTTAGGGTTTATATGTACCTAGTTCTCTATAACTTAGGCTCGATGCCAATCTGTAACACCCCAAATTTGGATTAGCGGAAGCATACGTGTTATCCGGGAGCGTTACGTAATTGGTGAATCATAACAAGTAATACATAACGGAATACATAGTCCGCTTAATTTCATAAATTCCTTTGAAACAATATCTTTCAACATTGTTTAGATAAATGGACATACCCCATAATTTTGTGGTCCCAATATAAAAACATCTTTTTTGTATAAAACACTTTTCTTTAGAAATTTCTACGACCATTTATCCACCCTTGCCTTGCATCCATGATCACAATTAAGCACCGAGAAAATATGCTAAAAGGTCACTATAAGTCGGTGAGTTCATAGGTTTAGATTAAAATAGTAAGTTTGGACCATAAGCAAGGCATATAATCATTATCAAGAATATAATGATATATGGATGAAAGTCTATTACGTTAGCTCTAAGTTCATGCAACCGATACTACTGACGGTTTACAGATGCTAAAAGATGTCATACAATATAGGGGCCCATAGCAAGTGTTTTGTCCCCAACACTTGATTCCGACATGGTATACGTTTCGCTTTGGCCTAAGCATGGCCAACCGAACGGAGGAGTCACCTCAATAGATCTATTTATAACATTCGCGTTTCCCAATGGGGAATTGACGGTTCATGAAAAAGGGCATTCTCTAGGGACATAAGGGCTTAGGCTAAACCACGTAATAGTAATCATGTAATAGTTTTGGTCCATAAAATGTTTTGCATATTTCTCACCCCAAAATGTATAAAACAATTTATCAAGTAAAAGTGGGGCTATGAAACTCACCTTAGTAATTGTGCAATCCGAAAGTGGGATTAGTGATGGTTGTGGAGCGGCACCGACACGCGACCTAGATAAGGAGGGCAATGTTTTAGTTCATTATTTTAAGTATCGCTTACTTAAAATAGTTCAATTGTTTTATAATTGTATTAAAACTAAACTTTAGTTTGTAAAATGATTAAAATGGTTTTCTAGTAGGTATACGAAAGTATGTATACTTTTCATGTTGACATTTTAACAATGTTAAAATTCAAAGTTTGGTTCGAAAATATTTATGTCATTCTTTTAGTAAGTATTATTTATTTATGTTGACACATATTATCATTGTCAAAATCAATATTGGTTGATTTATTTTCTAATTGCATTTAGAAATGTAATTAAGTTAAGTTTGGAGACTATAAAATTGAGTAAATGATAAAATGACTTGATGGTCTCTATTTGTTTATCCATATTTGTTTGTAACACTTACCTCTACTAGTTTACTTGTTCTAACTATGCCGACGGAAATCTCGTTGTACAAATTTCATTATGTATCTTACATGGTTAGTTATGCGTTTCATGTAAATAAAGTTTTACACTTGTCTAATTGCATTGAGACTTTTATAAACTTGACGTCCTGATGATGTGCCACGAGATGGAGGAAAGGAATAGACGGAGACGGGTTACCTTATACTTGGACTTCCAATTGTACGTTACACGTTTTATTTTGTGAGGTAGTTTAGATCATCCATTGAACACCTCGAGCCACCGTGGGCTGCGGACCGGGGTCGTTAGTGACAAGGTATCGAATATGGGCCGAAGCCCATAAAATAGACAAACTCTTTTGTAATATAGGCAATAAGTTGGTTGTGTGGCCCGAACACGATGTCAAAATGCTAATTAATATTTTGGTAACACATTGCTTGCGCCAAACTTGTTGAGGAGGAGACCAAACGTAGAGGTGAACTGACACAACAAGTGTCCATAACATCTCGAATGATGCTCAGGGCTAACATGTTATTGAAAGTTAAGAGTAAAAAGGTGGTGAAATCTTGTGCTAGTCGAGTACTACTCAACTCGATTTCACCCCGACAGCCTATAGCACTAGTTCAGACCATGACAATTTATAGGTTAATTATTTTTATTTTGACAAATCGTAATCTCGACTCGGCTCTTCTCCTAGGTACACACCACAGATTTAACACCAAACTCATAGTCGAAACCCGAGACACAGGGTACTTATGGTAACGAAGTTGGTTTCTCAAGCTAACACGAGGTCATGACTTAGTGTGTTTTTCTTTAACATACGAATCTCATCGACACAATAAATAACGCGGAGGTCGACTGAAAAGGATTACTAGTATCGAAATGGGTTTCTAGTCGAGTCAAACAACCACTTGACACAAACAAATAACAATTTAGATTGGCCGCATTTCTTAAACATGAGTTTATACAAATTATCAAGATTCAATACCTTATATTCAGATTTAACGTGAGTAACCACAAGGACCAATTTATTATAGGTTTCATGACTCAAACTCAAGGGTTATTAAAACGAAGTTTTTCCGTCAAAGTCTAACGACACACTGAGTGGGCTAACGCTTAGGTGATGGTCTTAAGCAGGGACAAAGTTTTTAGCTATGTTTACCTCTTCACGGCCTTTACTTCGACAAGGGCAAGTGACCAAATCAATTTTCAACACCCAATCTATTTACCAAAGATTACAAGTTTAACAAGAATTTTTCACTACTTCGAGTAGTATACCAGGACATCGTGACTAGCATAAGCTTCCAGACTAAATCTTATTATCACTTGTAAGTTTATAAAACTTGACTTTTCCAACCATTTGGTTTCATATTCTCGACGTAAAATTCAAACACCCAATAATATAAAATTTTCGACATCAAGAAATTAGAAGAATCAAACCGTAAAGCTTTATGATAACATTTGGTACAAGTTTTAACTTAACAATATAACAACAACAAAATAACAAAGAAAACTCATAACCTCAACTTGGAAGCGCGGCGTGAGTACGAGAATGAACACTTGGTTTCGGACCAAAAGAGACTTGAATTAGCTTCTCCACACTCCAATTTCAAAACCCCAAATCAATTTTTGAAAACCCTAACTTGTGTAAACCCTAGTTTTGGTAAAACTTGAAGGAAACTGAGTTTGGGGTCTTTGAAATCCGACTAGAGATATAGGAGTGGATTGAGGATGTGTTTGGTTCACTCTCTTCTCTTGGGTCTTTGGATTGAAGCCAATTTTAGTTAACTTCCAAATCCTAGCATATCTTGGATTTTCCCAAGGTAGATTGAAGTGAAGATATGATTCCATTGGATGATTTTATCTTGATTCCTCTTGGCTTATTCGAATTACAACCATGCATCAAAGGGAAGATTTGGAGAGACTCAAAACTTACTTGGTTTTGGTAATAAGGAGGAAGATATGGTGGGATTATATGTTGGGTTTTCCTTTTGAGAAGATTCGATCTAGGTGATGCATAGGGGTAGAGGTAGAGGGAGATTGAGTGTGAAGATCTTGTAAATTTCATTTCCACCTTTCTTTTGTTTTTGTCGTGAGTGGAAAGACCAAAGACAAAGGGTGCAAATCTTAAGTCTTATAAAGGTTTTCATTTTTATCTAATGTATATGTATTTTACTTGTAGTATAATTTACGAAAATGTAAGTGTATATGTTACACTTAGGTATTTAATTGTATTTGAATCTTATAAAAGTTATTATTTAAGTGATAGTGTGTTAAATATCTTGCGTCCTGCGATATTAAATTGTGACTAAGGCACCATTGTTTGATAACCTTTATAACGTAGTATCTTATTGTTACGAGTCTGAAATATTTTTATCTTGGTAATATTTTATATCACGAACATTTGTCATTTGTTTTATCAAGTCCTTTTCATAGTGTCGGTACGCGTGCAGTGTCGGTCACTGTGGTAAACGAGATAACCTCTCGTCTTTCATATTAAATCATAAGACAAATGAAATATTCATAAAATGATATGAATGCAAAAGTGATGCAATAGTCTACGATGATGCGAGTTAACTACTCAAATGGTCGTAAAGCTTATGCATGCTTAATGACTTATGCTTAGTAATAATAAATTACTAATTATCGCTTAAATTTTGGTGAAAATTTACTTGAATTTGTCTTGTTCTCGTGTATTTACGGACAGAGTTTGAATTAGTTACGGGCGTTGAGTTGGCTTTCTCGAAATTGAGCGTTCGGAATGTGTGGGCATAACGTATAGTCCTAATGGAAATCTGGTTGGTAACTACCGGCTTGGTCTTGGAGAGGATCCGATAAATCTTATGAAACAAGGTATAGCCTTTTGCGTTTGGTCAAAATGGTTTCACGCTCTTACAGTCGACACCTCAATCCTTTTAAATCGACTCGAACCTTATGTGTCATTTAGTCCTATTTTTATTGACTTTGGCGATCGAGTCGCTTGAACTCAACCTCGTCGCATACTATTATCAATGGTCCTTGATAGAAGCTTGGAGCCATTGAATTTGGTTCCTTGCTAGTCTCAATCTGAACACGATTGATTTGCGCTCTAGACCTATGGTGTCTTATGAGGTGGTCTTCGTTGCAAAGGGATTCGGTGAAGGAAATTTTCTGCTCCATTCATTTCTCAAACAAGTTACTCATGTGCAGTATAGTTTCTATAGATTGAATGGTACTTTCATTCAGCCTAGCGGTCGAAAGACGGTAGGTGGTACTTATTTTGAGATAACTTCTCAAGAACTTTTTGGAGTGGTCTTCGAAAGTTTGATGTGACTGGTTGTCGCTATTTGGGATGAAGAGAATTGAAATGCTATGACTTGTAGCGTCTTGCTTTGAGTCATCATTGTAAGTTTGTTCGTGTTGTTGTTCTCTTTGTTTGGTAGGAATAGGTGAATTTTGAGGAGACTATCAATTAGTACCCATGTAGAGTCTAAATTGATAAGGATCCTTGGTGACTTGGTACTAGAGTTTATTGTTTCGCATTCCCATTTCTATCTGAAATTTTCGGTGCGTACCGGTTGGTTTGTCGGTTCCTGATTGTTTTGAATTCTTCCTTTCGAACATGTTAAGTATGGTTTGACATCGGTCAATTATTAACCTTCGTGTTCGATACTCATAATAGTCTTTTGGATCAAGGTACACCCTTGCTGGACATTAGATGAGTATAACTCCTGGCCTTAATAAGGTTTCCACCTAATGAGATTACAAATCCCTTCTTGGCATGGGTCTCAACGTTGGTTCTGGGATAAGATTCCTTCGGTGCCTCACGAATTCCATTTCACCTTTGGTTATGTCGTAAGAGTTTTATCTTGTCGGTTCGTCCGTTCGTGATACTACTTGAAATGATCCGCTTTTACAAGGTTTTGTTTGCTAGGTGTTGTTTGAAGCATATCACGGTCATGCGGTTTGATTTGGGTTAGTACAAGCGTTGTAATTGATCTCACATTCGACTACCATTGTTGGTGTCGTCACATGGTCAAAGTTTTTTTTTTTTTTTTTTTTTTTAGGACATTGCGGTCGGTGTACACTGTACTCCAGCGGTGTAGTAGGGATAACATTTCTAGGTTTTCCTAGTGTGGTCTTGTTAGGTTCCGATTCTAATTTGCGCACTGCGTTGTGCTCCTCGTGGATCCTTGGATGTTGAGTATTCTATACCATTATTTTTCCTTTTTGGATCAGGATAGCTTCCAGCTCTGGTGTAAAGCGTCTTCCTTAAATGGTAGAGTCTCTGTCATACTCAAGTATGTCTAAAACAGGTGCACCACAGAATCTTTCATTGCGTAGTGTGTGTAGGTGCTTGTGGGGTTGACCTGGGGGTATGATGATCTATTCCTTTCTTAGTTCAGTGTATGTGATAGGATACTAAATACAAAGCGGCATACCCGAGGCGTCAGTCTCTGCGTTCAGTGTTCTATAGGGTGATAATTCATTGTCGAAGGTTCAGACGTTTCATATTTGTTTCCTTAATAGATGATTTCTTCTCTCAGGTGGCACGGTTTATTCTATTCCCGTGTAGTGTGAAATGTATGGCATTTTAAGGTAGGATGTCGACGTGAGATATAGGCACGAATCTTCCTATTTTGTGATAGAGAGTTAAACACTTCCTTTAACATGACCGGGTAAGTATTTCAAGAATTTAGCCATGTCCTGTGCACGTTACCCCTCCCGAATTGTACATAGGTGATCAGGCTATGTATAATTGGGGACCGGTGATGTGTTGTTCGGTATAATCTAAATCTTGGTGTACTTATTCTTTGGTCAGCGGAAATGTCGTAAAAGTTCATGTGCGAAGTTTCGGTATGATAGTTTATAAGATTTACTAGGCCGACCAATGTTGTCAGTGTGGCCTATAGTTCGTTTGACCAAGATGTGTGAAATAATGACAATTTGGTTGGAAATGAAATGTTGAATTCGTGATTGCGAGGTATTAGTTTGAGTTGGTCTTATCGGTATTGGTAATAGTGCCTTCGCCATTGATGGAAATGTGGATTCTTCTGAATCAACCCGTTGTGTGATACTAATTTGTTAGAGAGACTAGTCGAATACCCCGGATGACTTTCTCTTGTCTTCAGAGAAATCCTTTCATCGTGACAAAATAGTTGAAGTCCTTAATGATATGGTGAAAACGGTCATGGAGAGGACATATATCGAGATAACACGATAACAACAATAGGTACATTACTAGGGGGAAGGTTTCAGTACATTAAGATTTCCTAGAGAAGTACTTTAAAGTAGACTGTAACTTGGAAGTTAAACTAAGCTTTATTACAACCAGCATCTCTAGCTAAATTAGTTTCTTCCATGGTGTCTGTTGGGAGTTGATGAGTGTCTAAATACTCATCATTTTGTATCTGTTTAAACTGCAAAAACATCCGAAAACACTCGAAACGCATCAAAATGATAAAAATATCACAAACAAGTGTTTTATGTGTTTTAAATGCAAAACATCAAAATACGGTGAAAACGTATCAAGTTTGCATAATTGGCGGTTTAGTCCCCAAGTTTAGAAAGTTGTCAAAAACAGTCCTGGTAAATCTAAATAAGAGAAATGTTATTCAAGGTCCTGAAATATTCTAATTTGTCAAAATGGTCCTTGAATAAATCTTTTGTAAATGGCGAAAAAAGGTCCCTGAACTTTCAAAATTGTCAAGTTTGGTCCTGGAAAATTGGAAAATGGCAAATTGGTCCTTGCACTTTTAATGATTGTCACTTTTAGTCCTTGGAACATCTTTACGAAATTGGCGGGAATGGTCCTTGAGTTTTCAAGAATTACACTTTGGTCCTTGTCATAATAGCTTTAACCTAAAGCCTTGTCAAAACCGAATTGACCCCTGCCATTATCTCCTTTGAACCCCTCATCACAAACTCATTTTGACCCCTTGGTCAAAATAAGTCAAATAAACAAACACGCCTCTTCTTCTTCTTCCACCTCCCCTTCCCAACCATTGCCTGCAACCCATCACCTCACCACCTTTCTCCATCTCATCATCACTAGCCACCCACAATTAATGCCACCCCCTACTTGCTGTTTCTGGTGCTTATAAGTCAAAAGGCATTTCCGCCAAAATGGAAAAACAGGTAATACACTCAAAACACTTCCATTGGTCCAATAGAGAGGTGGGATTGCATCAGAAAGCCACGTGGATGATATTTGAAGGATAAAAGAGGAGGAAGAGTCAAGAGAGAAGCAAGTTTTTAGTTTTTTTAATTCTTGTATGTCGTATTTTATTTTCTATGTTTTAAAGTAGCTAAAAGTTGTAACTCTTTGTTTGAAGATATTAAATTAAGCTTTTTAAGTGTATCTAAACTATTACCAAGTATCATCTCAAGTTTTTATTCAGATTTCATGTTTTGTGCCACTGTTCTAAATTTCAAACTCAAACTCTGGTATTCAAAGCTTCAATAAGCTTTATTTAAGCTCAAACCAACTTACTTAAGCTCTATATAGCTTTTTGTAAGCTTGAAGAATCAGTTCAATCAAGTTCCTTTGAAAGTCAATGAAAGTCAACTGTAAAGAAGAAATTGGTTCAAGCAACTTGGAATTGGGTAATGAGTCACCGCGGATCGGTGTTTGGGTTGGAAATGGAAGCAAATGGTTGAATTTGGTAGGATAGTGTTCCTTGTTTCGATGTTAGCAAACCATAGTGGCTTAGACAAATTGTAAGTGATTTTCAATATCTTGTCCACAATCCGAGTTTGTAGTTAAAATCATTAAAACACGTCCTATTAGTAGTAATTTAGGTATATTAAAGTAGTTTGATCATAATTATAAGTTGGTTACGAGTTTGGATATGTTTTGTTGCAAAATCAAGTTATAAAGTAGTGTTTGGCATTCTTGATAAAAATGTCTTAGGAGTATGCATGAGTTGGAATCATTAGTTCATAGTTGTTTAGTCATTATACATTGATATCATCTTTGGTTTGGTATGCAACATCACCAAGTCAAACTTTCACCTGTAATCTCATGATAAGCTAAGCTTGTGGATTTAGGATTGCAAAATCAATATTTTGTGTTTAGAAATCATCAAGTTTGCTTGCTTTGTACTTATTACACCTTAATACATCACTATCAGTCTTAAAATTGGAATCAAGTCTCATATTAGTCAAACTAGTAACTGGTTTTTAAAAGTAAAAATGTCAAAAACATTTTTCACTCATTATTGCGGCGATTACTGACTTTCATTAAAGCTTTTCAAGGTCTAAATTTTTGTCTACAAGTAGTCTACTAGGTGGTGTTTTAGACTTCACATCTAGTTTTAGCTTTTGCTTGATAAACAAGCTTGTGCATAAGCTCAAAACAGCCCTCTGGTGCCCTGCTCACAGGACTCAGCTCTCACTGAGTTTTCTCAGATCTTGTGCAAGCTTGCACAGGATTCATCAGAGCCCCCCAAGGTCTGGTATTTTGGTTTTAAGTAGCCAATTAGGTCCAGTTTAGGTTGTCATAATTGGTTTTTGGTTTAGAGCTTATTTGAGTGCTTTCTCTTGTGCTCAAAGTAGGCACATCAAAACTGTTTTAGCTTAATCCCATAAACATCAAATCTGTTGTAATCAGCTTCTCATAGGTTGTAGTTTGTTGAAACTTGTTCCATTTTAGTTATTTTAGTATTTCATAGCTTTGGTAAACAGTTGGTGCTTGTTTGTGTTCATTTGGCTTATTAAAGAGCTTATTCATAAGCTCATTTCATAGCGATTCCATAATCTTCCACACAACACCATGTTTTCTATTTTCCTAGATTCCTAGTATAATTTTAGAGTTTTCCGAAATTTTCAGATTTTTCCATAGTTGTTTGCTATTTTCTTAATTAAAAGCAGGTTTTAGGATTATTTAAAAGCTTTTAATAGAAAAATTAGAAAAAGTCCAAAAATAATTTTTCATTTTTATTAAGTTTAGATAAATATAAAAAGTGAAAAAGTAATTTTCAGATTTTCATAGTTTATTTGGTAATTTTAGTAATTTAATTAGTTTTAATAGTTTAAAATACATAAAAATAGAAAAATAATCGAAAAATTACAAAAATAGTTTTGAAAATTCTAGTTTGATATTTTAGATTTTTCCAAGTCATAATTTTAATTTTCTAGTTTTATTTCCTAATTTCTTGTAATTTAGGTTATTATAAATTAGTTAAAAATAGTTTTTAATTAATAATAATTAATTAATTAGTAATAAAAATAGTTTTCTTTTTCTAAAAAGTTTCTTTTATCATTAGGTTTATAAAATATCATTTTCATATTTTTAGGGTTAATATTGTGTAAGTTTCACGTTTTTAATTGTCGTCGCGTAGATTTTAATTTCGGTTTATAAAAACATAAAAACAAAACATCGCTTTAAAATAGTGATAGCGTTTATTTAATAGATTTTAACTTTTAATTTCCTTTAATCTTACATGGTTTATAAACAACTCAAAATACCTTCTCGATCACTATCCTTAGTGGTTATTCGACATCCGATTGTGTTAAACACGATCATCCTCAGTGGGACATAACGACCGGAATCCACTTGTATTCTCCGATCTTAAATTGTATTGGTGTGTGAGTCGTTTTAAGTTCCTCACGGCTGGTCATTCACAAGTGATCATTTCGTGAGAAAACTTGACGGTTTCGCCCGATCAAAATTTTAAGCGCCATTGCGGGAGGTAAGCGTGTTCTAAGCATTTTTAGACCCGTGCTTGCACATATACCACGGTTTGTAAAAGTTTTACGTAAAGTTATAACAAAACAAAAGTTCATTAACACTTTTCCTAAAGTGTTAAAACACCAAAAGATATAAAACAACAAAACAATCGTAACGTTTTCGACTTGTGTTTCTTTTAAGGTGATTCTTAAAGAAATACGATTTGGTTAAACGAGACGATACCAAAAATATTGTCCAAAGTTTTAAACCCATCGGCTAAAATCATACCTCGTCTTTTCGGTGATACTTAAAATATACATAAAAATCAACCACCGCATAAATCAAGGCGTTGCACTACCTAACTGGGGTGCGACCATAATAAGTTCCGAACATCGATTTAAAACTTGCCTTTGTGTCACTTGTGATTTGGTGTACCTTTTTCAAAAGCCATTTCATTTGTGATTATTGGTTAAGTTCACTTGTGTTTTGCCTCATTTGTTTTGAAAATTGATTTTTATACTTAGTGCATGCGCTCGTTCTTCCGTTCTACAAGTCCATTGTCGAACTTGGAAAGATTCCTCGTGAGCGTGAGGGCGTTCGCTCCTTCACCAGGTGTGAGGAACGTCTACCACCACCACCACCGCCATAATGGCGGAAGATAAGCCGATGAATGAGCTTCCAAGCACCCATCGAGGGTTACGGAGATGCCATTGTTGTCCCGACCATTGTGGTGATACCTTGAGCTCAAACCGGGTTACTTAATCTAGTAACCCAAAGCCAATTCTATGGTTTTGGCGGGATGATCTCATGCACACATTCGATGGTTCAATAAAATTGCATCAACCATCAAGTACAAGAATGTCCCATGAAGCTATCAAGCTTCTTCATTCCCATTTTCTCTGAGAGGACAAGCCGGAATTGGCTTGAGAAACAACCCCTCGTTCCATTGAGACATGGGAAGATTTAGTCACAAAGTTTGTGAGCGAATTCTATCCTCCATCCCGAACCACAAGTCTTAAGAATGAGATAATGAAATTTTCTCGGAGATTTGATGAATCATTCGGGAGGCATGGGATCGTTACAAAGACTTGCTCATGATGTCCGCATCATGGTTTTACCGAGTTAATGCAAATGGATACTTTCTACAATGGTGCGAACGGACCAATCAAGACTCTCTAAATGCCTCCGCGGGAGGTAATTTCTTGAGCAAGACCACAAAAGAAGCCTTGCAAATCATTGAGAACAAGTCCCGTGTCCGTCCTTTCCACACAAAGACATATCATCTTGAGTCTAATGTTGGACGTTCTACTTCATCTCCGTGAGTACATCCAGCACCAATGCTAAGATTGACAAACTCACGGATATTGTTCAAGCTTTGGTTCTTGCTAACCAGAAGAAAGTCACTTTCACACAAACACCATCATATGGTGAAGTAAAGAAAGTTGAAGTTTGTGTTACTTGTGGTGGTCCTCATGCATACTACAAGCTGTCGCTACCGATGGTAGTCCGTTTGAAGCTAATGCTATAGCGGTACTTCAAATCAAGGAGGTAATCAATACCGTCCTCGAATGAACCAAACTACCGAGCTAACACTTATCGTGCACCACCCGGTTTCAACGAATCCTAACCGAATCGAACCAACAAAGAATGAACCAAGGTTATCAAAACCAAGGTAATTTCTATTCCGGACCCAACCAAGGTTTCCAACAACAAGGAAATCTTAATCAAAACACTTACAACCGAGGGAATCAATTTCGGGAATATGAACCCTAATCAAGGGAATTCGCTACAACCGAACATCGCCTCAAATTGTCCCTCCTCCACCTCCTCCCGTGTCAACATCGATGAGCTTTTAAGGCAATTCATGAAGACTCAAGAGGAGACAAACAGTTGTTGGTCGGTCGGATCGTTGAATTGAAGAAGTCTTTAAATGATCGACCCTCGGGCTCGGTACTTTACCTAGCAACACGATCGCTAATCCGAGGCGATGCAAAGCGATCACGACCGTAAGTGGTGTTTCGTATGATGGACCTGCTATTCTACTACCTCTTCTTCTTCTCTCCCGAAGGTAGTGGAAAGTGAACCCGAGGCGACAAAGGACAAGGAACTTCCTACTAATAACGGAAGTACCAACACCGTCCATCCTCGGGTTGTCCGAAACCAAAATCCAATCCGAGAGTTGTTTTGAACCTCTGTTGCTCCCATTGAAAAATCCAAATCTTCTATCCCTTACCCATCACGTTTACATGAGCAAAAGCTCAGCGAAAGCCGGTCAACAAATGGAAAAATTCTTTCAAATTTTCCAAGAACTTCATTTGACATAAGCTTGCGGATGCTATCATGTTGATGCCCAAGTTTGCATCAACTCTCAAACACATGTTAAGCAACAAGGAAAAATTGTTTGAAATGGCTAAAACTCCTCTCAGCGAGAACGCTCTGCCAGTTATCTTGAAGAAGCTTCGAGAAGCTTGGAGATCCCGAAAGTTCCTCTTACCTTGTGTATTTCGAGGAATGGTTGAATGCTTTGCCTTAGCGGATCTTGGTGCAAGCATAAACACGATGCCTCATTCGGTATGGAAGAAACTTTCTCTTCGGATCTTACTCCTACATGCATGACTCTCGAGCTTGCGGATCGTACAATATCCGTCCTCTTGGAATTGCCGGGGCGTGTTTGTAAAGTAGGAAAGTTCCATTTTCCAGGTGACTTTGTAGTTGTTGATTTCGATCTTTGATTCACGGGTTCCTCTCATTGTTGGAAGAGGATTCACGAGCAGGCCGTGCTCTCATTGATGTATTTGAGCAAGAAATCACATTACGTGTTGGGAATGAAGTCACACCTTTAACCTTGATCAAACTTGAGGTACTCCGCAAACTATGATTACGAGTCGGTCAACCGAATCGATATCATTGATGTTATACGAAGAGTACTCTCAAGAAGTTGGGTTATTCTCATAATTACGTGGTGGAAATCCCACCACATCTTCTCAACCTATCATAGCCAATTCTACTCCTTCTCTCACTCCGTTTGAGGCGACTTCATCTTGGAAGAGATTGAAGCATACTTGGCTAGTGATTACATTCCATGGGAAATTGATCACGCTCAATTGACATCGAGGGGACATACTTCTCATTGAGAAAATGCTTAAAGATGATCACTCATCAACCCCTCACCCTAGTGATGCAATTCGGAAGAGATTAATCACAATGAGATTAATCCGGAGGAGATATTCTTACTCTCGAGAAGTTGTTAAATCGGGACACTTCTCCTCCTCTCCCTCCGTCACACTTCATAACAAGGAAGTCAAGTCGGTTGAGAAAAGCGAAGAATTTCTGAAGTCGAACTTAAGGACTTACCGCCTCATCTCGAGTATGCATTTCTTGAGGGTGATGATAAATTGCCGTCATTATTGCTCGAGATTTGAGTAAAGATGAAAAGACGCTCTCATAAAGGTCTTGAAGTCACACAAGCAAGCAATTGCTTGAAACTCTCCGACATTAAGGGTATCAATCACGAATTTTGTACTCACAAAATCTTGATGGAGGATGACTTCAAACCAATGAGTTCAACATCGAGAAGGGTGAATCAAAATCCATGATGTTATCAAACAAGAGGTTATCAAACTTCTTGATGCGGGATTGATTTACCCTATCTCGAGATAGTCCTTGGGTTAGCCCGATTCATTGTGTTCCAAAAAGGGTGGCATAACTGTTGTCACAATTGAAGAAAACGAGTTAATTCCAACTCGATTGGTTACGGGATGGCGTGTCGTATTGACTATCGTAAGTTGAATGGCGCCACCGTAAAGACCATTTTCCTCTACCCTTCATGGACCGGATGCTTGAGAGATTAGCGAGAGCGAATACTATTGTTTCCTTGATGGTTTCTCGGGTTACTTTCAGATCCCCATTGATCCACGGGATCAAGAGAAGACCACATTCACCGCCCATATGGAAATTTTGCCTACAAGCGTATGCCTTTTGGCTTATGTAACGCTCCGGCACGTTCCAACGATGTTTGATGGCCATATTCCACGACATGATCGGAAACAATGGAGGTGTTTATGGATGACTTCTCGGTCATCGATTCATTTCGGACTTGTCTCTCCATTTAGACAAAATGCTTAAAAGGTGTGAAGACACCAATCTATGTCTAAACTGGGAGAAAAGCCACTTTATGGTCAAAGAAGGCATAGTCCTTGGCCATAAGATTTCAAAGAACGGGATTGAGGTCGATAGAGCAAAAGTCGATGTTATTGCTAAACTGCCTCATCCCACTACCGTCAAGGGTATTAGGAGTTTCCTTGGTCATGCCGGGTTCTATCGTAGATTCATTCAAGATTTTTCTAAAATCGCTCGGCCTATGACCCATCTTCTTGAAAAAGAAGCTCCTTTTATCTTCTCTCCTGAGTGCGTCGAAGCTTTTGAAACACTGAAGAAAAGGCTTACTGAAGCACCCATTCTAGTTGCCCCCAACTGGGACTTACCCTTCAAGCTCATGTGCGATGCAAGTGATTTTGCTATCGGTGCGGTCTTGGGGCAACATAAAACAAAGCATTTTCACCTATACACTACGCAAGTAAGACTATGATCAAGCTCAAACCCACTACACCACTACGGAAAAAGAACTATTAGTTGTGGTGTATGCGTTTGAGAAATTTCGCCATACCTCATCTTGACCAAATGCGTAGTGTATCACGGATCACTCGGCTCTTAAATATCTCTTTGCAAAACAAGATGCAAAGCCGAGATTACTCCGTTGGGTTCTCCTCCTCCGTGAATTTGATATCATTATACGTGATAAAAAGGAGCCGAGAACCTAGTCACGATCATCTATCCCGATTAGAGAACCCTCACCGGGATGTGTTAGAAAAAGGAAATAAATGAAACATTTCCTCTCGAGACACTCAATGCGGTTTCTTTTCGTGGAGACTCTACTACCCCATGGTTTCTTGACCTTGCAAATTACCATGCGGGTAACTTCATAGTGAAAGGATGTCGTCCCAACGGAAGAACAAGTTCTTCAAGGATGTTAAACATTACTTACAGGACGACCCTTTCTTGTTTAAAATTTGCGGATCAAGTCATCGGCGATGTGTATACGGTCGGGAAGCTATTGACATTCTCAAAGCTTGCCATCTTTGGACCCACTTGGGGACATCATAGCCCCAACTACACCGCCAAGAAGGTGTTTGATTCCGGATTCTATTGGCCCACGATCTATAAGGATGCCCATGAATTCGTCAAAGCTCGTGGACGCTTGTCAACGTCACGGAATATCTCACAAAGGAATGAAATGCCACAAAGCGCCATTCAAGTGTGTGAGATCTTTGACATCTGGGGCATTGACTTTATGGGGCCATTCCTTCTTCTCATGGTAATAAGTACATACTGTGGCCGTTGACTATCTGTCAAAATGGGTTGAAGCTAAGGCTTTACCCACCAACGATGCCCGAGTTGTTGTGAAATTCTTGAAATCTCTCTTTGCTAGGTTTGGAACTCCACGAGCCATAATCGGTGATCGTAGTGCGCATTTCTGCAATGACCGGTTTGAAAGAGTCATGCGAAGTATGGTGTGACTCACCGTCTCTCTCTGCGTACCACCCCAAACAAGTGGACAAGTGGAAGTTTCAAACCGGGATTAAAGAATTACGGAGAGGACGGTTGGCAAAACCGTGCCTCTTGGTCGGATAAGCTAGATGACGCTCACTGGGCCTTCCGTGCGACTTACAAAACACCCATCGGTGCACTCCATACAAGGTGGTATACGGAAGGCGTGTCATCTACCGTTGAGTTAGAGCACAAGGCATCTTGGGCCTTGAAGCATGCCAACTTTGATATTCGATCATGGTGATCACCGGAAAGTTCAAATGAATGAATTAAATGAACTCCGTGATCAAGCATACGAGAACTCTTTGATCTATAAAGAAAAGACAAAGAAGATTCATAACTCAAAGATCAAAACCGCGTTTTCAACGTTGGTGATCGAGTCCTTCTTTTCAACTCAAGATTGAAGATTTTCTCGGAAAGCTTAAATCCGTTGGTGCGGACCATTTACTATCACTAAGGTTTATCCTTATGGTACCATTGAGTTATCTCAACCCGATGGTCCTAACTTTAAAGTGAATGGTCATCGGTTGAAGCATTACTTTGGAGAGGACATTCCTCCCGTGATTGTCCCGGATCTTCAAACTTTCCCCATGAACCAATGAATGCGGGGATCGAGTCAAGCTAGCGACTCGGGTATCAAAAATAGTAGCATGTTACATGGGTTTTCACCGTGTGTACCACCCTAGTGTGGGGGGTTGCCCATGTTGTGTATATAAGAATGTTCCAAAAAAAAAAAAAAAAAAAAAAAAAAAAAATCCTTGCTAAATAATGGCCTTAGTATTTCCCTTTTCGTTCTATGTTTCGGCATAACTGCTGGTACTTTGAATATTGAGGGCAATATTCATTTCTAAGTGTGGGGAATTCTCACGAATTTTATCATGTAATTATACCCTAATTCCCCATTTTGGCCAAAATTTTTTTTTGGAGTAAGTGTTTACACTTACTCATTTGGTTATCGATCCGCTGTGTCTAATAAACAAAAGGATTGGCTAATCCAGAGCAAACGGCTCTTGGTAAAGATATCTCAAATCCGTTGTGACTTTCAATTTGCCCAAAATTGTATGGTATTCATTTCACCATATCCTAAAAAGTGAAGAGTTGGCTAGCCCGCAAGTTTATGGCTTGTGGTAAAGGCAATTGGAAAACCATAATTGGTAATCGACTCACCAAAGATATTTTATCTAAGAGTTGGCTAGTCCGAAGCAAACGGCTTCGGTAAAGACAAATCAAATCCGTTGAAAGTCGGTGGTTTGCTCAAAATCACTTGGTTATCGGTGTACCAAAGTTCTTACTTGAATCGAAACATTTGGCTACTCCGAGTAATGGCTTTTGGTAAAGAGATGAAATCCATTAATTTTTCTTAAAACATTGCTAGGGACTAGCAATATCTTAGTGTGGGGATTGATGAGTGTCAAATACTCATCATTTTGTCTTCGCTTTAAACTGCAAAACATCCGAAAACACTCGAAACGCATCAAAATGATAAAAATATCACAAACAAGTGTTTTATGTGTTTTAAATGCAAAAACATCAAAATCGGTGAAAACGTATCAAGTTTGCATAATTGGCGCTTTAGTCCCCAAGTTTAGAAAGTTGTCAAAAGCAGGTCCTCGTAAATCTAAATAAAGAGAAATGTTATTCAAGGTCCACGAAATATTCTAATTTGTCAAAATGGTCCTTGAATAAATCTTTTGTAAAATGGCAGAAAAGGTCCCTGAACTTTCAAAATTGTCAAGTTTGGTCCCTGGAAAATTGGAAAATGGCAAAATTGGTCCTTGCACTTTTAATGATTGTCACTTTTAGTCCTTGGAACATCTTTACAGAATTGGCAGGAATGGTCCTTGAGTTTTCAAGAATTACACTTTGGTCCTTGTCATAATAGCCTAACCTAAAGCCTTGTCAAAACTGAATTGACCCCTGCCATTATCTCCTTTTGAACCCCCTGTCACAAACTCATTTTGACCCCTTGGTCAAAATAAGTCAAATAAACAGAACACGCGCCCTCTTCTTCTTCTTCCACCTCCTGCTTCCCCAACCATTGCCTGCAACCCATCACCTCAGCCTCACCTTTCTCCACTCCTCATCATCACTAGCCACCCACAATTAATGCCACCCCCTACTTGCCTCATTCATGCTTATAAGTCAAAAGGCATTTCCATAAAATGGAAAACAGTGTAATACACTCAAAACACTTCCATTGGTCCAATAGAGAGGTGGGATTGCATCAGAAAGCCACGTGGATGATATTTGAAGGATAAAAGAGGAGGAAGAGTCAAGAGAGAAGCAAGTTTTAGTTTTTTAATTCTTGTATGTCGATTTTATTTTCTATGTTTTAAAGTAGCTAAAGTTGTAACTCTTTGTTTGAAGATATTAAATTAAGCTTTTAAGTGTATCTAAACTATTACCAAGTATCATCTCAAGTTTTATTCGATTTCATGTTTTGTGCCATGTTCTAAATTTCAAACTCAAACTCTGGTATTCAAAGCTTCAATAAGCTTTATTTAAGCTCAAACCAACTTACTTAAGCTCTATATAGCTTTTTGTAAGCTTGAAGAATCAGTTCAATCAAGTTCCTTTGAAAGTCAATGAAAGTCAACTGTAAAGAAGAAATTGGTTCAAGCAACTTGGAATTGGGTAATGAGTACTGCAGATCAGTGTTTGGGTTGGAAATGGAAGCAAATGGTTGAATTTGGTAGGATAGTGTTCCTTGTTTCAGTGTTAGCAAACCATAGTGGCTTAGACAAATTGTAAGTGATTTTCAATATCTTGTCCACAATCTGAGTTTGTAGTTAAAATCTGCTAAAACCTGTCCTATTAGTAGTAATTTAGGTATATTAAAGTAGTTTGATCATAATTATAAGTTGGTTCTGAGTTTGGATATGTTTTGTTGCAAAATCAAGTTATAAAGTAGTGTTTGGCATTGCTGATAAAAATGTCTCAGAGGAGTATGCATGAGTTGGAATCTGTTAGTTCATAGTTGTTTAGTCATTATACATTGATATCTGTCTTTGGTTTGGTATGCAACATCACCAAAGTCAAACTTTCACCTTAATCTGTCTCACTGATAACTGTTGTGGATTTAGGATTGCAAAATCAATATTTTGTGTTTAGAAATCATCAAGTTTGCTTGCTTTGTACTTATTACACCTTAATACATCACTATCAGTCTTAAAATTGGAATCAAGTCTCATATTAGTCAAACTAGTAACTGGTTTTTAAAAGTCAAAATGTCAAAAACCACATTTTCTGCTTATTTAGAAAGAATTACTTTGACTTTCATTAAAGCTTTTCAAGGTCTAAATTTTTGTCTACAAGTAGTCTACTAGGTGGTGTTTTAGACTTCATATCTGGTTTTAGCTTTTGCTTGATAAACTAGCTTGTGCATAAGCTCAAAATTAGACCTCGGTGCCTCCACTCACAGACTCGACTCTCACTTGAGTTTTCTCGGATCTTGTGCAAGCTTGCACAGATTCATCGAGCCCCAAGGTCCGGTATTTTGGTTTAAGTAGCCAATTAGGTCCAGTTTAGGTTGTCATAATTGGTTTTGGTTTAGAGCTTATTTGAGTGCTTTCTCATGTTCAAAGTAGGCACATCAAAGCTGTTTTAGCTTAATCCCATAAACATCAAATCTGTTGTAATCAGCTTCTCATAGGTTGTAGTTTGTTGAAACTTGTTCCATTTTAGTTATTTTAGTATTTCATAGCTTTGGTAAACAGTTGGTGCTTGTTTGTGTTCATTTGGCTTATTAAAGAGCTTATTCATAAGCTCATTTCATAGCAGTTCCATAATCTTCCACACAACACCATGTTTTTCTATTTTTCCTAGATTCCTAGTATAATTTTAGAGTTTTCCGAAATTTTCGATTTTTCCATAACAGTTTGCTATTTTCTTAATTAAAATTAGTTTTAGGATTATTTAAAAGCTTTTAATAGAAAAAATTGAAAAAGTCCAAAAAAATAATTTTTCATTTTTATTAAGTTTAGATAAATATAAAAAGTGAAAAAAGTAATTTTCCAGATTTTTCATAGTTTATTTGGTAATTTTTAGTAATTTAATTAGTTTTTAATAGTTTAAAATACATAAAAAATAGAAAAATAATCAGAAAATTACAAAAATAGTTTTGAAAATTCTAGTTTGATATTTTAGATTTTTCCAAGTCATAATTTTAATTTTCTAGTTTTATTTCCTAATTTCTTGTAATTTAGGTTATTATAAATTAGTTAAAAATAGTTTTTAATTAATAATAATTAATTAATTAGTAATAAAAATAGTTTTCTTTTTCTAAAAAGTTTCTTTTATCATTAGGTTTATAAAATATCATTTTCATATTTTTAGGTTAATATTGTGTAAGTTTCACGCTTTTAATTGTATCGTCGTAGATTTTAATTTCGGTTTATAAAAACATAAAACAAAACATCATTTAAAATAGTGATAGCGTTTATTTAATAGATTTTAACTTTTAATTTCCTTTAATCTTCCGTGGTTTATAAACAACTCAAAATACCTTATCGATCACTATCCTTAGTGGTTATTCGACATCCGATTATGTTAAACACGGTCATCCTCCGTGGGACATAACGACCCGGGAATCCACTGTATTCTCCTGATCTTAAATTGTATTGGTGTGTGAGCTGTTTTAAGTTCCTCACGGCTGGTCATTCACAAGTGATCAGCTCGCGTGAGAAAACTTGACGGTTTCGCACCGATCAGGAGTCTGAACCATTCTTCACACTTTCTTCAGGAAAGTGTTTTGGAAGTTGCTGCCTGCATGCTGACCTTTCTTATCCTGGCACATGCTTTTGATGTGGTCTTTCTTTCCACATCTATGACGTGTCATTGTTTCCCTATAGAGTTGCTTACAATCTTCTATCTCGTGTCCAACTCTTTTACAAATCCCACAAGGTATAGGGCATTTTCCATAGTGGTAATATGGGCATATATTACACTTGGGTTTTGTCCCGGCATACCTTACTTCCCGCTTGTTTTTAGTAGCCTTAACCTCAGCTGTCCCCTGACGTTTGCTTGATTGTTGCATTTGATCTTCCTCGCCATCATAATTCCAGTTCCTCTTGCTACCACAGTACCCCATGGTCTTGCCTTGAGGCAGTGACCTTGTCAATCCAAGGGTCGCATCAGTAGCTCTTCGAGTGACGGTGGGTGATAACGCTACACGCGTCGTTCGGGGTCAAGGAAACTTCCTTTTCTTCGAGCAAGTTTTATAACACCCTAGGCGTTGAACCTAATCGTTGTAGTGTAGTAATTAGGGTAAGCCACGGGTATTGATATCGTTCTCTGGGGAATAGGAATGCTAGTGAGAAGTTACTACGCTAAGGTTGAGGTTGAGGAAGATTATTTTTATCTTTTATGTTTTTTAGAAAATGAAAAGGTACGAATCTCGGTATTGGATTTGGGGGTTGGTATTTCTACCGATTACTCTACTATTATCTAATTATCTAAGCTAAGGTTGTGATAGTCTATGTCTAATTGATGTGTACTGTATGATAGTTTAAAGATGTGTTTACTTAGGTTTTACTACTCCTTAATTATCTCCTATTGATGGTTGATTTGTCACGTCCTTATTCCTAGTTGCGTTGTGATTCTAAGGCTATAGGGCGTGCTTATTTCCTAACTCTTTGAAATTACCAAAGGGTCTTGTTTACAAATCCTCTAGTGATTTATAGACGCCTACTCTACGGTTGTCCTTGAATACTTTATCCTACAATTACCTAGATAATTATATTCTAAAGTTCACAAAGAAATGTCAAGCATTAAGTACACAACGAAT
Source organism: Chrysanthemum lavandulifolium (assembly GCA_022545495.1). Taxonomy (NCBI): domain Eukaryota; kingdom Viridiplantae; phylum Streptophyta; class Magnoliopsida; order Asterales; family Asteraceae; genus Chrysanthemum; species Chrysanthemum lavandulifolium. Next base: position 240,233,666 of record CM040242.1, read on the forward strand.
AATCTAGCGCTCTAGATCATTAGTCAACTAAGATAAGTATCAACCAATCAATATTCAATAATTAAGTTTCATATTCCTAAGCAAACACACAAACAAATTAGCCGGACATGGAGAACATGCAAGCATACACACAAATAATCAAAGACATAATTAAATTAATGAAGTAAATACTTATCTTGATGTATAATAGGGTTTAGAACCTAAAATATCGCACAAGAAAGCCTTGGTTCGGTTTTAGGTTTTACTCCAAAAGACTACACACAAAACCGAAAAATTCGGATTCTATATATAAGATTACATCTGCGACGGCGTCACCTAATGTTTCGTGGACGCCGTCGTGTCGCCGTCATTAGGGTTTCGTCTTGCCACGTAAACCTTGCGACGGCGTCACCTTATGACCGTGGACGCCGTCCCTTCACTCGACGCGTCTTGGGCGCATCTAGGCCGTCGAGTAGCGACGGCCTATTCCTTTAGAACCTCGACGTCGTCCCCTTGAAAACATGCAATTTTTCTTCGAGCCGTCGCAAAATTCCTTCCCGACGGCGTCGCAGATATCTTGTGACGCCGTCGCTTTATGTTTCAAGACTTTGAGTGTCTCGATTCGACTTTGGCCATTTTCTTCGTATATTCGCGCTTTTCGTCCAAATAAGCATCATTCCAAGATTTTGCCTCCAAGAGACCTAAAAGTGAAAAGGAACGATATTAAGCAATAACGGATACAAAGTGATCGAATAAGGGCTTAAATGACCCTCAAAAGGTACCTTTTAAAACCTTATCAAATATCCCTACACTTGGTATTTGCTTGTCCTCAAGCAAATGTGCTTTTAGCCAATTAATTTATAAGTTACGGGTCATGAAGCATCCATTCAAAACGGTCCACAACACATATAAGCCCCAAGAAAGTCATAACAAGCACGAAATTACATACTAGCACCTCACATGGGGTGTTTGGATACTCACATCTCTCTCGGTGTATATAAGAAATATAACAAATCGAAATGGAAGATAAACACTCATTAACCGGTCCTAGTACATAGATTACCATAGGCTTGAGAATAGATCAAACCTCCATCGCTTTGGCGTAAGCACCTAGGAAAGACTATCAAAGAGGTCTTTAAAGGGTTGTAACGTTAGGCTTACGGTAGGAAATAAGGGTTTGGTGGGATAGGCTATATATTGGTGGATAGTCAAAATCTCTATGTTGCAAGTATATGAAGAATGGCGTTGCTAAGCCAAGACTCGACACTCTAAAACTCTAGGCAACGAAAATAAACAAACATAATTTAAAAGATAGATGTAGGATGGTAGCCCGTATGTTTTTTTTTTTTTTTTTTTTTTTTTTTACTCTACCATCCTCTACGGTACATCAAAATGATAGGGATTTATAGACACATCCCTACACTTGAGTTTTTATTACTCTAACACTAATTTGACCCGAATTGAAAAGATCAAAACACTTGGAGTACATTATTATGCAAACAAAGGAATTTGAGTTTAACGTTCTCTTTCCTATGTTTCATAAACTTTAACTTTTCCCATGAATCCCAATCATCCCAAAATCAGATACAAGGGATATGACTCGACTTAGCAACTCATGCAAGCAACCGATAATTGAACTAAGGGTTTTGGGTGATAACATAAATTTGCACTAAAAGTGAGTGCAATAAAGGTAGGCTAAGGCGATTTGGGTGTATATTTGGGGTGGGGTGTAAACAATGTTTTCATTGATATTCGGAAAACCGAAACATCACGAGAACCGCGAAAAGGATAGGCTCGAGGGTTAACTAGGGGTATCGTGTACTAAAGATGAGTACAACGCAAAGGGTGTGGGGAATTACTCAACCGAAATGGAAGAAGTAATTATATTACGGTATCAAACAAGGGTTTATCCTAATGCCTCTTATCATTTAGTTATTCCTAACTACACAAGTGTAGTCTCACTAGCGATCTCGGAATGCATCACAAAACAAGTTCTAAAATCTAATATACTACCGGTTCACACTCTAAGCATTAAAGATGAATGCTTTAATTCCTACTAATCTAAGGGCGATCCTCACATTTGGGTGGAATTTAGGTGGTAAAGGGTTTTGTGCTAGTCATGCAACTTCCTATCCATGAGACGCTTTTGTTAAGACTAATGGCCCACTCTTATACGTCATGAAAAATTTTAAATTTGGCTAAAATTACCCTAACCTACATTTTCTCATGGTTTATTACACAAATACACTTGGACAAAGCAAGCAAATAAGGATAAGCATAGTTTCAAAGTTCCGTTTATTTTCCTCCCTACACTTAAACCGAACATTGTCCCCAATGTTCCCAAAAGTATCAAAGTTATGATAATAGAAGGTAATTAAAACGAAGAAACTAATACTCCCCGATTAGCTCGGTAGGATCCGTAAAAGTGGTGGTTAAATCTTTTCCAAGAAGAGTTTTTGCGTGAAAGGCTCCTTCCAAACTTGTGTAACTTCTTCTTGATAAACTAAACCCGCACACTAGAAGAAAACAAACGAAACCTTCGCGTAAAATCGGCGGTAATAATATACATAAGACTCGATTTAAACTAGGATATAATGCTTGTGGAATGGATGTTTACGAATTTGTTTTGAAAGTTAAGATCCGAAAATTCCAAAATTTTACAAGTAGCTCGAAAACGAGAAAAAGTAAGTGATGTTTTATTCCTTCTCGACGCCGTCGGTTGCAATCTGACGCCGTCGGTTATCCCGACAAAACCGGTCTGCGATTTTCGGAAAAATTCGGAAAATTTACATCTTTAGAATCTGAAAAACTTCGCAAAACATCCATTATGACTCGATACAAGCATTTGACTCGAACAAACAAACATATATATCTTTTAGTTAATTGTTATTCTCATGTTCACGTTTCTTATGAAAACGTGTAATCCTCCCTACACTTATCCTTTATGTAAAAGACCTTTATATGTAATTAAGGCGAGGTTAAAAACAAAATAAAGCATTTTACAATTTCAAACATGAGGACAAACAATTAATAAAAGATATATGACACTAACAAGCAAACAATTAAGCATGGGTTGCCTCCCACGGCGCTTTTCTTTATTTAAGAGTCTTGTAGCTAGACTCGTAGTCCTACCCCTACGTTTTCTTAATCTTAAGGGCCCATTCGATCTCTTTAACTCTTCTCTCATCACGAATATATTCAGCCCCAGCTTCAAGACAAGCGAGTAGTAGACTTTGTTTTCCAATCAACCTCGAATGCCGGAATGTTATCTACATCTAAATCATCCATGCCCTCATAATTCTTATTTTTATGGGGCATTATATATTTAACACTCTCGGCTTCATTTGAGAACTCAATTATCCCCTCTCTTTATCATAAACCATCTTAGACTCTTCTATAAATGGTTTCCCAAGGATTACATCTCCTAAAACCCATCAATGATGCCCTTAACGCTTTTCCAAAATCATGAAATCACACCTATATGTGAAGTTACCTATGAACACATGTAATCCCTTAATCCTCCCCACATAGTTACTTGCTTTCCTAGGCGAAAGGGGTCCTCATAGGCTCTAGCTTTTTGCTCATGATCCAATTATAATAGAGCCTAGACATTACATTCATGGGTGCCTTATAGTCAATGTAGGTGTGATCCCTATATAAGTATCCAATCATACACGGTACCTTGATGTTTTTAGGTTTCCTTTATGCGGGCTCGAAGGGTGGTCTTGGAAAATTAACCACGTTATGGTGATAGGCGGTTTCTTTTCCTTTAGGGTATGAGTCAAAGTACCCCTAAGTTCTTCCTCTTCCTTGTCACCCTCCATAATTTCTAATACCTTATAATCTCCTTCCTCAAGATCATCATCCGAATCACTTGTGGTCAAATCACTATCTAAAGGGCGATCGATTCCTTAAGGACTTTTTGAGTGTATTTTCAATTATCATATTTAATTTCCTAAGCTCTCCGATTTCGCTCATGATACGGGCTCGAAGTTGGTTAGCGGAGGTCGGGTCAAGCAGTGGGTATTTGTTTTGTGGTGAAGTATAGTTTGGTGGTTGGTTATCACCTTCCATGGTGAAAAGTGATGGATTACGAACAAAGGTCACGAAGAAGGGGATAGACTAAGAGAAAGCTAAAAATGAGAAAAATTTACTTGATAGGAATCAAGCAAAGAAACCTAAACGAGGTGGACTACTAACTAGCTATTCTATTCCCGCAACGCGCCAAAAACTTGATAACGCCACACGCGTCGTTGGGGTCAAGGAAACTTCCTTTCTTGAGCAAGTTTTATAACACCCCAGGCGGTGAACCTAATCGTTGTAGTGTAGTAATTAGGGTAAGCCACGGTATTGATATCGTTCTCTAGGGAATAGGAATGCTAGTGAGAAGTTACTACGCTAAGGTTGAGGTTGAGGAAGATTATTTTTATCTTTTATGTTTTTTAGAAAATGAAAAGGTACTAATCTCGGTATTGGATTTGGGGGTTGGTATTTCTACCGATTACTCTACTATTATCTAATTATCTAAGCTAAGGTTGTGATAGTCTATGTCTAATTGATGTGTACTCGTATGATAGTTTAAAGATGTGTTTACTTAGGTTTTACTACTCCTTAATTATCTCCTATTGATGGTTGATTTGTCACGTCCTTATTCCTAGTTGCGTTGTGATTCTAAGGCTATAGGGCGTGCTTATTTCCTAACTCTTTGAAATTACCAAAGGGTCTTGTTTACAAATCCTCTAGTGATTTATAGACGCCTACTCTACGGTTGTCCTTGAATACTTTATCCTACAATTACCTAGATAATTATATTCTAAAGTTCACAAAGAAATGTCAAGCATTAAGTACACAACGAATAATCTAGCGCACTCTAGATCATTAGTCAACTAAGATAAGTATCAACCAATCAATATTCAATAATTAAGTTTCATATTCCTAGCAAACACACAAACAAATTAGCGGGACATGGAGAACATGCAAGCATACACACAAATAATCAAAGACATAATTAAATTAATGAAGTAAATACTTATCTTGATGTATAATAGGGTTTAGAACCCTAAAATATCGCACAAGAAAGCCTTGGTTCGGTTTTAGGTTTTACTCCAAAAGACTACACACAAAATCGAAAATTCGGATTCTATATATAAGATTACATCTGCGACGGCCACCTAATGTTTCGTGACGCCGTGTCGCCGTCATTAGGGTTTCGCCTTGGCCACGTAAACCTTGCGACGGCGCCACCTTATGACCGTGACGCCGTCCCCTTCACTCTGACGCCGTCTTGGCGCATCTAGGCCGCCCGAGTAGCGACGGCCTATTCCTTTAGAACTCGACGTCGTCCCTTGAAAACATGCAATTTTTCTTCCGAGCCGTCGCAAAATTCCTTCCCGACGGCGTCGCAGATATGCAGATGACGCCGTCGCCTTATGTTTCAATGACTTTGAGTGTCTCGATTCGACTTTGGCCATTTTCTTCAGATATTCGCGCTTTTCGTCCAAATAAGCATCATTCCAAAGATTTTGCCTCAAGAGACCTAAAAGTGAAAAGGAACGATATTAAGCAATAACGGATACAAAAGTGATCGAATAAGGGCTTAAATGACCCCTCAAAAAGGTACCTTTTAAAACCTTATCAGTGGGCGCGAATGTAACAACGTTCTTTCGAGTTTCGGGAGGACATCCCCAAAAGTATGCCTCGAGTCTCTTTTCCTCAGGTCCTATTATATTAGGACATACTTGAGCTAATTCGCGAAAGCGATTTGTGTACCCCTCGAGGTCATTCCCTATCATAGTTAGCCCACAGAGTTCTCTTTCCATCATCCGTAGTTCATTTCTTGAACGGTATTCTGCAACCATCATTTTCTTCAGGGTGTCCCACCGGCTGAGTGAGCAGCGTCTATTCCCACTAATCGGACATAAATGTCCCACCATGTGAGGGCTTGGTGTCGAAAGGCGCAAGTAGCATACTTGACTCCACAATTGTCCGCTAACTCGTCATGGAAAATTGTCTCTATCCTTTCTAGCCATTTTGCCAAACTTCTAGCTCCTTGATTCCCTCAAATGTTTGGTGGGTTACGACGAATTCTTGGTAAGATAAATTTTGTGATGTGAGCGTCTTACCAACCTCTTCTTCCCTATTTCCGGATAAGGTTGTTGATGTTGTGATTGATTTGGTAGTTAGCAATTCTTGCAAAGAATTGCTCGTTAATGATTTCTCGTGGTGGTTGCGTTCATGTTTTGCTTTATCGAAACATCTTCCTTCAACCACAAGAAATGACAACAATGAGTTTTCTATGAGTGAGGACCGTGGTGAAGAATCATAAAGTTACAACGTATATTACTTCTCAATCAAGTATTTTCCAGTTGTATTGATGAATATCACGTAGTCTTAGTCTATTAAGATAACGTTAAGAAAGCGGAGACGGTTGAAGCGAGTTTAATGTAAGGTTATAGTACACATGTCGTTGTTTATTATGCATAGTTGTTCATCATAATAAACTTGATTTCATTCTAAGAAGATTCATGGCTCATAGGCCGATACATAGCATGCGTTTATTGACTCGCTCTAGTTTGTCATACAACAAAATTACTACAAGCGTTTTTATTGAAACCACTCATCACAACGTCTAACACCATTGCAAAGTGAAATTTAAGCATTTCCTGATGTTGTCCCGAGTTGACTTTGTTGAGTTGCCTTCCATTCTTTTAACTCCCTGAGTTGGGCCTCCATTCTAGCAAATTTGTTGTTGACCTCATTTGCCCTACTCTCCATAGTACGTCTTTGAGATTCAACGACACCTTCCAGATATCCTGTCTCAGTTAATACTATTGTAGCAACGGTCTCCAACCGTGTTAGCCTATTTTCAATCTCTGTGAGACGTCCCTGGGTGTCTCCCGAAGTTTGCAGAGCACACCTTTCGATGTGGTCTTCGAGACGGGCAATTACTTCGTTTAACTTCTCACGGGTTCCCTCTATTGCCGTCCCCACATCGTTGTAGCATTCCTTGAGTGTTTCGCCAAGTGCTTGTAATCCTTCCACCACTTCTTCGATTCCTCCAATCCTTTCTTCTGGTAGTATTCCCAGATGATCCGACATTTCTTCTATTTGTTCTTCATGGCGTGTTAGGCGCGCCATAATTGTGTCGAGGGTTGGTGGTCTAGCAGTGGCTGCTCCTGAAATTTCCCCAACTTCGAACGAACTAGGAGGTGATGCATTAGAAGATGATGGTGATGATGCAGAGATGATTCTCTTGCTAGCGGTATCTCCCAACCGGGAGTGGATCTCTTTGGTGTCTCGGTGAGAGTGTAGGAGTAGTGAACCGGTTGGTATAGTACCGACGGTAGTGATGATTTGGAAGTGAGCAGGTGGAGTGTGGGTAGTACCCTCCGGTGAACTTGATACACTACCCCGTATGGGTTTCAAAGGTCGGGAGTGAGTTGAGAAGGGGTGGGATGCGTTTAGCGGTGACAAACCTTCACAGCCATCGCATCCAAATTCAGAGAGGGAAGGCATGGTCTCGTGACAAGACGATGCATATGTGTAAGTATATGTAAAATATACTTATGATATATATGGAGTAGTGAATTTATAAATAGGCAATATGTCATGCAATCATGTAATAGGCATTATGTCATGTAGTCATGTCTAAATTGACTCTAAGTAATATGGCAAGTAAGGCAAGATGGCATCAAGCGGTCGAGAGTGATGTTTTTGTAAAAAGTAGTTATAGTTTAGGGTTTATATGTACCTAGTTCTCTATAACTTAGGCTCTGATGCCAATCTGTAACACCCCCAAATTTGGATTAGCGGAAGCATACGTGTTATCTGGGAGCGTTACGTAATTGGTGAATCATAACACAAGTAATACAGAATGGAATACATAGTCCGTTTAATTTCATAAAATCCTTTGAAACAATATCTTACAACATTGTTTAGATGAATGGGCATACCCCATAATTTTTGTGGTCCCAATATAAAAACATCTTTTATTTGTAAAAGCTTTTCTTTAGAAATTTCTACGACCATTTATCCGCCCCTTGCCTTGCATCCATGATCACAATTAAGCACCTGAGAAAATATGCTAAAAGGTCAGCTATAAGATGGTGAGTTCATAGGTTTAGATTAAAATAGTAAGTTTGGACCATAAGCAAAGGCATATAATCATTATCAAGAATATAATGATATATGGATGAAAGTCTATTACGTTAGCTCTAAGTTCATGCAACCGATACTACGACGCTTCAGATGCTAAAAGATGTCATACAATATAGGGCCCATAGCAAGTGTTTTGTCCTCAACACTTGGTTCCGACATGGTATACGTTTCGCTTTGGCCGAAGCATGGCCAACCGAACGGAGGAGTCACCCTCAATAGATCTATTTATAACATTCGCGTTTCCCAATGGGGAATTGACGGTTCATGAAAAGGGCATTCTCTAGGGACATAAGGGCTTAGGCTAAACCACGTAATAGTAATCATGTAATAGTTTTGATCCATAAAATGTTTTGCATATTTCTCACCCCAAAATGTATAAAACAATTTATCAAGTAAAAGTGGGGCTATGAAACTCACCTTAGTAATTGTGCAATCCGAAAGTGGGATTAGTGATGGTTGTGGAGCGGCACCGACACGCGACCTAGATAAGGAGGGCAATGTTTTAGTTCATTATTTTTAAGTATCGCTTACTTAAAATAGTTCAATTGTTTTATAATTGTATTAAACTAAACTTTAGTTTGTAAAATGATTAAAATGGTTTTCTAGTAGGTATACGAAAGTATGTATACTTTTCATGTTGACATTTTAACAATGTTAAAATTCAAAGTTTGGTTCGAAAATATTTATGTCATTCTTTTAGTAAGTATTATTAATTTATGTTGACACATATTATCATTGTCAAAATCAATATTGGTTGATTTATTTTCTAATTGCATTTAGAAATATAATTAAGTTAAGTTTGGAGACTATAAAATTGAGTAAATGATAAAATGACTTGATGGTCTCTATTTGTTTATCCATATTTGTTTGTAACACTTACCTCTACTAGTTTACTTGTTCTAACTATGTCTTTTTGATTATGCCGACGGAAATCTCGTTGTACCAATTTCATTATGTATCTTACATGGTTAGTTATGCGTTTCATGTAAATAAAGTTTTACACTTGTCTAATTGCATTGAGACTTTATAAACTTGACGTCCCGATGATGTGCCACGAGATGGAGGAAAGGAATAGACGGAGACAGGTTACCTTATACTTGGACTTCCAATTATACGTTACACGCTTTATTTTGTGAGGTAGTTTAGATCATCCATCGAACACCTCGAGCCACCGTGGTCGCGCGACACGGGGTCGTTAGTGACAAGGTATCAATATGGGCGAAGCCCATAAAATAGACAAACTCTTTTGTAATATAGGCAATAAGTTGGGTGGGCCGAACACGATGTCAAGATGCTAATTAATATTTTGGTAACACATTGCTTGCGCCAAACTTGTTGAGGAGGAGACCAAACGAGGTGAACCGACACAACAAGTGTCCATAACATCTCGAATGATGCTCAGGGCTAACATGTTATTGAAAGTTAAGAGTAAAAAGGTGGTGAAATCTTGTGCTAGTCGAGTACTACTCAACTCGATTTCACTCCGACAGCCTATAGCACTAGTTCAGACCATGACAATTTATAGGTTAATTATTTTTATTTTGACAAATCGTAATCTCGACTCGGCTCTTCTCCTAGGTACACACCACAGATTTAACACCAAACTCATAGTCGAAACCCGAGACACAGGGTACTTATGGTAACGGTTGGTTTCTCAAGCTAACACGAGGTCATGACTTAGTGTGTTTTTCTTTAACGTCTTTAATCTCATCGACACAATAAATAACGCGGAGGTCGACTGAAAAGGATTACTAGTATCGAAATGGGTTTCTAGTCGAGTCAAACAACCACTTGACACAAACAAATAACAATTTAGATTGGCCGCATTTCTTAAACATGAGTTTATACAAATTATCAAGATTCAATACCTTATATTCAGATTTAACGTGAGTAACCACTAGGACCAATTTATTATAGGTTTCATGACTCAAACTCAAGGGTTATTAAAACGAAGTTTTTCCGTCAAAGTCTAACGACACACTGAGTGGGCTAACGCTTAGGTGATGGTCTTAAGCAGGGACAAAGCTTTTAGCTATGTTTACCTCTTCACGGCCTTTACTTCGACAAGGGCAAGTGACCAAATCAATTTCCAACACCCAATCTATTTACCAAAGATTACAAGTTTAACAAGAATTTTTCACTACTTCGAGTAGTATACCAGGACATCGTGACTAGCATAAGCTTCCAGACTAAATCTTATTATCACTTGTAAGTTTATAAAACTTGACTTTTCCAAACATTTGGTTTCATATTCTCGACAGAAAATTCAAACACCCAATAATATAAAATTTTCGACATCAAGAAATTAGAAGAATCAAACCGGTAAAGCTTTATGATAACATTTGGTACAAGTTTGTAACTTAACAATATAACAACAACAATAATAACAAAGAAAACTCATAACCTCAACTTGGAAACGCGGCGTGAGTACGAGAATGAACACTTGGTTTCGGACCAAAAGAGACTTGAATTAGCTTCTCCACACCTCCAATTTCAAAACCCCCAAATCAATTTTTGAAAACCCTAACTTGTGTAAACCCTAGTTTTTGGTAAAACTTGAAGGAAACTGAGTTTGGGGTCTTTGAACCGACTAGAGATATAGGAGTGGATTGAGGATGTGTTTGGTTCACTCTTCTCTTGGGTCTTTGGATTGAAGCCAATTTTAGTTAACTTCCAAATCCTAGCATATCTTGGATTTTCCCAAGGTAGATTGAAGTGAAGATATGATTCCATTGGATGCTTTTATCTTGATTCCTCTTGGCTTATTCGAATTACAATCGGCGCATCAAAGGAAGATTTGGAGAGACTCAAAACTTACTTGGTTTTGGTAATAAGGAGGAAGATATGGTGGGATTATATGTTGGGTTTTCCTTTTGAGAAGATTCGATCTAGGTGATGCATAGGGGTAGAGGTAGAGGAGATTGAGGTGAAGATCTTGTAAATTTCATTTCCACGCTTTTGTTTTTGTCGTGAGTGGAAAGACCAAAGACAAAGGGTGCAAATCTTAAGTCTTATAAAGGTTTTCATTTTTATCTAATGTATATGTATTTTACTTGTAGTATAATTTGTGAAAATGTAAGTGTATATATTACACTTAGGTATTTAATTGTATTTGAATCTTATAAAAGTTATTATTTAAGTGATAGTGTGTTAAATATCTTGCGTCCTGCGATATTAAATTGTGACTAAAGCACCATTGTTTGATAACCTTTATAACGTAGTATCTTATTGTTACGAGTCTGAAATATTTTTATCTTGGTAATATTTTATATCACGAACATTTGTCATTTGTTTTATCAAGTCCTTTTCATAGTGTTTGCATGCGCTGCAAAGGTCGGTCATCGTGGTAAACGAGATAACCTCTCGCCTTTCATATTAAATCATAAGACAAATGAAATATTCATAAAATGATATGAATGCAAAAGTGATGCAATAGTCTACATGATGCAGTTAACTACTCAAATGGTCGTAAAGCTTATGCATGCTTAATGACTTATGCTTAGTAATAATAAATTACTAATTATCGCTTAAATTTTGGTGAAAATTTACCGTGTGTCATGAAGGGGTTGAAGAATTAAAAGAAATGTAATGATAAAGGGTGAAAAGAAATAGCCTTCATATTCAACCTTAGGGCGTAAACCGGTTCAATACATATGCTACTAGTTGTCACTTGATGACACCGGTATTGAAGACAAAGACGCTATGGACCCAAGTGACGACCGCACTAAACCTTCTAGCCACTCAATTCCTCTTAAATGGGATTTGTTTCATTCTCACCGGGAACCCTACATAATCTATTGACCTTCTCTTATAGTTGGTTGGTATTGAAGAAGGAGACCCTCCCTAGTCTCCGCCAGAAAACCAAAACGCACAATTGAGTCTAGAGCCACGAGATTCATCAAAAGATCTCATAGGAACACTTGACATGACATCGCTTGTTGTTCATCAATAAGGGCACAAGTGATATATTATAGAGTCCCACGCAGATCTTAGCAACTGCCGTAACATTTATGAGAGGTTTCACAATTGTGATCCTCGGTGATTGAATGGAAATTCCCGCCGGGGTCAACATCAAGCACCACGACGGTAGTCACTTCGGTAATTCTACGAGATTACGCTAGTGTGTCTCAAACGGTCTACGTTCGTGGGGTGATGCTTCGTGTACCTCGACTCATCCGAATCTGTAGGTGTATTTCGGTACATCGCGCTATCTCACTTGTGGGACTCAGGTTCAGAACGGCCTTTGTAAGAATTAGAGATGTGTTTTCACACTATGTCATAACACCTCGAAATTCAAACTTGTAAGTCTTTGGAATCCGCTTATTACTAACCTGTTTTTATGTTTTCTTCTTATGGAAGCTCCGGAGCGGATTGATCGTGCAGACTCGCCACATGCTCATACCAACAACACATGAAAGTTCTCATCAATATCAAAGGCAACTCAAAGTTAAAGATGATTCTTCATCAATGTCAAAGAATCAACAAAGTTTAAAGACTCGAGAACTACATCATTGGTAACCAAAAGACAAATAGAAGTGTGAGCATGGTGGAGAAAGGCGTGGAGACACCTAACCAACAAAGTTGACAACGGCAGACAACCACATTAATTGATCACAAAGCATGAAGGAACAAAGAATCAAGACTATTCAATATCTACACACAAAGTTCTTGCTCGAGAAAAGTAAAGACCTAATCAAGTGGAGCATCATTTGAATGACCACCCCTTAGGGGGAGATTGTTAGCCTTAATAGTTTTATTAGAAGTGATGGTCATTCACGATTAGGAACTTTGTAACGTGTGTTAGATATCGTGATAGAATAGTCAACGGGCTCGTGGATTGGACTAAGCTAAATGGCTAGGCGTTATGATTATGCTAGTCGTTTGAAGCTTAAGTATCCAAAGCCCAATCCATGTCCAACCCACGAAAAGCCCAAGCAAAGCCTTTTAGGGTTTTAAGTTACTTGTACTATAAATACCCCTCAAATGGTCATTTGAGGGTGTGTAAAAGTATGTGTGTGTGTTTTCCTTTGGAATATGCAACATCTTGTGTTCATCTTTATCTCACATATACACGCTTTTATATCATTCAAGTCACCATCTTTCTCATCTTATTTCTAAGCTTTGTTTGTGTTTGTGTTTCACGTTTTATACGCGTAACTTGGGTTACGTGTGTTGGGTTTGCTTGGTAAAGTGATAAGGTTGATATTTCTAAGGTCCTACAATCTTGGCCGGAGCAATTTTGTTCCATCTCGTTAGTGATGAGGGGAGAAGGGTGTGAAGTGAGCTGATAAGGTTTCTCATTTCTTTTACCGAAAATTTTCGAGAAAAATCTAAAGAACAAACCCATGTGTCCTCAGTAGCACAAAGATGGAGGTTGGTTAAAATGCTTACTAGATTATTATGTTCTTCTACCTCATTGATGGATCGAATGCTTCTACACCATGACCAATGGAAATTAAGTCCAAGAGGAATATCAAGACCCAATGGCCCATAATCCACACTAAGTGGTGCAATATCGTAACCTCCTACAAGAGAGGGACATCTATCACTCACACAACAACATTTGTTCGATTCTAACCAATATAAACGAGGCAATGAGACACAAAGAGGATTCCAACATGTTACCTTGGATTGCTTGGATGAAAGTTTTCTCCTAAGAGTTGTGGATTGTATTGGTAGCCTTTCTCGCTTCAACATTGCCATGGTGACAAAATGATGGTGGAGATTTCATAAAGAACCGAGTTCGCTTTGAGACAAATCATAGTTTTCATCCATGATGATCAAGGAGGCCGATAACATCAAATAGTCATGACTTTTACCGTCAATTTCCCCGCTTATGCTCATATTTTATGTCATTTATATGGATTTATGCTTATTTTCCTTTATATTTCACTTCCAGGTAAAATATGAGCATTGCAGCTTAGAGACGCGGATTTGGAGATTTTCCTAACGGTTTTATCTTAGTATGCTATTTATGAAAATGCTATGGTGTAACTCATGTTCTCAATTACGCCGTAGCTGGAATTTTGTCACAGAAGACCAACTCAACTGAAGTTGCGGCATAACTCTCAACTAAAGTTACGCCGTAATCATCTAAGTCATGAAGTATTTCACGCCTCCATCAACTACGCCGTAAACATTCTCACAAGCATTACGACGTAACAACCTTCTATTAAGAGGATGTATTAGTTACGGCGTAACTCTCATCAACACTATGGTTGAGCTGCAACTACGGCGTAACTATTCCTTATGTTACGTTGTAGTCACTATTATGAAGCTTTGTTTTCAAGATACTTAAGTTATGGCGAAACTCAACTTAAGTTACGCCAGTAATCGTGATCGAGCCTATAAATAAAAGCCTTAAAATCTGCATTTCACATCATTCACTCAAAACTCAAAGGTAGAGAACGTGAATAGGGTTCCAAGGCGATCACACAGAGCATACTTGAGCCATATCCAAGGGAGAAATCACACCACATCGATAAGCTTTAGCGATCGCTACCATCTTTACTTTAATTCATGTCTTCAATTATGTTAAACATTGAATTTTTGTATCTTTTAATATGATTGGCTAAGTGATAAGGATTTAAACGTATACTTTTAAGGGGTCATTTAAGCCCTTAATCGACCACTTTATATCCGTTCTTTGCTTAATTTCGTTCCTTTTCACTTTTAGGTCTCTTGGAAGCAAAATGCTGGAATGATGCTTATTTGGACGAAAAGGAGTGAATACATGAAGAAAATGGCAAAGTCAAGATCGAAGCCACTCAAGTCGCTTCAAACCGAACGATGGCGCCCCAATCAAAGCGGCGGCGTCGTCCTCTCTGATTTGATAAAGAATGCACCGGACGGCTCGGTGGAATTTTTGCTCATAACACTGTGAGTCGCTTGAAGAGAAAGGCGTCACTAAGACTTTTCATCTCGCACGACCCGGATCCGAACCAAGACGACGTCCCATATGAAGCCCGACGGCGTCAAAACTACAAGGTGACGCCGTCCCATCGATAACTTGGCGGGACGAAAACCCTAATGACGGCGATCGTGACGTCCCACTATAAGGCGACGCGTCATGCATGTAAATCTATATATAAATTTGATTTTTCTCGCATTTGGAGAAGTAGACTTTGGAGTAAAATCCTAAATGTTTGTAGTCCGACTTGACAAGATCTTAGGGTCCCAAACCCTATTTTACACTTCAAGATAAGTGTTTTAATCCATTAGTATCATTATGTCTTCCATTGAATGTGTGTATGCTTGCTTGTTTAACATGTCAAGCTAAATTTCTTGTGTGTTTGCTTAGATCTATGAAACCTAGTCGTTAATTATTGATTGGTTGTCTTTTATCTTAATTGTAATTGGCTTAGGAATGCAACTAGACTATCGTTGTGTTTAAATGCTTGAGTAATCTTTGTGAACATTAGTTTATGAATCACTTAGCGAATTTTATAGTCTAAACATCCAAAGATAACCTTAAAGTTAGTTTATGATTAATTTAGCGGATTTCGTAGGCAATAACCTAAAGGTATTCTCAAAGAGTTAGGGCAAAGGCACACCCTACGACCTTAGAAAACACAATGCGTTAAAAATAAGGACGTGACAATTCAACCAACAATAAAAGATAACTACGGAGTAATAGTATCTAGGTAAACATATATTTTTAATCATCATACGAGCACACAATCAAATAGACATAGCTACCCGTAGTATTAGATAATTAGAATAGTAGAAGTAATCGGTAGAAGTACCACCCCCAAACCAATTGCCCCGAGGTTTTACCCTTAGCTTTCTAAAAAAACATATAAAAGATAAAAAAAAAATCATCCTCAACCCCACCTTAGCGTAATACTTCTTGCTAGCATTCCTATTCACCTAGAGAACGATATCAATACCCGAGGCTTACCCAATACTACACTACAACGATTAGGTTCATCGCTTAGGTGTTGAAAACTTGCTCGACGAAAAGGAAGTTCCTTTACCCCAAACGCGCTCGACGCGCATCAAGTTTTAGGCGCGCGCCGGGAATAGAATAGCTAGTTAGATTTTTATCTCGTTTAGTTTCCCTTGCTTGATTCCTATCAAGTGAGATTTTTCTCATTTTAGCTTCCTTGTAGTCTATCCCCTTCTTCGTGAATTTGTTTGTAACCTCATCACTTTTCATCATGAAAGGTGATAACCCACCAAAACAACAAATTCCACTCAAACCACAACCAATTGAACAACACCCTCTAACCATCGTGCAACCGATATGTTAGTCGAAACAATGAGCTTCAAGATTTGCATAGGTATTTGAGAGTACAATTAGGGACGTTTTGAAAAGCGGTTAGCGCCTCGATTGTTGGCTCCATGATTAGCAATAGTTCAAGTGATGATTTAGTAAAGGGAAGTGAGGTGAGGAGACTAGTGCCTATTTTATTTTTACCCCACTAAGGAAGAACTTGCTTACCACCAATACATAATCGACAATCCTCGATCACCCATCATTAGGATATGCCCAAAGATTGAGAGAGAAACCCCGGAACATCAAAATCCCTTGTATGATTGGATATAGGAATGTCGAGCACGCTTACATAGATACGGATTGCCTCATCAATGTGATGTCATCACCGTTTACAATGACATAATGAATGAGCGAATTAAGATTAGGAGGATCCTAAGTATCCCTGAGGGTTTGCAATTTGTGGGAAGAGTCAAGGAAGTACACCTCTTTATAGGAAAATTCACCTACTTAGTTGATTTTATGGTCCTAGAAGACATAGGATGTGTCATTGACTATAGCTTGTCCTAAGTTGTGTTAGGAAAACCGTTTGTTGAAAAGTCTAAACTAAGCTATAAAAATCCGAGGAACGGTAAGATTTGCATGGAAGGGACGAGGAAATTACATATAGGATGCCTTGGAAGATGAATGGATATGGCCTTTATCCCTTTATGAACGAGATAACATTAGAGCTTTTGAGGAAAAGAGCGAAGAAGATGTTGAAAAGGCTTGAACTTTATGTTGGGAATAAAGCTATGAGTTACCACCGATAAGTCGTGAAAGACACTGCTAAATATTACACTAACAAAGGAAACACATTACTACCGCCAAGACATATATTACCACTGCTATTAGGATAATTGTTATGTATCCGTGTATTGATAAGTATAGAAAAGATCTTGTGTATATTATATATTGTTAGTATTATACTTATCTTGTAAAGGACTCCTTGTGCTATAAAAGGAGATCCTAGGTCATTGTTTAGAGTAACAATAACAACAACAAAATTATTATTCATATAAGATTCAAGGTGTAACCCTAGTGATAAGCAAGATCACTCGTATTATTTCTTAATAATATTGGAGCTTAGTGTTAAACTGATCACTTACAATACATCATACAATCCGTCTTCTAAGTATTACTAAGTATATTCCACGTGCTTATTAATATAACTCAAAGTATCACTAACACAATGTGTGTGCTTAGATCCATCAAGTGGTATCACAGTGAAGGTTTTGATATTTTGATTTAGAAGATCCAAGGAATAAGCTTAACCAACTCACTCAAATCAATGGAGATGGAAAACAACCAGTCCAATTATGCTCCAAGGCTTCCTAAGCTCAAACTTAATGAGTTTGAGATGTGGAGGATAATGATTGAGCAATACTTTCTCATACAAGACTATGCTCTATGGGAGATCATCTTAACTGGTGATTCCTTCAAGTCTGTTACCAAGACTGAGAAAGTTGGTGACACAGAAGTTGTAACAGTTTATGTGTTAGATATAACTTTTCACATACACATCAAACCATAACACAAAGTAGCATATAGATGGAATTCTAGAGAGAAAGTTAGAGGTTTAGAGAACTTAGTGAGAGAAAGTGAAAGATATTATTATGAGCTCCAACTCTCACCTTGAAAGGTAGAGTATTTATAGTCTTACATAAATCGCCACACATCGGGTCGTGGATCGTGCATACAGGTGGTAAAGACCCGTCCGTCCTCCACGGTGTTGCTTAACTAAATACTACTTAACTTAGAATAACTACGACTACGAGCTTTCTAACGATTACATATACTTGAGGTGACCGACTCTTTAATACACCGGAATTTCTAATTCCTAACAATCTCCCTAAGGAGGTCACCTCAATCATGTACCAAAATTACATTGAATACAAATAGATATTACATTAAAAATTGTTCTTGCATTCTTGATGTAGTCCTTTGTTCCTAAGCTCGTAGTCATTGATTCTTCACATTGCATGTTTGGTTACTTCAAGTGGAGGTCTTTTACTGATCCACGTGATAGTAAATTTGAACCAGCTTTTGAGATCATCAGCAATCAAAAATCTCTGAGACATCCATTGTGGTGTTGGTATTATGTGATGTTGTGACTTTAGGACCGACATGCTCACATTCTGGATCATGATATCTTCTCATCAGAGTAGCGGAAGCTTTTGTTGAATCATGATATTGGCGTGAACGAAAGCGTAAGCATGGAGTGAAAATATCGAGTCATTGATGC
The DNA here is from genome assembly GCA_022545495.1 of Chrysanthemum lavandulifolium. Classification (NCBI taxonomy): domain Eukaryota; kingdom Viridiplantae; phylum Streptophyta; class Magnoliopsida; order Asterales; family Asteraceae; genus Chrysanthemum; species Chrysanthemum lavandulifolium. The sequence continues at coordinate 240,252,301 of CM040242.1, forward strand.
ACTAATCATGATTTCTTCGAGATGAATGTGTTAAGTGAGCATGCGGCTATGGATTGACCGCTTCATTACGATCAACCGCAAGCGTCGGTACACGCATACAACAGATTAGCAATAAATCGCACGAAAGTGTCTTTGATCACTTCGTTGAATTGAGGTACACGCCCACGGTTCCCGCTTGATCGATACATGTACCGCTGTGATCGTATAATTCAAGAATTTCCTTGACAGGTTTCGCACCGCTCTAGTCGTTCTCAAACCGAACGCCTCAAAGAAGACAACATGGAGTGAGTGAACCAATAATTTAAGTCCACCGATTGATGAAAAGATATTTGAAAACAATCATGTATTGCTCAATAGAAATTGTTTTGCGAAGACAAACAAGGTTTTAATGAAAATCAATTATCAATCATAAAACACCTTTTGATTTGAAATATCCGTTACCAGGTCGATGTGCTAAAGAAAAGAGTTGTTAAGCACAAAGACCGGTTTTCAAAGGTATCCGTCAATCCATAACTGAACTGAGATTGATTCAAGAGATTGAATCGCCCATTGTTTCGCTCGGTTGTCACATGGTTGATCTATATAATAGATCTCACATGCCACCTACCAGAGCTTGTTTGATGTTGGCTCGGAAGGCTTTCCATCTTCATAGTGAATATGTATACACATCACTCGGATGTTCGTGCAATACCACAAGGATAATGCGTGGGACTCAAGATATAATCTCTTCCACATTGTATGAAACAGAGAGTCTTCATTGAAAGTGTCCTAATGAGATTTATTGATGATCTCGTGGCTCTAGACTCAATATGTGCATATTTGGATCCTGTGCCGGAGACTAAGGAGAGGGTATCCTTCTTCAATATCAACAATCTCTAAGAGTGTAAAAATTGACAGCGTGTACATCCTTATGTGCATATAAATCGTTTAAGATAGATGCTCCCCCTTCAATATCAAAAATTGACAGCGTGTACATCCTTATAAACCATTTACCGAATTATCAGTTTAAAACCAATTTAAATCACACATTCTCCCCCGATCACAATTATCAAATCATTTGAGATTTGTGATCTCTTATAGATTTAAATTGATTTTGAAAGCTTTTAAGGAGAATTGTGACTTGATTATGAAAGCGTTTGAACTGATAAGGATCGACTCCATTGATAAAACATGCATGTACATCTTTTGAAAACAATTTAATGCCAAATAACTTTTTAATTTAATTGAAATCATTCTCCCCCTCAATCAATGACATAGGTTGTTGATTGAGAGATAGAGATTTTGACAAATAAGTCCTCGATGATTATCAAAAATAGAGATCGAGTTATTTTTCAAAGCATTTAGTTTCAAAGGATAAATGTTTATAGAAACAGAGCATGGAATTTTGAAAATATGATAAAACATGGCTCTGTTTTTCTTTTAAAACCGGGTTATTGCCTGAAAATGACAATAAACCATTTTTTCTCTTTCTCCCAAAAATATTTTTTGATTTTTTTTTTTTTTTTTTTTTAATTCGAACAACATCTAAAGTCCCGTGTCATTCTTTGAATGACATCACAAAGACCGTAGATATTATCGAACCGAGAAAAACATGACAAAATGACAATATTTTTTGAAGATTTTTCGATTTTTTCAGATTTTTATGGATTTTGAAAGTTTTATAATTTTCTATTTGATTTTTTTTTTTTGAGAGTTTTATAATTTTGTATTTTGTTTTTCGAATAAATATTTACAAGAGATAGATGAAGATATACCTTTACTCCTCGTCTTCCTCCTGAAGACGTTTGAGAGTTTCTGGTTGAAGGCTTTTCAAACCAAGACGTGGAAGAATGAACTCAAAACGTTCTCTTGGAAGTGCTTTGGTGAAGATGTCCGCTAACGATATTCGACCTCACAAAATATAGTTCCACCACACCTTTTCCACTTGTTCCCCGATGAAATGATGTCGAATGTCGATATGCTTTGCTCTTGAGTGTTGAACGTTGTTGCATGAGAGAGCAATAGCACTTTTATTATCACAATCTGAGAGGATTTTGTTGAATTCAAAGCCATAGTCGATAATTGAGATCTCATCCATAAGATTTGAGCACAACAAGATGACATGGCTATGTATTCAGCCTCGTAGAGGAAATAAAGTACTCATTTGCTTCTTTGAAGACCAGCTCACAAGCTTATCACCCAAAACCGAGCACCTCCAAATGTACTTGACGTGTATCTTGACAACTGCATGATCGAGATCCGATAGGCCGTTAGTGACATACCGTGTCCTTCGGGTACCATAGTCCCATATTGATGGTTCCTTGGAGATACCGAAAGACCCGCTTAATCGCTTCAAGGTGCTTTTTAGTAGGCTTAGCACGGTATCTAGCACACATGCAAACAATGAACAAGATGTCCAGTCTACTAGTCGTGAGGTACATCGTGGATCCAATCATACTACGATATTTCATTTGGTCAATCATGATCCCCGAGTGGTCCTCATCTAGTTTGGTTCGATCAATCATGGGGTGTCAACAGGTCACTTGAATCAAATCCAAATTTCTTTAAGATCTCTGTTGCATATTTAGATTGATTTATGAAAATGCCTCCGGACTTTGTGAAATTTGTAATCCCAAGAAAAATGACATTTGTCCCATCATTGACATTTGAAATTTTGAACTCATTTCATTAGAAAACGATCACATTCCATTGGGTCCATAGAGGCAAAATAATATCATCAACATAAATTTGAACATGAGTTAAATGTTTGCGACTTCACGGTGAACAATGTAGGATCAATCGCTCCTTTCTTTGAATCCGGTTGATAGAAGAAACTTTGATGTTGTATCATACCATGCCCTTGGAGCTTGCTTTAAACCGTAAAGAGCCTTCTTTAGACGATAAACGTGAGTAGGATGCTCTTGATTCACAAATCCTTCAGTTGGTCGGCGAGAGCGACTTCTTTAAGATCTCCGCTCGTAAATGCCGTTTTCACATCCATCCGATAGACTACCATGTTCTTACTAGCAAGATTAGCTGAAAGATTCGATTGCCTCGATTCGAGCAATGTGAGCAAAAGATTCTTCAAAATCAATACCCTCCTCTTGACGGTATCCTTTAGCAACTAATCGAGCCTTGTTCTTCAACACATCACCATGCTCATCAAGTTTTACTTTGAAGATCCATTTAAGAGCAATAATCATAGCACAGCCCTGGAGGCGGTACTAACTCCCATACATCAAGACGATCAAACTCATGAATTTCATCTTGCATGGCATTGAACCGACTATCTTCATTCATGGCGGTTTAACATCTTTTGGTTCGATCTTAGATAGTACGGAGTTAAAGAAGCACCATAAGGCATCGGTTGCAAGTTGTTTCCGGGTTGATACAGAGACGAGAGGGATTACCAATGATGTTGTCTAATGGATGATCGTGAGTCCATTTTCCGAGGTGTTCATGTGGCGCTTGTTGAGGGATCAAGTAGTGAGTCGATGTCTCAAAGAAGATGGTTCGATGATGATTCAGAGCAAATATGTTTTCAAATGGAGCATCTTCATGAGTAGCAAAGGGATTAACTTCATCATTGATGCGAAATATTTCCATGGTGTACATTTGAAGGATGATGATTTGTTGATGAGATCAAGGATCGGCAGCAGTGCTTCTTGACTTAAGGATATTGAGACCAAGGATTGACTTCATTCTCGTGAATATGAGCAACCTCTCATTGTGGGATCAACACCTCATTAGTAATTGAATCATACAGTTCATCAAATATAGGATCAAACAATTTCTTTAAATCATCTTCGATGGAGGTACATATGGAGTTTCTTGAGAAGAGTTTGGAACAAGAGATGAACCAATGGGACTGTTTTGAAGTCTGGGTCCCGAAATGGAGTGTCCAGGAGCCATTTGACCGGTCACTCATCAAACGTAACGTGAATTGTTTCCATGATACTGGGTTCTTTTGTTGTAGATTCGGTATCCTTTTTGTTTGATGCATATCCTACAAATACTCCAATGTCGACTTTAGCCCTAAGTTTGCCTAAGTCTTGACCTCATTGGTTGGATAACACAATGCACCAAACACACGAAGGAAAGAGATTAGTTTTTACGTTGTGGACAAGTTCATATGGAGTTTTTCCATATGCAATGTGAATTAGGGAACGATTTTGTGTGTAGCATGCGGTGGCAATTGCTTCACCAGAGAAACATTGGAACCTTTGAGTAAATCAAGCATTGTTCTAGCGGCTTCAACAAGAGTTTGATTTCATCTTTCAACTACACCGCTCGCTTGAGGAGTTCGTGGAACACTTCTTTGATGGTCGATTCCAACGCTTTCATAGAATTCATTAAGTTGTTTGTTGACAAACTCGGTTCCATTGTGCTGCTCGATAATTCGATGGTTTTGTTAAGTCGAACTGCACTTTGCTTGATGAGTTTGATGATGATATCGTGAGTTTCATCCTTTGTCCTTAAGAACTTGACCGGTGAATCTAGAGTAATCATCAACCACAACTAACACATATTTCTTCCCAAAGATATTCGCACCTCATTGGTCCACATAAATCCATATGAATCATATGAAGAACTTCGTGACAGAGTTGGTAGGTTTGGGTTTATGGGCATACTTCTTGCTTTTCCCAATTGACATCTTGAACAAAGATGATCCTTTTCATACTTTAGTCTAGGTAAACCTACAACTAAGTCCTTTCTCGGAAAGATCGTTGATGGTGCCAAGTTCAAGTGATTGAGACGACGATGCCATAACCATGACTTTGTTTTGAAGCCTTTGATAACAAGCAGATTGGAGAAGCCCTCATCATGTCATCGATAGAGATGGTGTAAAGATTTGACCCACGAGTTCCTTTTAAGCTCCTTACCATTAAGATCTCTAACAAAGCGGTATGTTTTCGAAGGCAACTTCTAGATCGTAATCACGTAATTGACCAGAGAATGATTATGACCCAAACCTTCTACATAGTAAACTCTAGAGATGACACTATCACCAACAACATAATCTCCATAACCCATAATAGCACCGAAATGATCATTACCAAATCTAATCATCCCGATGAATTTGCTCACGGTTCATGAGCCGCGACCGGTCTCCAAATATATGCTTGGAACGACTGAGTCCGGTACCACGAATCCATTTGAACGATCCGCAGTTGAACACGAACAAGAATGGATAATCGGATAATTGGGATCCCCATGCAAGAATGGGTTCCATTTGGTTAGTAACAATGTTTGAACACCTACATCGAAATAGACGATTCATATCGTAGTGAGGCAATGGAATCGTTGTGAATAGATGCGACTAGTGTCGATGATTAGCCTGCTCACGGTGTGATCACTTCTTAGGGAATAGTTCTACCAAGAGGCATCCATTTTCTAGTGGGCATTATCGATTAGTCTTAAGACCAACAGTGTCCAATAAAAGCCTATTTTATTGAATGTTCTTCCCGGGGTTTCCACTGCTTTCTAACTTTCTTTCGTTTTGCCTTTTAGCCTTCTTAGCATGAATTTTAGCATTAACAATATTAATCGGACAATTAACATCATTAGCGTAACAAGAACACCACATTCATGATTAGAACAGAATTCAAGCGGACATCGGACAAGGTTTGCAAATAGTATCGAATTCGAATTAATTACAAGACGCCTATGGCTAATACTAGAATCAACACGATTCGCTTTATTCAATTCAAGCTTAAAGTTCCTAGATTGTTCTTCTACTCTCTTCCAAAGGTGCATTCTTAGCTTGAGAGGTCCTATCATTCCTTGTATTGTCTTGAGACTTTGACCGCTCCGCTTAATGTCACCGATTACTCCCGTAGAGGAATGGGAACATTAGTTGGTTTAACTACTCTTTGCATCACTGTTTAGATGTCTTTGGGTCCGAACTACATGCAGGTGCACTAAGGTTCACTTTCTTAAAACTAGAGGTACTGAGATTTGTACTCCTAGAAGGCACACTTGAGTTCTCTTTCTTAGCATTGACAGATCTGGAATCTGAACTTCTTAAAGGCACACTACGGTTCACATTTAAAGCATTGGGAATCGAATGCATATCATACTTAGCATTAGGCATTGAGCATGGAATCAAAGGATTAACTCTCTCACCTAATGACTTTGGGCATATTGTGATCAAGCATTCTAAGATTTCTTGAGATCGTTTGGCATATAAGCATGCATGTCCAATTGCATTATCATGAGGTTTCTCTAGCTTATCCTCTTCAACAATCTCACGCAGACATTCTAGGCAATCATTAAGGGATGAGAAGTATGTTTGAATGGCAAGTTTGTTGTTCCTTAGATGAGGAGGACATATGTCACAGATAAAGCATATTTATTACAAGAGTGAACCTTTGATACAACATTCTCCCCATTGGTCATTGGCATTTTCCTTTTACGACTCTTGATTCTCAATTTCCTTTTGCAATGAAGCTATTTGTTCGTTATTTTTGTTACGAGTGACTTTAATTGATTCAAATAACTCATTGAAATGACGTTTAACCTTTTCATTTTCTTCTAGAAAACTTTCATTTTCCTTTTGTAAAGCATTTACTAAGTTTTGAAGATGAAACGTTTGAGAATACTGAGAATCTAAAGGAGGAGGCATTTGGGAGCCCGACATATTGTTCGCTTGACCCTTTAATTGAGAGATTTGGGCTTTCAACTTTCGATCGTGTTGCACCGAGCTTGAATCTGCTCATCTCGCTTGTTAATTTGAAAACTACATCAAACTCGGAGCATCCGAAGATGTCTTGATATTTGAAGTTTTGACATTTTCTTTGAGATGTTGATATTTTAGTTGTAAATTAAAATACTCAACTTCTAGTTTAGAAAATGTTTAACCAAATTGTCGTGATCATCCAGTTCAATTTTCTCATTTAGTTTAGAATTAGTTTTTTCAAGCTCAATGACACGATCATGGGAGACTTTCAGGCCACAGATAGTTCATGAAATTTGGAAGCATTAATAGAGCAATTTGAAGCGATGAAAAACACATCTTGAGCAACACATTCAAGAATAAGATTCTCATTTAATGTATGCAAGTTCTTTCTCTCAATCTCATTATATTTCAAAGGCACGCTCATAGTCACTAACTTCAACAACCATTGCATCAAATTCCTTTCCATTCCCTTAATATCGCTTTCTATCCCTTTTAAGACTCTCAAAGTGATCTTTTAGAAGTTTAAAGAAGGGCATGACCTCGCTTAAATAACATTCTTTCATTTGTTCAAAACCCTTTCTCCTTGATTATACCAGCCAAGGTGTGATCCTTTTCTTGCAAGTTTTCTCAAAATCAACAAATAGTTGAAATATAATGTATTGGCTAATTAATGTCTTGCTTTTAGTGGCAATTGTTCTAGGTACAAGATGCATTGGTGTATTAGGAGGATACACAATCGCTCTAGGCATTTTCCAAAGGGAGGGTTTGTTTCAACAATATTTTCCGTTTTACGCTTATCTAAATCCTTTTCCGAAGACTTGTTCGGGAGTCAACAATGTCTCGAGGCTTAAACTTGTTCAAGGAAATCCAGTTTTCTTTCTTGTAGTCATGAGGAGAGATAATTATTTTTTCTCTATGCATTTGGGATCATTTTGTTTCTTATTCATCTTTTCCTAGTGATTTCATTTGATTTCTTATCTTCCTCGATTGCACTCAACGCAACTAGGTTTACGCCTAGGCTTAAGGATTTCATTTCCATCATAAAGCACCTTATGAGCATTTCTAGCCTTTTAATTACCTCTGGATTTGGTTCCTCAACAAGGGAATGCTATGCTTATCGCTTAAGACTCGATGTTTAGTGACCATGTGAAGCGATCGAATGGTGTTTCCTTGTATGTACAACTTGTTTTCAAGTTTGTTTTTCAAAGTTTTCGATTAGAAAAATCTCTCAAGAGTTTTGATTCCTTTACATTAAATTCTTGCTTAAGCATTTTCACATTTTCTTGAAGTTCTTGTTTTGCTTAGTTGTTTTAGAAAGTTTTTCTTGCAAGGAATTTAATTCTTGTTTCAATACTTCTTCTCTAAACTTACTTTTCTAATTCTTGTACTCACTGGTCATCCATTTCACGCTCACGAGTAGTCAACTCAAATTTAGCACGTTGTTCATAAATAGCAACACGTTCTTTATAGGCATTTAGTTCGAAATTACGTAATCATCGGGGCACATGCGGTGTATTCATCAAAAACATAGTCATTGTTGATCGCAGAAGATGCATCACTTGGTACAACTTCACTTTCACTTTGTTTCACATATTGATCATATGGGACAATATCGATATTACCCATATTTTCAATATTTGATTCAATAGTTTCGATTGATTGTACTTTGTCATGCATCTGCTGCACATCAAGATATCGTATAGTTTTAATACCTTTGAGATGAGCTTGTCATGGGATGGGCCACTAGTGGTGAAGAAGAGACCTTGGGAGAAACCATTGGAGAAATGCTAGCCATAAAATTGTGTGTGCCGTAGGTCCATCATCCACATCAGTCGTATGCATCACAATCGTGACTTGAAAGGCATTCGATGATTGTGACCTATCTCCGAATAGGTCGCTCATCCACATCTCGCATCATAGGTCTTGGCATTACCTCGCCTAAAACAAAGAATTCCTCTTCATCTAAAGCAACACCATTGTCCCGAGCTTGTCAAGCGTGATCTTATCTCTGAAGTGTCGGCGTTCTGTGGACGCTTTGGAGATGTGCGCTTTCTTGCAATGTGTCCCTCACCACCACAGTGGGTCAGGCATACATCGGGCTGTGGATCAGGCATACAGTGGGTAAAGACCCGTTCGTCCTCCACGGTGTTACTTAACTAAATACTACTTGGTAGAGAGTATTTATAGTCTTACATAAATCGCCACACATCGGGCTGTGGATCAGGCATACAGTGGGTAAAGACCCGTCCGTCCTCCACGGTGTTACTTAACTAAATACTACTTAACTTAGAATAACTACGACTACGAGCTTTCTAACGATTACATATACTTGAGGTGACCGACTCTTTAATACCTGGAATTTCTAATTCCTAACATTATGTACCTGAAACTAATGATGAAAGAGCAAAGAAGAAGAATGACACAAGGCCGAAGTTTGTTACTAATAACTCTTCCTAAAGACCGGATCATTGCTTTCAAGAATAAACAACAAAGAAAAGAACTTTTGAAGAGATCTACTCAAGATTTGGTGGCAATGATGCTACAAAGAAGACACAAAAGACATTATTGAAGCAAAGTTATGAAAACTTATCTCGCTTCAAGCAATGACTCACTTGACATCTTCACCAAACTCCGTAAGATTGTCACTGGCCGACCGTGTTTAGCATTGAGGTAGAAAAGGAAGACCTCAATTTATAGTTTCTAAGAAGTTTGCCTTATGAGTTTCATAAAATGTTACGATCTGGGAAAATAAACCGTAAATTGAAACTATGAAGCTCAATGATCTTTACAACAACTTCAAACTCATTGAACAAAGATTGAAGAAGGCAGAAACTTGGTACAAGCTCTAGCGACTTGGCATTGTTGTCAACCTCTGACCGTGATGATTCTGAAGATGACTATGATGATGATTTTTCCAATCGTTGGTTCTCTTGTTTCCACCGGTAATGTTAGTATTCCACCGCAGTTCAAAGAAGAAGGTTCTTGGTATTGGAGATCCTACCTTTTATGCTTTTATCTCCACTCAAGTTAATGGCTCTATATTAACTCATGAAGACATAGAACAAATTGATGAAGATGACTTGGAGGAGATGGACATAAAATGGCGATAGCTCTTCTTAGCATGAGGATAGGAAATTCTACAAGAAGACCGCAAACCAATGCACATCAATGGTGGTGAAACCAGGTTCGATAAAAAGAAAGTAGAGTGCTTCAATTTTCACAAGTTGGGGCATTTTTCTAGAGAATCTGAAAACCAAGGAACCAGGACAAAGGTCTACTTGGTACAAGCAAAAGAAAGAACCAATTGTGGAAGAACCAAAGGCAATGTTGGAAATTGATGGTGTAAGCTATGATTGGAGTTTCATGGTCGATGAACAAGAGGAACAACCTTGATCTTGCTCTTGTGTCTACAGAACATGCTCTCATGGCTTTCTCGACTACGAGGTACAAAATTTTGAAAGTTGTTCTAAAACATGTAGGGCTTCTAGAGAATGTGAAAGGCTTAATGAATCTTTTGAAACCAAAGAACGAGTTGTTTCTTGCTAATTATCTTGTGACAAATCTTAGAAGAGGCATATATGTATTAGAGAAACAACTAGAGCATTATAGAGCAAATGAGTCAAAATATAATGATGATATGATTATTCTTAGAAGAGATAGATCATAAGGCAAAGATGAATGAGGCACTAAAGAAGAGTTTGAAAAACTTAAAAGATAAATGAGAATGTCAATTTATCTGCTGACACTGTTATTAGCAGATCTAAGTCAATTGATAAAATTTGGAATGCTCAAATTACTAGTAAAGTTAAGTCTGGTATGGGATACAATATTGTTCCTCCACCACTAAGGGGTGTTCCATCACCTCCTGGCATAGATTTAGCTCATACAGGCCTAGAAGATTTCCAGGAACCTATTCGTGAATATGGTCCTCTCAAATTTGTGACAAGTGAGGAAGAGGTTAAGCATGAACCTGATGTTTTTGAAAGTGCAAGTGACTCATTTGTTGTTGATGAGAATGTTAAAAAGAATGTAGAGGCTTCTATCCCAAAAGTTGTTAATGCTATTACAAAGAACCTAGGAAACAAGTTAATAAGCCTAGATCAACTGTAAGGTATGCTGAGATGTATAGAAATAAGTCATCAGCTCCTAGGGGTAACCAGAGGAGTTGGAATCATGTTAAATCTCAACAACAAGGTAGTGATTTTGTGATGTACAATAAAGCATGTTATATATGTGGTAGCTTTAATCATTTACATGCTAATTGTGACTATCATGTTGGGTGAAGGGAAGTCCATGGGAATAAAAGGGTGGAGTCAAACAAGTTTCAAAACAAAATACACCCTAATTCATACAACAAAATACACCCTAGTTCAACTAAGAAGTGGTCTTAAAACATTTGCCACTGCTAAAACTGTTAACACTGCTCACCCTAAATCACCTGTTACAAGTGCAAAACTCAAAACAACTTTTGCAAAATCTGCACAAACAGGGAAAAGGTCTTTTTTTGATACAATGGTTCAATAAAATCAACAGTGGGTACCTAAAACTAAACCAGTAGTTACCACTACTCAATTAAAAGTTCCCACTGCAAGGGTTGTAAACAAGACCAGGGGTAACATGGGAAATGTTGTGAAGGCCTCAAAGACGTTCGAATGGAAACCTAAAGGAATTACCTCAACAACCAATCCCAATGGTGTATCAATGACCTTTGATAGATTTAACTATATTGACACGAGGCGGATCCAAGTCAATAATGGCTTGGGTCCCCAAAGAAACTAACTCCTTACTTATATGTGCGGGAACATCCAAGGACAAAAGATCGGATCAAGGCTACACGGTGGATGTTCAAGGCACATATTGGAAATAAGTCCTATCTCTCGGTTTTGAACATTATGATGGACAGTATGTCAGCTTTGGAGGTGGATTTAATGGAAAGTTCTTGGTAAAGGGGTCATCAAAACTGGTAACTTGGACTTTGAACTTGTGTACTATGTAAAAGAGCTTAAGTATAATCTTTTTAGTGTGTTACAAATGTGTGACAAGAAAAAAAATGTTCTTTTTACTAAAGATATGTGTTTTGTTCTCTCTAAAGATTTTAAGATGCCTAATGAAAGTCAGATTCTTCTAAAATTCCTAGAAAAGGCAACTTATATAGCTTTGATATGAACAACATTGTTGCTAAAGATGATTATGCTTGCTTGCAAAGGCCACAGTGGATGAATCCATGCTATGGCATAGAAGACTTGGTCATGTTAACTTCAAAACCATTAATAAGATTGTCAAAGATGGTTTGGTAAGAGCTTACCTCGGAAAAGATTTGAAAATGATCAAACACTGTGTGGCTTGTCTTAAAGGCAAACAACACAGAGCTTCTTGCAGTCAAAGTTGGTTAACTCTATTACTCACCCACTTCAAATGTTACATATGGACTTGTTTGGTCCTACATCTGTGAGCCGCTTAAATCTTAAGAAGTATTGTCTTGTTGTGACTGACGATTTTAGCACATTTACATTGGTTTTCTTTTTAAGGACTAAGGATGAAACAACTGGCCATCCTTAAGATCTTTATCACAGAAGTTGAAAACCAATATGATATGAAAGTTAAAATCATTAGGTGTGACAATAGGATAGAATTTAAGAATAGGGTTATGGATGATTTTTGCATAGATAAAGGTATTAAAAGAGAATTTAGTGTTGCTAAAACTCCTTAACAAAATGGTGTTGCTGAGAGGAGAAACAGGACACTTATAGAGGCTGCTAGAACCATGTTGGCTGATTCAAAATTGCCAATCACTTTTTGGGCAGAAGCAGTTAACACTGCATGTTATGTGCAAAACAGGGTTTTAGTAGTGAAAAATAAAGAACAAGACATCTTATGAGTTATTTAGAGGTAGACCCCTATCCTTGACTTCATGAGACCATTTGGATGTCATGTATCTATTCTCAATACCATAGATTATCTGGGCAAATTTGAAGAAAAGTCTGATGAAGGGTATTTTGTTAGGTATTCCATGGTTAGTAAAGCTTTCAGAGTAGTCAACTTAAGAACCAAAAAGATTGAAGAAAATATGCATGTTGAGTTCCTGGAAAACAAAGTGAATGTCAAAGGAGCTGGTCCAGAAAGGCTGTTTGATCTTGATACTCTAACTCATACTATGAACTATGTACCTATCTCTACAGGTACATCTTCTTATGATTTTGCAGGATCAGAAGAGTTTCTTATGATGATGAACCAAGCAAGGATCAAGCTGATGATCATGATGAATTCAGTTTGCCACTTTGGGACTATGCAGATAATGATGATATTCCAAAGACTAGAGATGCTCAACCTTCTAATGATTCTGGAAAGGAAGGAGATAACAACATGAACACTAAAAATCCTGAAAGCGGTGGAAATTGATTCTCCGCTAGGCGGATGTTTCCACGCAACACCGTAGTGGAAATTACAACTCGATTCTGAGAGGAAGCTCGAGCCAATGATGTTGAAATATCAAATATGCCAAGTGAGATTGCAATTCCTTAGACTCCCCATACTTCAATTCAAAAATCACATCCTTTTGAAAATGTGATTGAGGATATCCATTCTCCTATAAAGACTATAAGACAAACAAAATTGCCTGATATTCATGGATTTATTAGCGAAATCTATGAATCTAAGAATCATGAAGGCAAGAATGAATGCCGTTTCATGTGTTTTCTGTCACAAATGGAGCCAAAAAATGTATACAAGGCACTTGAAGATGAAAGTTGGGTAGAAGCAATGTAAGAAGAGTTGCTTCAGTTCAAGCTTCAAAAGGTTTGGGTGCTTTGCGATTTACCTAATGGCAAGAAGCTAATTGGTACGAAATGGGTGTTCAGAAACAAGAAGGATGAAAGAGGAATTGTTATCAGAAACAAGGCCAGGCTTGTAGCTCAAGGATACACTCAGGAGGAGGGTATTGACTATGAAGAAATGTTTGCCCCAGTTGCAAGAATTGAAGCAATCAGGCTGTTCTTAGCCTATGCTTCCTTTATGGGCTTTAAAGTCTATCAAATGGATGTAAAAAGTGCTTTTCTATATGGGCAGATTGATGAGGAGGTATATGTTTCACAACCTCCAGGGCTTTGAAGACCACGAATATCCAAACAAAGTGTATGGGGTGGTTAAAGCATTGTATGGCTTGCATCGGGAACCAAGAAAATGGTATGAGACCTTAACCACTTATCTTCTTGATAATGGGTTTCATAGAGGCAGTGGATCGGACTTTGTTCATCAAGAAAGACAAGAATGATATCTTGTTAGTTCAAGTATATGTTGATGATATCATTTTTGGATCTACAAAGACAGAGATGTGCAAAGAATTTGAGAAGCTAATGAAGGAAGAATTCAAGATGATTTCTATGGGTGAACTCACATTCTTTTTGGGACTTCAAGTACAACAAAGGCCAGATGGTATTTTCATCAATCAAGATAAATATGTGGTTGAGATACTACGGAAGTTCAAGTTCTCTGATGCAAAGTCATCCAGCACTCCTGCAGACAAGACTACACATCAACTTTTGAAGGAAAATAGTGGTGAAGCAGTTGATGTGCACATGTACAGGTATATGATTGGTTCTTTGATGTATCTTACGTCATCTAGACCAGATATTATATTTGCGGTGTGTGCTTGTGCAAGGTTTCGAGTCACTCCTGTGTTCTCACACTTGACTCACATGAAGAAGATTTTCGAGATATCTTAAAGCATTTCCAAATCTGGGATTATGGTACCCTAGAGAATCACCTCTTGAACTGGTTACTTACTCAGATAGTGATTATGTTGGTGCTAGTTTTGGATAGAAAATCTACTACAGGTGGATGCCAATTTCTTGGCAATAGATTAGTGTCATGGCAGTGCAAGAAACAAACAATGGTGGCAAATTCATCAACTGAGGCAGAGTATGTGGCAGCTACAAGTTGTTGTGCTCAAGTTCTATGGCTTCAGAATCAACTTTTGGACTATGGGTACAATTTCATGAATACCATCATCCATATTGACAATAGCAGTACCATTTGCATTATTAAGAATCCAGTTCAACACACAAAGACTAAACATATTGAAATTAGACACCATTTTATAAGAGATTGTATGAGAAAAGGCTAATCCAAGTTGTCAAAATCCATACTGATGACAACTATGATGATTTATTAACAAAAGGACTTGATATGGGTAGATTTCAGTACTTGGTAACAGGTATTGGAATGCTAAATCCATAAACTTTTTGTGTCTAATGGTCTTTGGTGTTGAGAAGAAGTTTTTGGGTACTACAATTTTTGTATAAGTTTGTATATATTTGCTTGTATTTTTGTTTAACCTTTATGCAGCAAAGATGGGAATTGATCATATAAGGTGTGTATATGAGACACACAACAAATGGTTATTGATTCACCATGTCTAATCCACATAAGAATCAACTAGTCCAGAGCAAGCGACTCTTGGTAAAGACTTAACAAATCCGTTTATGGTTGATAGTTTACCAAAACTATATGGTTATCAACTCACCATATTCTTTATGATTAAGAGTTGGCTAGTCCATAGCAAACGGCTCATGGTAAAGATATATCAAATCATTGATAGCTGGTAGTTTGCTAAAAACTATGATATAAAGCATCCAATTTTCATATGTTTTTCTCTACCATTGCTCTTTGAAAAATTTGTGAAAAATTACCACCTTTGGTTCACGGTTTCCAGCAGCAGTGTTATTTTGCCATCGATGATCTAGCCGTTACAAGCTGTTGTGTGTCGATTAACAAATTTTTACTAGCCGTTGAAGAAATTGCTTTCCATATATATAGGGTAAAATTTTAAGAAGATTATCTACTTTCCTAATTGCTATTTATCCTCTAAAGATAAATCTTTTCCTTAGATAATCTTTCTTGCGCAAAACTCTTAAACCCTACCACTATATATTTTTCTCTCTCAATTGGCGAATTCTTTATATAATTCATACTGACACAATATATTTTTCATCAAAAGATTCTATGGCACCTATCACTTTTGCAGATGAGCACAACCAAGTGGCCTACTTGGAAAAGTCAAATGAGAAGAGTGTCCTGTTTTCATCAGTTGTGGACTTTCTAAATACTACCCATATAAGGTATGATTTACTTCTTAATCCCACAATCTATATCTCTCAAATCAACGAGATTGGACTTACATTGGGTCCATAACCATTAAAAATAGAGATACACATGAAGCGATTGGATGCTCTTGGAGCCACCTGTGGACGGGGTAACTATTGATGTTCTTGAGGCATCCTTGAGAAGAATTCTTCAATTGGATGATCTCAATGGTATCATCACATTACCTATGCCGAAATTCATACCCATCTTTCAACCATGGGGTATGATACCACTGACAAAAATGTTACTTTCAAAAAGAGTGGTTTATGTCCTCATTGGAGATTTTAATACATACTCTGTTACATTGCCTAAGTCCTAAGAAAACATCTTATGAACAATTCAGTTCAACAATGGCTTACCCTTTGGTTTGTCTAGCTACTGATAAGATTTATAATTGGTCAAACTATATGTTTACAAGTATGAAAGGCAATGTAAAGAGTTCAAGAAAGTTTTTGATGTATCCAAGGTTTGTGCAAGCAGTGTTAAATGAATTTCAACTGCAACCTCATACAAGAGTTTATAAAATCCGTTGCCTTAAGCCTAAAGTTTTTCAAAACATGAACAAAGATGGCAATAGGATTATTACACCTCTTTTTCCTCGAATGCTTGCAAAGATTTCACAGGTACAAAATTCACCCATAATCACTGTTCCAAACATTGATTACACTCCACCATTTTCTCACACCTATGAGAGGAGGCAAAAACAGCCAACTCCTCCCATTACAACACAACATGTACCTGATCCTTTTGGTTTAGGCACAAGCAGTGGTGGTTCCAGGCTTCACTCTAGTCCAACTAGGGAGGAATATGAGCCAATGCCCTATGATTCACCTTTCCTAATAGGTAACACAGTTAGAAGTGTTGAGGGCAATGGGCAACAAATGGGATTGATGGAACTTTGTACCAAATTAGCAAAGCAGGTTGAATCTCTGGAACAAGACTTGGCACAAGTAAAGAAGCAGCATGCCAAGGATATTACATATTTGAAAGAGGATATTCAGACCATGAAGGAAGAGTTGCAGGGGTTGAAGCAAAGGAAAACTGCAAAGATTGTGATATCATCCCCATCCTCACCTGATGATGATGATTCAGCAAATGTCAATAAAGATTTGGGAAATTCTCCCAAGCAGGAGAGGAAAGCAGATGTTGAAACCAAGGGGAGAATTGACTTTGGAGATGAAGGTGTTTCAAGTAAAGGTCTTGAGGAAGTTGATGATATTCAAGAAGTTCCTCAACAACAACTAGAGCAAGAAATTTTCATCGATGCAACCGCAATCTGATTTTATCAACGATACAATTTCCACTGCAGAGCCAAGAGTTCCCAACTTTGGACAAGATATTACCACTGCAAGTGAAGAAATTGAAAAGCGAAGAAAGAAAAGGTAAAGAAGTTGTGCAGTGTAGAGCAACAAAGAAGAAAGATTTCAAAGAAAGAACAAGCTCAAATTGCTCATGATGCGAGAGGTTGCTAGAAAGATCAATGAAGATCAAGTTGCTAATAAGAAAAGGCGGGTGGAGATAGAGATTGCGAGACTTCATGGAGGCTAAAAGGCTTGGCGAATGGACACCATCGATCCAATGGATGTAAATCCATTTTCCAATTCCTCCACTACAATATTTAGAGAAAGACTCTAGAGTTCACTATGTACCTCTGAACAAGAGATTGATTTCTTGATTGCTAATGATCCGGTGAGTCAAGAAGAAGGCAATTGACCTAGTTGCGAGATAAGTATTTAGCGAAGAACAAAGAACAACATAGTTAAAGTTTCATTCGGATGAAGAATAATCAAGCCCTTCAAGATGCTATTGTTTCGGTCGAAGAAGGGTCAAAAGAAACCAAGACAACCAACCAAGGCACGGTGATTTCAATGATGAAAGATTATTGTTGCGGTGTTGGTGGATGGAAAAGACATCGATTCAAAGGAATGCACGATGATAAAGTTGAAGGTATCTACTACTGAGTTAAAAGCAAGACCAAGATTTTATTCCAATGAACTCGAAGAAGAAGAAAGAAGGTGTCCTAATCAAGAGAAAGGCCAAAGATAGTGAACCTCGGACATTTAAGAAGACAAATTTTGTTGAAGAACAAGAAGTTCAAATGGAAATTCAACGAGAACAGATGGTGGAATGATATTGATTGAAGAAGATTTTTATCACGACCCATCGCAAGTCGACATCCTATTGTTGATTGGGAAGTTTACACTGATAGCAATTTTGCTTCAACATGAAAGATTACAAGGCTAGGTGGTGAAACTTCATCATTTATTTTGTTTGAAGAGCTCATCAAAGCATGTGACAGACATGATCTGGATACACTATGGAGATTAGTTCAAGAAAGATTTGATGCTGACAAGATTAAAGATATGAAGGAAATGCAGTTATGGGTTAATCTAAGAAGGCTCAATGAACCAGATACTAATGATGATTTCTAGAAATTCTCATGTTCATGTCACAGTACTAAATGGTTTTATTATGATTCATGTGAAGTTTATCATGTTTCTACATCGGATGGAGTGGATGCATTTATGTTTCTTTGAGAAGAATACCCACTCGAGTGGAACTCTCACCGTGATGTTGTGTACAACAATAAGAGTTCATGAAGATAATGAGAAGGTCGAGCATTGTTACTTAGGCTTCAAGATCAATGTTCAAGAGCTATTCAAGAATTAAGGAGAAAGTGAAGTGTTTGAAAGAATTCCCCAAATCCTTCTGGAAGATGCAGATTGAAGAAACTTATTGTTTTGCGGAGAAATCATAAGTTTAGGGAGGATTGTTGGGAATAAAGCTAACGATTACCGATAAGTGGTGGAAGACATCGCTAAAGATTACACTAACGATGGAAACACATTACCACCGCCGGTACATATATTACCCTTTGCTATTAGGATAATTGTTATGTATCAGGTGTATTGATAAGTATAAAAGATCTTGTGTATATTCTATATTGTTAGTATTATACTTATCTTGTAAAGGACTCCTTGTGCTATAAAAGGAGATCCTAGGTCATTGTTTAGAGTAACAATAACAACAACGAAATTATTATTCATATAAGCTTCAAGGTGTAACCCTAGTGATAAGCAAGATCACTCGTATTATTTCTTAATAATATTGGAGCTTAGTGTTAAACTGATCACTTACAATACATCATACAATCCGTCTTCTAAGTATTACTAAGTATATTCCGCGTGCTTATTAATATAACTTAAAGTATCACTAACACAAGGTGTGTGTTTAGATCCATCATTTTATGTGGGAAAAAAGAAGGCTTTACTATAGGGATTGTTTGACCCTAGGACCTCGGTATAGAGTAGATGAGAATTTTGTCAATATAATATAGTTTTCATTGAGGATGAAAAATGAGACAACATAGGAGCACGACTTCGAGTCTAGCTACAAGACTCATAAATAAAGAAAAGTGCTTCGTGTGAGGCAACCCATGCTTAATTGTTTGATTGTTTGTGTGTCATATATCTTTTTCATTGTTGTTTATTCTCATGTTTGAATTTATGAAAATGCTTTATTTTGTCTTTAACCTCGTCTTAATTACATATAAAGGTATTTTACAAAATGATAAGTGTAGGGAAGATTACATACGTTTTTAAAAGAACGCAAACATGAGAATTACAACTATTGAAATTGATGTATATGTGTGTTTGTTAGAGTCAAATGCTTGTATCGAGTCATAATGGATGTTTTGCGAATTTTCCATGTTTTAAAGATGTAATTTTTCTAAATTTTTCCAAGAAAACGTGAGACAGGTTTCTTTCATGACAACTGACGTCGAGTTAGAACGACAACGTCGGTCAAGTAACGACTTATAATTTTTTTTTTGTTTTCTATGCTATGTATAAGTTTTTGAAAATTCTCGGTCTTAATTTTCTAGAAAATCTGCAAACATCCATTCCACAAGCATTATATCCTAGTGTAGTTGTGTCATATATAGTTTTACCATGATTTTACGCGAAGGCTTCGTCTGCATTTCTTAAAGTGTGCAGAGTTATATTTGGCAAGAAGAAGAAACTCAACATTGGATGGAGCTTATCACGTATACATTCTTGGGAAAGAATTTAACCACTACTTCACGGATCTACCGAGCTAATCGGGGGTACTAGTTTCTTTCTCTTTTACTTACCTTCCTTTATCATAACTTTGATACTTTCGGGGAACATTTGGGACAATGTTCAGTTTAAGTGTGGGGAGGGAGAATAAAACGGGAACTTAGAAACTATGCTTATCCTTGATTATTTTTCTCGTCCTTGGTCATTTCTGTAATAAACTATGAGAAATATTTGTTAGGGCAATTTTAGCACAAAATTTAAATTTTTTTATGACATGTACGAGCTAAAACTTTAGTCTTAATAAAGCGTCTCATGGATAGGAGTTATATGACTAGCACAAAAACCGTTTACCACTCAAATTCCACCCCAAAAATGCGAGGTTCGCCCCTAGATCTTTAGGAATAAAAGCATTCACCTTTAATGCTTAGAGAGTGTACCGGTAGTATAATAGATTCTAGAACTTGTTTTGTGATGCATTCCGAGATCGCTAGTGAGACTACACTTGTGTACTTAGGAATAACTAAATGATAAGAGGCATTAGGATAACCCTTTTTGAAACACATATTATAATTACTTCTTCCACATCGGTCGAGTAATTACCCACACCCTTGCGATGTACTCATCTTAGTACACGATACCCTAGTTAACCACTCGAGCCTATCCTTTTCGCGGTTCTCGTGATGTTTCGATTTTGAATATCAATGAAATTGTTTACAATCCACCCCAAATGTACACCCAAATCCCTTAGCCTACCTTGTATGCACTCGCCTTTAGTGCATTATTGTTATCATTACTAAACCCTTAGTTCAATTATCTAATTACTTGTATGGTTGCTAAGTCGAGTCATATCTTTTGTACAGTTTTGGGATGATTGAGCTATCCAACCAAACCATTTGTTTCCCTACGTTAGCCTAACGTTACAACCCTTTAAAAGACCTCTTAGATATTTTTTCAAAGCGGTGGAGGTTTGATCTAGTCTCAAGCCTATGGTAATCTATGTATGATAGAAACTAAGAACGTGATGAAGATAGTTTCTTGATCGCTTATGAGCCTTAGGGTTTAACAATAACAATGCCAATACGCATGGATAAACTAAAACATAATTGTTATTGACACAAGGCTTTCATTCACTAACACTAACTAACTTTAGACGCTTATAGGAACACGCCTAGATAACTAAACTAATAACCTAGGCGCTATTATAAGCCCTAGGTTACACACACCCCCTTTACTAGGCTTCTACATTATGGAAGACATGTATTAAAACCTACACCCATGTCCTCTTTATATACTAAAGGATTAGGGTTTACAAATCTCTGAAGGACTAATAAATAAAACTTCTTTTGCAAGCAATTCCTTCCATCTTTTGTAGGTTTCCTTCTTGTCATATTAAGTCCTCTTGTTTCATTCTTTTGTCTTATCAACTCAAACATATAATTTCCAACAATCTTCCCTAGTTGATAATGACAAAACCATTCTTGAACGAACTTCCCTAGACAAAGTAGAAATTGAGATCGTGGATCTCACCATGAATGAAACAAGTATGTCTTCCTTTGTCTTCCCTTAATCCATGCCATGCCACTCAAACATCTCTTCCCTTTTGTTATTATCCAAATAGGGAACGATGCAAATAATGATCTTGACCACCACGAACCAATATCATACTTCCAATCTAAGACTTCCAATGCTTCAAATCGCCCACCATTACGCACTATAAGAAAAATGGATTCAAAATAGTAGAAACTCCAACTAGCAATAGGAATAATGATCAACAATGAGTAAAAATCAAACACTTCCCTTGATGATTAAACATTTAACAATAAGCTTCCCTGAAACCCATATGTTAACCATCTTCTTGATTCTTCAAATCAGAGGCTATGTAATGATTACTTGTGAAGAAAACCGAGTATAACGAATTTGATGAAGAAGTAGAATTTCAAATCTTGTACTATCCACGGAACTCCATACTTATACGAAAACACCAAATATAAGTAGACCGCAATCCTTGACAAAATCCTCAACTAATATGAGACATCGAGCACTACAATGTAACTCCTTTAAGTGATAGCCAATGTGTGCATAGAGCATCATAAGAAAAATCACACATTGCTAGATTCATCAAGCTATATGATAAGAACACAAACCCGTGAAACTCAACTACAACATTAAATAAATGATATTCAACCTTCTTCAAATCAATTAATCCATAAGAATCAAATACAAGCCTTTTGAATCCTTTAAGAACATAAACTTCTTCCCGTGTGTGAACCAAATAACCATTCTGTGTGTGTAATCCAAAATCAATCAAATATACTTCCCTCATCGTTCAGTAAATAATGCATATATATTGAACCATAAAACTCTATACTTGTCTCCATAAATCGCCTAAATGCGGTTTAAAAGAACAGACGTTAGTACTGTTTTGAATGAATACGAGCAAGATTTGAATGAGACTTGAAAAAGGAGACTAACAAAGATAAAAGGATCAAGACTTGAGCACTTGGACAAGAAAGATATTGATATATTGAATTCAAGAAGTACTTTCATATACTTGAACAAGATCCACCCCAAATAGCTCAGATCGACCCTTCACATCCACCAAAAATTTTGTCACGATCCAACGGTTAACGAAAAGTTATGATCATTTCAAACAAAGGTAGTAACCTTACGAATTTTCTATGCACTATAACTTTTGATTGAGAGCTCTAATGGACAATCCCTTTGGTGAAACTTTAGATGGTTATACAGATGCACTAGCAAAAGTTTAGCTCGATCCAAAGGTTCAATAAAAGTTATGACCTCTTGAAACCCTTAGTTCAATTTTGTAAAAATTGATTTTCTTCCTTCTTTTTCGCAAGAAACCTTGTGAATCCCTGGACGAGCAAATACCATGTGTAGGGATATTTGATAAGGATTTAAAGCGCACACTTTTAGGGGTCATTTAAGTCCTTAATCGACCACTTTTATATCCGTTCTTGCTTAATTTCGTTTCTTTTCACTTTTTAGGTCTCTTGGAAGCAAAATCTTTGAATGATGCTTATTTGGACGAAAAGGGTGAATACATGAAGAAAATGGCAAAGTCAAGATCGAAACCACTCAGTCGCTCAACCGAACTCGACGTTCCAATCAAAGGCGATGTCGTCCCTCTCTGATTTGATAAAGAATGCACCAAACGGCTCGGTGGAATTTTTGCTCATAACACTGACGTCGAGCTTTGAAAAGGAAGGCGTCACTAAGACTTGTCATCTCGGATGGACGGATCCGAACCAAGAGGGCGTCCCATATGAAGCCCGGCGCGTCCACAACTATAAGGTGGCGCCATCCCATCGATAACTTTTCGGGCGAAAACCCTAATTACGGCGATCGACGGCGTCCCACCTATAAAGCGACGCGTCACATGTGTAAATCTATATATAGAATTCGATTTTTCTGCATTTGGAGAAGTAGACTTTTGGAGTAAAAACCCTAAACGTTTGTAGTCCGACTTGGACAGTATCTTAGGGTCCCAAACCCTATTTTACACATCAAGATAAGTGTTTTAATCCATTAGTATCATTATGTCTTCCATTGAATGTGTGTATGCTTGCTTGTTTAACATGTCTAGCTAATTTTTTGTGTGTTTGCTTTGATCTATGAAACCTAGTCGTTAGTTATTGGTTGGTTGTCTCTTATCTTAATTGTAATTGGCTTAGGAGTGCAACTAGGCTATCGTTGTGTTTAAATGCTTGAGTAATCTTTGTGAACATTAGTTTATGAATCACTTAGCGGATTTCGTAGTCTAAACATCCAAGATAACCTTAAAGTTAGTTTATGATTAATCTAGCGGATTTCGTAGGCAATAACCTAAAGGTATTCTCAAAGAGTTAGGGGAAAGGCACACCCTACGACCTTAGAAAACACAAAGCGTTAAGAATAAGGATGTGACAATTCAACCAACAATAAAAGATAACTAGGGAGTAATAGTATCTAGGTAAACACATTTTTTTTAATCATCATACGAGCACACAATCAAATAGACATAGCTACCCGTAGTATTAGATAATTAGAATAGTAGAAGTAACCGGTGAAGTACACCCCAAACCAATTGCCCGAGATTTTACCTTAGCTTTCTAAAAACATATAAAAGATAAAAAAGAATCATCCTCAACCCCACCTTAGCGTAATACACTTCTTGCTAGCATTCCTATTCCCTGAGAACGATATCAATACACGAGGCTTACCCAATACTACACTACAACGATTAGGTTCACGCCTAGGGTGTTGAAAAACTTTAGACGAAAAGGAAGTTCCTTTGACTGACAGCGGCCGTGCAGCATCACTAAGCACCCTTGGTGCTAGCCTAGTTATGATTCCTTGATTGTATTGTTTGTGTTTTCATGCTTTTATAAATTGTTTCTAGTGTATGCATGCATAGTTCGATGGTAGTTACCCTAGCTTCGGTAGTTTTGAAGTGCGGTCGTATCTAGTTGCTTAGAAGAATTGACCAACTGACCCTAAGTAAGTAGGTAGAGAAGGGGCTGGTAAGACATGACCAACTGACTACCTTTCCCTCTTGTGCGAATTGACCAAAGGATCACCGTTCGGATAGATGAACTTAAGAAGTTAGGATGAGTGTCTAAGATGCTAGCGCATGGGCACTCATTATTTCGAATCTTGCATGTAGGGTACTTAATGACTTGGCTTAGGTTGCTTAAGACCCTCGACTCCCCAAAGGGTAGGCCTTTGACGTCGGGTAGGAACCTTTGTTGATAAGTTAGGACGAATTGACCAAATGCAATCCTAGCGACTTAAACCCCCACTTGAATCAATTGGAAGTAATTAAGTAAATATAGACATTACATGATAGGATAATTAATTAGGTTAGCATAATTTCTCATCATTGTTCACAACCTTAATTTACTTTTCGCAATTTATTTCTTGTCTTTAGTTTAATTAATCATTTCAGCCTTAAAACCTTTTAAAACAAGTGACACTTAGACTTAATAGGATCCTCATCTACATAGCTCTTAGGAACGACCTCGGCTTTACCACCTTCTATACTACGCACAATCGGGTTTACTGCTCGTTAGTGCATTAGGTAGAACTTAGGTAGACGATACTTATAAATATTAAATCCTGGTCGAAATACCTGCATCAGAGGCATAGGTAATGAGTTAAAAAACAATCAAGGGTTGCCTTCAAGCACATTCTACTTTTGTTCATAAATTTGGAGATGGTTATTCTTTTGACTTCTGGAACGAGCATTGGATAGGTGATTGCAACCTTTCAAACCACATATCCTAGGCTTTACATGCTGGAAAAGGACAAGTACCGTTAGATTTATGGAATGGTCACTTTTTTTGATGGGGTTCAAACGACAAACTGGAATTGGAGACAGCCTATTAGGGATGGGCCTGAAAGTCAACAACTCAACAGGTTGCTCATCCAGCTTGGAGACTTAAACCTATCTAACGCCCCTGATACTTGGAACTACACACTCAATCCATCCCTTTTGTTCTCTGTCTCATCCTTGAGACGCCATGTTGAAAGTTCGTGTTTGTCATCATCTCTTGATCGAGTAAGGTGGAACAAACATTTTCCCATTAAGGTTAACATCCATTCTTGGAGACTGTATGGATTGACTACCTACAAAGGTTAATTTAGATTAAAAAAAAAATAAAAATAAATAAAAGAATCAACCTTGATTCTGTAAGATGTCTGGTATGTGATGGCGACATCGAAACAACAAGAGCATTTGTTCATCAAATGTCGGTGGCTGTCGAGTTGTGGAAATTGGTCTCGGCTTAGTGGGATGTTGGAGATTATCCTAGAGATATTCAAGGCTTATCTTCGTGGGGGTGATTCGGTGAACTTAAACAGCTTTTCGAAAGGCTGTTTTGATGTTGTTATCAGAACAACATTTTGGATCGTATGGAGATTTAGGAATAGAGTTTGCTTTGATGCTAAACCCCCGCGAAAGGACACTCTAGGTGAAGAGATCAAAGTGTTTTTCCATTGTTGGATCTTTCGTAGGCATAAAAAAGCAAATCCTACTTCGTTTGAGTGGATTTGTAATCCTAATCATGGTTTTACAAACTCATTGTAATCTTTCTTGTTGTATTTTGTTTCTAGTTTCTTACTAGGTCGTCATATCTTTATATATAAAATGATGTTTAAAAAAAACCAAAGAGGATTCCCACCCATCCGTTTATCACAGAACAACATTTGTTGATAGTTTGTTATAGAAAATTTGTATAACCCACTGATGTTAGTGGTTCTAGTTTGAACTATACACTTTATTGAATAATTGTATTTTGTTTGTTTGATCATAAATTGTTTGGCTCAAATCGGCATCGTGAAAAAGGCTATGCAATATAGCATCCCTTATCAGCTCAATGGACAGATATTTTGCGACAACCTGCGACTGAATTTGCGAGGTTTATATTATGTTATTTGCAATGTCACACGACAACATGATTTTATTTGTGATGTGACGACAGCTAAATAGAAAAGGCGACGGCCTTAGCTACTGAAATAGCGACGTTGTTGGTTTTTTGAGGCGGATCGTGCGACGGCTAGCGAGTCCGTGAGAACAGTGAAAAGCCGTTGCAATTCTATTAGCGATGTCATTTTCAGTTGCTATCAGCAACAAACTAGTTTGTCGATATTGACGATGCTATTTGTTGCGACGTAGTTCAAGGAGACGCAGGATATGCGACGTTTTAACACCGACATCCCACCACCTGTCGCAAACTCTGACGCAAAGGGTAAAAATCCATCGCTAGTTCCGTCGCAAATGATGAAATTCTTGCAACTCCATATGATCTTATCTAGAGTTCACTTCAATTCCGAAAATCTGTCTCCACTTTTCACCCGATTTGTAACTTGTAATTTCATTATATGAAACAATCATGGTCATCTAGATATATGAGAATGGTTAGTTAAAAAATAAAAATGTTTTATTACTAGGAGCTCAAGTTTGATAAAATTATATGATGCAAAACCCCTGGTTAATGTATTAAATAATAATTCGTAATGGTCGCTACTGATATAGTAATAACTTTGGTAAAGTTGTTACTAACCTGTCTTAGCAAGTTGCTCTATTTACGTATGCAACATGCTCCTGCGCACTTCACCATGCATGGAAAGAGAAGGCTTGCATGTTAATAAGAGTGAGTGTATCTTTAGACGCACGCAGCGTGGCACCATAACATGAACCCAGCCATATACAAGAGCAGGTGGTTCACATGGTTCCACGATGTGTGCGCCTAAAAACCATCCTCTTATAAAAGCTTCTATACATGCTCATTGATATATAGTTAATCTATTATATATTAAGACTGCATGGGATTACATATAAAGTTGATAAGAAAGTCGAAATGTGAGATACAACATATATAGATTATCGAAGGTGGTTATGACATGAGTTTATAACTGTGTAATTGTCCTTCAGGATGAAGCTCCTATACTTGGCATATGCCACAAGGCCACATATCTGAAACACACGTGTGTGGCTAGCTCTATACGTGACAGATATATCGGTTATATATTTCAGCTTTGGCAGGTTTTGTTATATTTTTTTAACAGGTTGGGTTAACTTTTCATACTTCTTTACAAGTATGCAAAGAAAATTGTTATGGATACCAGCTGGTTACTAGCTACTAGAACATAAATGATTTTTCGGGGTTACACGCAAGTTTCTAGCGCATAATTAGTTCCATACTGCATACGGTAAATCGTCATATATGTTTTCACCATATAAAAAATATTAATTTTTTTTAGTTCACTTACAAACTAGAGTTAAACCGATCGAGTCAAATATTAAAATAAGGTTAAAATATGTCAAGTGTCACAACAATTCAGGTGTGAAAGAATATATAGGTCTTTTTTTAATGATTCTTCACAAATTAAAAAAGCGTGAAGATATTATTAGCGGAAGTTTATTCTTGCATATATAGTCACAGCTTCTATACTACTGCACAATGTGCGAGCTAAAAAAACCTTGGGAGTACTTTAATAGTAAACAAATAACTCTTAAAACTATATATTCCAATAATAAACTCGCAGCAATTCACAACAAGACTGAACCTGTTAGCACACAAATGAATTATTATACCATGTATGTAGAAAGTTAATATATTATATATATGTAATGCACAAGCGTATACCTAAACCGTATACCTAAAGTGATATCAAATCGCCTATAATTTTTATTTGTCTGGTTAACATCTCCTGTATAACGATATCATATTGACTCAACATTTAACATATCATGTATAACGATATCATTTTGATTCATCCGTTTAAGATATCATGTATAATGATATCGTTATACATGAGATGTTAAACATCTCATGTATAACGATATCATATCGAATCATCCGTGTAACATCTCATGTATAACGATATCATCTCGACTCACCCGTTTAACATCTCAACTCGTATGTTTAACATCTTATGTATCATGATATCATCTCAACTCATCCGTTTAACATCTCATGCATAACGATATTATATCAACTCATCCATTTAACAATTTTGATGTATGTAGTCACTTTTTTTATAAGCTACTTCGTTTTTACTTGATGTATGCAGTCACCTTACATATATATTGTATTTGGGTTGATTGTAATACTATGACTTTGTTTGTTTATTTTGAAATAATTAAGTGGATGAATAAAGTTGAATAGTTTTGTTTCATATTTTTTTGGTCATTTTCAGGTTTATTTTGGTAGATTTTTTCTGGAAAAAATTCTAGAAACGCATAATTGTTGTTGTTTTTTTTTATGTGCAGGTCAAATTTAGTGGCGACATAGTCATTACCAATTTTATTTTTAATTTATTTTTTCATTTAATAAACGATTTTAAATGGGGAAAAATAAGAAATAAAAATTTATTTGCATTGTCGTCACCAATTCAATTATTATTATTTTTAATTTATAAACCATATAAAGTCGAAAAAAAGTAAAAATAAAAAAATTTGTGACGATAATATCGTCACCAATTTAATTATTTATTTCAGTTTTATGTAAAATAATAGTGAAATAATTTAGTTTATGTAAAATATTGGTGACGACATTGTCGTCACAAAGTTGCTATAGCCCACTTGTTTTTAGTCTTTGCGTTGAATACTTGCGGGCCCTTTTTTTTGGTCACGAATTACACTGCACTTTGTCGTCACGAAGGTGTTTAGTGACAAAGGTTTGGTGACGCGAAATCCATGACTACATGTCGTCACAAACACCTTGGTGATGACACCTTATGCAAATTGGTGACGACTTAGTTGTCACGAAAGGTGTTTTTATTTGTAGTGGTTGGAGAAGATGGCAACATGGATAAACGTCGGTCTTATTAAGTTTCAATTTCGGGTTCTGAAATATAGACTTGTTGCTTGCAAAGAAAGAGTAAATAGAATCGTTTGATAAGAACCAAAGATGAGTTCTAGTGTACGAAAGTATAAGCAACACAAGATGAACAATATAACCTTTATTCAAACCTAAGCCACAATAGTAGAAACTTAGATTAAGTTTGCAATAGTATCAAAATATTACAAGATTAGATTAATGTCAATGAGACAATAATCATGTAAGTACAAAGACAAGACAAGATCAATGAAATGATCGAGAAGAAGAGGAGAGTGTGATACAATGATCTGCACACTCAGTGTATCTAACCCTAGATTAAGGGACTTATTAAATAGGAGATTAAGTTACACTAAGACCCTCTAACGACTATAAATGACTCATCGGTGAGAAATGAGAAGAGCTTGGTGACGAGAGCATCTTGGAACTTTAAACCTTTTATTCTTTGTCCATGATTAACCCACAATAATCACACTGCGAACATAACTTAAAAGCCATTAGCAATTGATAGAATGATATGTTTGTCACGGATTAATACCCCAAAATTTAACATTCCCCTTAATATGATGGGCAAACATATCAAACAATATCAATTTTTCACACAAGAATTTATCTTTGATAAGCAGGAGGTTTTAGTAAGTATGTCAGTTTGGTTTGAAGAGCCAATCTTTTTGGCACTTATAACACCTCTTGCAATTTTTTCCACGATGAAATGGACATCAATTTCAAAGTGTTTTGATCTTTCATGGAAAGCAGGATTGTGACAAGTTGTAAAGCGGTTGTTATCACAAAAGATTAACAGGAAGATTGATATCAACTTTTAGATCCTTTAAGATTTTTGAATCCAAATGATTTCCGCAGCGAGAGACATAGATCTATACTGCTTACATGAAAGATTTTGAAAGAGTGTTTTGTTTTTACTTTTCCATGAGATCAAACAATCATTAAAGAAAACACAATAGCACAGTGATGATTTTTGGTTTTCTTACATTTGGCCCAATCTGCATCACTATATCCTTGAAGATGATTTTCGGAGTTCTTTGAAATTGTGCCTTAGACCTTTTCACGGAGCTCCTTTTAGATATCTCGGAACATTGAGGGCACATTCTAGATGAGATTTTAATGGAGAATGCATATATTGTGCCGGACAATGAGCTGAGTATGAGATGTCGAGTCTTGTATGGGTGAGATAGATAAGTTTCCCAAGTAACCCGATAACCGGTGATGTTGACAAGTAGGGATCATCGGCGGTGGGAATGTATGGAAGAACGAGTTGGGTTCCACGGGGAGTTGACACGGTTTGCACCGAAGACCAAATTCTTTGAGGAGTTCAAGGCGGTATTTTCTTTGGAGAGAGATGTCATTCCAGTTTTAAAACCTCAATACCAAGAAAATATTTTAAATTTCCCAAGTCTTTGATATGAAATTTTGATTTTAGAAACTCTTTGAATAAGTTTATCTCATCAATACGGTTTCCGGTAAGGACAATATCATCCACATAAACAAGCGAGCAATAAACTTGTTATTCTCTTTTTGGTGAACAAAGAATGATCATTGATGATTGAACAAAGTTATTTTCTTTTAAAACAACGACAAGTTTTTCATTCCATTTCACGGGAGCTTGTTTTAGGCCATATAGAGACTTGACAAGTTTGCAAACTTTATTCTTATTGTTCTCATTCTGAATCCTTTAGGGATGGTCATATAGATATCCTCATCAAGATCTCCATACAAGAAAGCATTGTTAACATCAAGTTGGAAAAGAGGCCATTTGTTTTCACGGCTAAAGCAATAAGACATCTAACGATGAACATTTTCTAGCAGGAGAAAAGGTTTCATCATAGTCTATTCCTTCCTTTGATTATAACCTTTAACAACTAATCTAGCCTTGTATCTATCAACTTCACCATTGGCTTTATATTTGATTTTAAAGATCCATTTGTAACCAATGGGAGTTCTATTAGGTGGGAGATCGGTTATATCCAAACATGATTTTCATTTAAGTCCTCAATTTGAGTTCATAGCATCAACCCAATTACTATCAAGGATGGCTTCTTCATAGCGTAGGTTCAATACTTTTATTAAGACTAGAAGCAAAGCGATGGTATCTTTGTTTAAATTAGAATAATTAACAACCTTTTCAACACCATATTTGACTTTCCCTTCTACTATAAAGTCATTAAGATTCTTGGGCAACTTAGAGACTGGTTGACCTTCAGCGATGGTGGTTTGGCAAGCCTCTTTCTTGTTCGAGTTCGATGTAGATCGGATGATGTATCGGCGAATCGGAAGATGCATCGGCGAGGATGTGATTCATGTGATATGGTGCCCTCGGGGTGTGTATTGCCATCTATAGGCGTTGCAACGGGTTCATCTTCCTAGAAGGATGACTTAACACTGTCATCATCATAGGATGTCACTCTCCCTTCATCATTGGGACTTGTTTGTGAGTCGAAGAAATTTTATGATTTAAATCTTTAGGCGCATCGTTTCAACAAAAGGTTTTGACAAGGTATTTTTCATTTGAAGGAAAACAGTTTCATAAATTTGACATCTGGAATAAAAGATATTTTTGTTTCTAAGCTTAAAGTTTATAACCTTTTTCTCATTTGAATATCCAATAAAGACACTTTTCTCGGACTACTACCAAATTTATCGAGAGATGTTGAGAATGGTGGCATAGCATAAGCGACCAAAGACTCTAAGGAGAGAGTGATACACAAGGGAGAAGGGGACTTTCGAGACAGGCGAAGAGGTAACCTATTTATGACATAGGCGGAGTTAGAACACATTCGGGCCACGAGATATAAAGGTAATTCCCACAAACATAAGGGATCTAGCTACATTAAGGAGATGCCTATGTTTCCTTCTGCAATACCATTTTGTTGTGGTGTATAAACACAAGAGGTTTGATGTAAATTCATTTTCATGAAAGAAGTGTTGAAGTTTATTATTAACAAATTCGTCCCATTATCACTACGAAAGTCTTAACATTGTGTTCAAATTGATTTGATAGCATTTGAGTAAAATTAACAATGGAAACATAAACATCATCTTTTCCCTTAGCATATAAATCCACCTTGCCCTAGAATAGTCATCAACAATAGTTAAAAAATATTTGTAACCATCTCTACTAGTGACTTTATATGGTCCCCATACATCTAGATGAACAAGTTGACCAATTTTAGTTGATTTATGTTCACTTAGAGGAATGGTTCCTGGTTTGTTTAGCTTTGTTGCAAGTATCACAAAGATGGTCGATTCGGATGAGCTATCAAGTTTAAGGGTGGATTTAAAGATATGAAGGACTTGGTCGGAGGAAGACCAAGTCTTTGATCCATAGATTTCTAGAAACATGACAAGCAATCACGGTTATTAGAAGTAATCTTACATGTAGAATCAATATCAAACATATATAACCCATTGCATTGTTTACCAATCCCCACAATCCTTTTTGATGTAAATCTGTATATAGCAATTAGATTCATTAAACCCAACAAACATCTTATTGTCTTTAGCAATCTTATGAGCAGACAATGATGACATTGTACTCGGGAACAACGAACATCAAAAGAGTTAGGTCTTTATTGACTTTTAAGTCACAATTTTAGTGATTATGGCTGAGTACCATTGGGATGTCCAACAGTTAGGCCAAGATTTGAAATGTCAACAACATTAATTAAAAATTTAGCGAGATCTGGTCATGTCTTGATTAGCACCGAGTCAACAATCCAACCAAGGCGATGTTTCGGTTAAAGTTTTTGTGTTGTTGTTGAAAAATTTGTTGAAGTTTATGTTAAACTTAACACTTTGCCATTAAAGAAGGTTCACGAAAAAATTTACCGCCATGTTGGCATTAGCGAGAAGACACATTGTTGTCATTAAGAAGACTCATAAGTGCGGAGGCATTCATTAGACAAAGAGAGGAGAGTTGCTAGAGTTGCTAGCACTATTATCGATTAATGCGATTAGTATCGAAAACGGATCATAACATCTATCAACGATATGACCCGGGTTTTTGCAGTTAGTACATTTGAGATTCATGTTTGGTCCTCTTGTTGTTTGAAATTACCGACATTAAAACCGAACTTTTAAAATTGTTGTTGTTAAATCCTTTTTGTTATCAAAAATTTCCACCATCGAAGTTTTTTGCGGTAAAAGTGTAGCATTGGGTTTAGCGAGCTATTCCCGGATGAAACATTTATGTGATTCTTCTCCGGAGACAACGAGAAAGCAGGTTTTGACATTAGGCAAAGGATCTACGGTTAAAATATTGCTTCGATGGGAACATAGGGTCATCAAGACCCATAAGAAATTGCATTAACTTGATTAGGCGATTATGTTTTCAAAATGTTTTCTGACCTCAAGTGCAAGGAGGCAAGATAATCATACAATCAAATTGTTTCCATAAAGAGTTAAGGTTGTTATAATAATCGACAAGAGGACCCACTTTGACTAAGAGAGTTTATATTTTATGTAAGTTAAAGATAATGAACCATCAACCTTATCATATGTGTCTTTAGATCATTTCACATTTCATAAGCGGTTTAGCATAGATAGCACCGTGAATAGTTCGGGGTTGAGAGGTTAAGAATCCAAGTAACCACAACGAGTTACAAGTATCCCATTGATTAGCAAGACTAGGGTTCGAATCATTTCTTATGAAAGTACCATCAATAAACCCTAACTTATTATGGTTCTTTAAAGCAAAGGTCATGGCCATATTCCATATTTTATAATTTTCGGTTCCGGTGAGTTTAATAGAAATAATGGGAGTACCATTGGTATTGTTGGGGTGTAAATACAAAGCATCACCAAAGGATAAGCTTTTCTCGATGGAAGAGCCACCACCACCAATATTATCATCACCAATAGCCATAATGCAAACAATAAGGCAGACGGATATAATAAGGCGGACAAAGAATCACAGACGAGAGATAATAATAAGAGCAAATAGACAAATAAATAAGACTTTGTATTTAAAAACAACAAGCACCAAGCACATGGACTAGGGTAAACCGGAGGCGGTATTCGTACCACTCAAAGGTGGCGAGATCAAGATGTTAGTCTACCCGTTTGCACCACAAAGACTTAAGTACTATATGTTTGAAGAAGGGATAAGACTTAGACTTACGGAGAAATATGCGGCGGAAGAACAAATCACAATTACCTAGATTCACTTAGTCTAGGGCTAATTGAAAGTGAGCGATAACCGGTGATTACGCCAATAGCAATAACCCCGAATCACCAATTTGTTGCGAAGAGAATCAATGAGCACAAGCTACGATACCATGTACGAAAGTATAAGCAACACAAGATGAACAATATAACCTTTATTCAAACCTAAGCCACAATAGTCGGCTTAGATTAAGTTTGCAATAGTATCCAAATATTATAAGATTAGATTAATGTCAATGAGACAATAATCATGTAAGTACAAAGACAGACAAGATCAATGAAATGATCGGAAAGAAGAGGAGAGTGTGATACAATGACGCACACTCAAGTGTATCTAACCCTAGATTAAAGGGACTTATTAAATAGGAGATTAAGTTACACTAAGACCCTCTAGCGGACTATAAATGACTCATCGTGTAAATGAGAAGAGCTTGGTGACGAGCATCTTGGAACTTTAAACCTTTTATTCTTTGTCCATGATTAACCCCTGTAATAATCACCTTTGAACATAACTTAAAAGCCATTAGCAATTGATAGAATGATATGTTTGTCACGGATTAATACCCCAAAATTTAACATCTAGTACGAAGACTAAATGGTTTGGAACCAGTGGGTGTAAGTAGATCTTCAAGAAGA
Organism: Chrysanthemum lavandulifolium; assembly: GCA_022545495.1. Taxonomy (NCBI): domain Eukaryota; kingdom Viridiplantae; phylum Streptophyta; class Magnoliopsida; order Asterales; family Asteraceae; genus Chrysanthemum; species Chrysanthemum lavandulifolium. The sequence continues at coordinate 240,287,313 of CM040242.1, forward strand.
AATATGGATTCCGAGTGCTAAACCATCGAGGTTCAAATCAATCTTGGTGGCAAAGGGGTTCTCTTAGAAAGAAGCAATTGACTATCACAAGGTATTCTCACCGGTTGTGAAGCGGTGTCTCCACTTTTATCAACTTGTAACTCGTAATTTCATTATATGAAACAATCATGGTCATCTAGATATATAAAATTGTTGGTTAAAACTAATAATGTTTATTACTAAATATGAGCTCAAGTTAGATAATATATATTTAACGTTTTAAATAATTCATAAGCGTCTGATAATAACTCGGTAAAATAGTTATGTTTTTTGTAGTAATATATTTATCGGGTCTTTGACCTTTTACCCAAAAAAAATAAAATAAATAAATAAATAAATAAATAGTTATGTTTTAACACAAACCTGTCTTAGCAAACAAGTTGCTTTACATATGCAACGTGCTCATGCCCACTTCACCATGCATGGAATGAGAAGGCTTCCACATTAAGAGTGAGTGTATCTTTAGACGCACATAGCGTGGCACCATAAGTTTCATAACATGAGCCCATATACTGGGGCAGGTGGTTCACACATGGTTCCACGGTGTGTGCGTCTAAAAATCATCCTCTTATAAAATATTCTATACATGCTCATTGATGGTGATCATCTATATTAAGACTGCATAGGATACATATAAAGAAAGTGGAAATTGGAGATACATATATAATATAAGGGCTCGTTTGGTTTGTAGACGGGTTTAAGATTAGGATTTGGATTAGGATTTAGATTTAGATTTGGATTTAGTTTAGGAAAGAGAAGTTATATTTATATAATAATTTTGCAAAATAATGTTTGTTTTATATATAAATATAATATCTGATTTAAGATTTAATATTTTTGTATGATAAAATAAATTTAGAAAAGATAATGAATGGTGGATAACAATTTGGCCCTAAATTTTGCAAAGAAAAGCAAATCCAGGGCACTAAGGTGGGAATTCTGCAAACCATTAAATTTGGTGATGGTTACCAAATTTAAATTCATGTCATACTACCAAACAATCATTTTCTACTTTGAGTCCTAACCCACACACTCAACCCCTCGTAACAAACACACCCTAAGATTATCGAAGGTGGTTATGACATAAGTTTATAATAGTGTAATTGTCCTTCAGGATTAAGCTCCTATACTTGGCATATGCCACAAGGCCACATATCTGAAACACACTTGTGTGGCTATTGGTCATTTAAAAATAAAAATTTGATATGTCAACAAAGATTCACACAATAATTTAACAAAATAATTTATTTAATTAAACAGATTTTTGTATTTTTATGATTGTTTTGATGGAACAAATTATTTTGTCACTTCATTGTGTGAAAATTTTTGTGTAATGTTTTGTGAACGTAACATTTTTCTTTAAAAGATAACTTCTGCATATTTTGAACAGGCCGGTCATGTTAACTTTTTTTTTTACAAACATGCATTCAAGTAAAAAAAAATTGTTATAATTAAAAACTTGGTTAGTAGACCATATATGACTTTTCTAGGTTATCCGTAAGTTATAAAACATAAATTTTATAAAGTTAACTGACATCTACGTATCACTTCGAAAAAAGATTATTAGCATATATAAAAAATGAATTGTTATACCATGTACCTTCAAAATATTGTGATGAACAAACACTATGTAATATTTGATCCATACCCAAATTCTTGTTCATATTTTCATTTTAATATTCTTTAAAATGATTGATCACTTCTTATTTTAACCTATAAAAAAAGAGTTTAATGGTGAAAATGATATTTGATTGATTGAGGAGTTTAATAGTCTTACATTTCTGAATATGAGTGTTTTTTTCTCTATGAACAATAAATTTGGGGCGAATAGAGTAGTGTCAAAGTTATTGTGTATGTCAATTCAACATAGATGGACATATTTAAGGCACATGGCGTGCGTAAGAATGCAATTCGAGAGGCGTATATGAGCAAAATTACGAAAGGTCGGGTTCTACTTGGGCGTGCGAGAATCGAGGTTCTGGTTTATCTTGGTTTTGTTGGAGTTTAGGAGTTGGGCGCTCTCCAATGAGTCAAGGCGAGGAGCAAACCGGTGAACCTCTATTATCTGTGAGTACAAATGACAGGTCCTTATCGGGTTAAAGATGCCACACTGGGTCAAAGTAATGACTCCATGACAGGTGATATTAGAGCCAAGTCGGACAGAAGAAAAATCACTCATGTCGCTCCCAAAGTTCTTAAAAGTGTTGGTTGCGCAATGGTGGCGGGAGAGGTCTCCTAGGATGTTGTTGAGTATAACATGATGTTTTGTTGAGATACAATGTCGCATTTAATGGAAACCAGAGAGAGTAATGGACTAATCTAAATGGGGACGACAGCCACTTCACGCTGGATCTTAAGTTGCCAGAAAGAGTAATAGACTAATCCAAGAGGGAAGGTAGTCATTGTACGCTAGGACCTAAAGACTCAAAAGTCAAATGACCCTTTAGCTTTGAAGATAGAGTAAAGCCAACTCAATTTAGGGATTTCATTAGTTGAGGCGAATAACCATGCACAAATACTTGCATGATTGGTTATGGAAGAATGTCACCAGACAAATTCTGAAAGGTTGAGTCATGTTTGGAAGTGTGTTGAATGTGATTTTCTGGTTTATCATGTTGGTCTTGTTGGAGTACCCCAACGGTAAAGATGTAGTATGTGCCTGTTGGGATCACTCCTAACACGTAAATGGAACGATATTTACGGGATTACATTAGTTATCATGTAAGCCTAATACACAGGTACTAGGAGTGTCATTATTGTAAAGTGGTGTGTATGTTAGGCTATATAAGCCCTCCTGGACTTCATTAGGAGGGAGAGACTTAGTGTGTAATTTCATCTTTCATTATCATCAATAAAACACATAGTTTCCCTTTTCTCTCTACTCTATCTCTAACTATGGCTATGGTGTTCTTCCATCATCCCCGACCTTCCTAATCACAATAATCAACCAAATACACGATCCTACAAGTGGTATCAGAGCCAAGGTTATTACTATTGGTTGAATTTGCAATTTTTTACCTTGTCAAAATATGTCATACAGGGCTACGCTGCCTCCGTTTTCCATTGTAAATATAGTGTGATGGAAACATAAAGGACCTACCTGTGAAATCTTGAGAACCTAATCTATGATTCTTAAATTAGATGAAGCCGGTCTTAGAATCTAATCTATGATTCTTGAATTAGATGAAGTCGGTCTTAGCGTCTGGGTTTGGATTTATGGTACTTCACACTTGTTCGATTAATTGGACATACACGGTTACGATGTCTCTAATTTCATCGTCAACATACGTGGTGTATGTTTCCGATTCATCGAAAACGACGGGGGAAAGAGAGAGTGAATTTCATGTGATTTCTTTGCCTTCTTTGCGAAAGAGGGTTGATACTCACACCATTTTTTATACATACACCACATTTGTGCATTATAGTGTTGTGCGGTGTGGTGTATGTATAAAAAATAATGTGATATCAACACCCTAATAAAACCCTTTTCCTCCATGAGTTTACGCAATCGGGGAAAGAAATGAGATGATCGATGGTTCAAACATCTTACCTTAGTTTTATCATCTCAACTTTCATGGGTTGTTTTGTGTGAAGTTACCTACATATGATGCTTTAACCACATTATGATGTCTCACACACGGCCATATTAACGAGTATTCGCATATACACAAGTGATTAGTTTTCCGATAGACCGCAACAATCAGAGGGAAGAAGTAGTTATTTCATCTTTCGTGGGTTGTTTGGTGTGAAGCGTCTGCATACGTGAAAAGATCTTGTTGATTTTTCATGCTACCCCCAAACGGATTTTCCGCATTGTGTACAAATGTCATTATGTGACTAGACAGATTTGCTTGGTGTGGTTTATTGCTCATCTACAAATTCTGTTGCGCACTTAAAACTTCAAAAGTTAGAAGACATGTCTACTACATCAAAGTTTTGAATCTGCTGAAAACGGTTGTCAGTTTGGGGGGAAGCTGATTCAGAAACTTCGCCAAAAAGAAGTGTAAAAATAAGTTGCTAAAGACATGCAACATGAATGGGGGGAAGTTAATCCAGTTCATGCATATTACATCATTTTCCTACAAGTGAAGAAAAGTTCTCAAGCCGAGGTACAAGATAAAGACCAAAAGCGTCAACTGAAGTCATCCTCAGCTTTTGAAGAACTTATGAAGACTTTATTTTACTTATATTTGTACTTTTAGGAAATGTTGTAAGTGGTCCCTTATATCGTCCCATTAGGGGAAGATATTTACGGGATTACATTAGTTATCATGTAAGCCTAATACACAGGTACTAGAAACGTCATTATTGTAAAGTGGTGTGTATGTTAGGCTATATAAGCCCTCATAGACTTCACTAGGAGGGTGAGACTTAGTGTGTAATTTCATCTTTCATTATCATCAATAAAACACATAGTTTCCCTTCTCTCTGTACTCTCTCGCTAATTATGGCTATGGTGTTCTTCCATCATCCCCGACCACTCGAATCACAATAATCAACCAAATACATGATCCTACAGTGCCACGGGTAGAGGACTCGACTTAGCACCACATTGGTATGAAGTTGGGATCGCTCCCTTGATGAGTCTAATATTGGACGAAACTAGTGAATCACTATTATACGCGAGACATATGGCTGGTCTTTTTCGAGTAAAGAATGCTACGCAGGGTTGAAGGAATGACTCTGTGACAAGTGGTATTAGAGCCAAGTCAGACCGAATCAGAATCACTCATGTCGCACTCCCAAAGTTCTTAAAATGGTTGCTTGTGTAAAGCAGGAGAGGTATACTGGGATGTTGTTGAGGATAACATGATATTGTGTTGAGTACATGATGTGGCATTCGATGAAAGCCAGAGAGAGTTATGGACTAATCCAAATCGGGATGACAGTGGTTGCACGCTGGATCTTAAGTCGCCAGAAAGAGTAATGAACTAATTCAAGAGGGATCACAATGGCTACATGCTAGGACCTAAAGATTTGTAATTCGAATGTCCCTTTAGCCACGAAGTCGGAGTAAAGCCAAATCATATTAGGGATTTTGTTCATTGAGGCGAACGACCATATACGAGATCATGTATGAATTGGTGGTGGGAGAATGTCATGAGCCAAATTCTGAAGGGCCAGGTTCTACATGCAAGCATGTTGGATGTGAGGGTTCTAGATTTATTATGTTGGTCTTGTTAGAGTACCTCAATTGTAAATGTGTCATACATGCCACGAGTAGAGAAATTGACTTGACACCACATTGGTAGGGATGGCTGGTCCTTATCAGGTTAAGGACGCAACACTGGATAAAAAAATGACTCTGTGACAACTATCTATCATAGGAAAAAGAATTATTATAAAAGTTTTCTTTGAAAAATTTCTTATATAACATTTACGGACAATATAGTCGCCGTTCGTATATAGTATCTTTTCGAATTTATCAAAAAACAAATAAATACTAATATGTTACCCAGAAGAAGCAACAAATAAGCAAAGTTGGTTTTACTTTTTTTGAACAAAAAGTTGGTTTTGTAAGATTGTTTTGTTTCATTGCCTAAACACCCAATCTGGAGATACAAATAGTCTCCAAACCCTACAAAGTCATGGGCTTGGGACCAACACAAACATATATGGGCCTAATACAAATGCATGAATACATAATACTAACACACCCCAGGTTTGAGCGGGAGGACACCGAACACTCAAGCGGTGCGAAATTCTTCAAATAAAGTCGAGGCAATCCTTTGGTGAAGATGTCGGCAAACCGATAGCGAAGGTACATGAAGAACTCGACTTGACTGTAGCCACTAAATCTCGAACAAAATGAATGTCAATCTTGATATGCTTGGTTCGTTGATCTTGAACCGGATTCGAGGACATGTAGACAAAGACGACATTATCACAAGATACAAGTGTTCTTTGAAGATACCGGAGTGTGAAGCTCTCGAATAAGATTCCGCGACCAACATGTTTTAGCAATCGGCGTTGGCAACACCATGATATTCGCCTCGGCACTAGAGCGAGAAAGTGTAGGTTGGCGCTTAGAGGACCATGAGAGCAAGTTGTTGCCAAGAAATACACAATATCGGATGTAGACCTCCAGAGTAGTTGGGCGACCCATTGATCGACATCGAGAATATGCAACCAATGAGGTAGTAGAAGAAGAATACAATTGTAACCCGTAATCCAAAGTACCTCGTATGTAGCGCAAAATCCGCTTTAGCGCAGAGAAATGAGGCTCGCGGATCATGCATGTGAAGACACACTGCTGACGGCGCAAGATATATCGAGGACTAGTGAATGTGAGTCTTGAAGGGACCTGCAAGACTCAGATATAAAGTGGGATCGGATATCAAGCGCCATAAATCGCCCGAGTTTAGAATCGGTGTCAACCGGAGTCCGATTGGAATTGCAATCAACCATGTGAGCACGCTCAAGAATCTACATGGCATACTTGTGGCTGCGATAAAACATACCGAAGTGTCACGAGTAATGATATGCCCAAAAAGTAATTTAGTGATCCCAAATCATCATAGAGAACTCCTTATGAAGAGTTGCAATAATCTGTGTAATCCATCGAAGAAGCGATCGATACAATATCATCAACATATAATAAAAGATAAGCAGTGACAGTCCCCTGATGATAGATAAACAAGGATGTGTCACAGCGACTATGTGTAAAGCCAAGTCCAAGAACATATGTGGCAAAACGCTAAAACCAAGCCCGAGGAGCTTGTTTCAACCCATACAGAGATCTGCGTAACAAACATACATAATCCGGGTGCTCAGTATCACGGAAACCAGGTGGCTGGTGCATGTAGACAGTCTCAGATAAATCCCCATGCAAAAATGCATTCTTAACATCAAGCTGGTGAACCGGCCAATGTCTAGTAGCAGCCAAACTGAGAACAGTGCGTATAGTGCCAGGTTTAACAACCGGGCTAAAGGTTTCATCAACATCAACCCCCTCCGGGAGATACAAATAGTCTCCAAACCCTACAAAGTCATGGGCTTGGGACCAATACAAACATATGTGGGCCTAATACAAATGCATGAATACATAATACTAACAGGTTTTACTGGTAAGTGAATTTTAATCTAACCTATAGACCATAAGTTCAAATTTCGGCTATGACATAACGGGAAAGGTTATTGCAAAATTGTTGTGTGAAATAGGTAAAATAATGTTATATCATAATATATATATATATATATATATATATATATATATGCAATATTTTCATGCACAAACGAAAAATAATAAAAAAATACGAACATTTGATGCCTAAAAAGGTTTTGACGCCAAAAGTAAGTGTTTGATGCATATATATGTTTGATGCAAAAGGGCCAACAATTTGATGCAAAATAACCGAAATCATAATTATGTGTTTATGCATCAAAAGATCGTGTTTTTTTTTTTTTTTGCCTCAAAACTATGTGTTTTGGCATCACATGATCATATTTGTAGATCACAGTTTTCATTTGTGTAGTAAAATGGTGTCATTAAAATGCCCGATCCGTTTTTTTATTTTATTTTTATTTATTTATTCTTTTATTTAAATTGCGCTTGTACGCCGTATAAAGCTCTACTAGCCCTATACGCCGTATTGACAAAAATGCCAATATGTTGTTTTGACATTCTGATGTCAAAACTACATTTTCTGGAAGACTCTTGCATGACTCGATAATTTTTGAAACTTTGCAGACATACTTGAATCAACATATATTTATTGGTTATGTACAAATTTGACATTAGTATGCGTGGAAGTTATCTTTACCAAATATACGGGTGTTATACCAAACACCCCTTTATACACCTGAAACATAAATTGTACATAAATCTTTTGCGTATCATAAAATATGCAAGTTTATCTTATTACACATAAAACACTCAAAAAGACTACACTTTACAAAAGGCTAACTTGGCCAACACTCGGAGGTTTAACATGTTTTAAGCATGGTATCTATTACTACTTGCTCATATATAATGGCAATTACTTCCGTCATTGCACCAACCCTTAAGGCACCTAGCTCAAAGACCTTACCTTTCTAAAATAACATACAAAATATTCAACAACTAAAACGCAAGCTTTACGCTTAGTAAGTAATCAAAAATAACAAGCTATTGTATATAGCCAAATCAGATTTTCCTCCTTACTTTGCATCACTACTCCATATGACTAAACCAACTCATCACTAGCTTAAATAACACTTTATTAAATTATTTACTAACATAAAGAATAACCATCATATGCACTAGTTATAAAACTAAACTAATGACTTGCCTTAGCTAGTTACGATAAACTAGCCTAATCCTAGCATTTAGGTTCATGCTATCTCATCCTCAGTTCAATTCACATAACACACTCATCATCTTGACTCACATGGTTCAAGTTTGCTAACCTTGCTTAATGATATATTGACACACATTTATAAACAATTTACCAATATAATAAAACATATACATTAACAAGTTATAACCAAGTTACTTACCTCCAAAAATGGCTAATTTTACTTCAAAAGACAATATCAATTCACTTGATTTTTTATACAAGAATCACTATCAATGTTTAGCATTTCATCAATGCATAACAATATAAAAGGTTTAACACTACATATTTTTACTCTCAAATTACTCCCTCCGTCTCAAAATTATTGTCATGAAAGAGAAATCACAAAGTTTGATAAAAATAAGACCACTATAAATCTCAACCACGCAAAGAGAATATTCCTCTAATATATCTCTAGTTTTTACTTAAAAAAAAGTGAACAATTATTTTAAGATATCCCAAAAAGAAAATGTGGACTATAATTTTAAGAAGGAGTGAGTATATAACCACCACCACCCCCCCCCACCCCACCCCACCAACCAAAAACAAATTATTCATTTAACCATAAAATATAAAAGGGACTTAACCCTTGTCAACATTACTTTATCACTTTGGTTTAAAATCTTCTTTGACCAAAATCCCTATTTGACCTCTATAAACCTTAACTTCAATCTTGCAAAATTAACATAAATTATGATCATACCTTGTGGGGATTATAGATAGGAACACAGCTCTTGAATTGGAACACTAATTCACCAAAAATTGGTCTCTAAGAAAATATTGATTTTCTCTCTTTGTTCTTAACTCACGTCCCACACACATACACCACTAAAATAGAAGGTTGTTGAACTTTGTAGACATTTTCCTTATAAAAATCTGGACATGGTTTGTAAAATGCACCTTTATTCCCTTAAGTTCAATTCCTAAGATTTTGGCCACTATAACTATCTATAACCAATTTACTTACCATTTGACTTTTGGTTTGACTTATAACTTAATTATAACTTATTGATTAACCAATCATAATAGGTTTTCCAACACATATATATCATAGTCAAACTAGTAAAATGGTAATTAATAATAAAGTACTTAAAATCTCCCACCCCCCTAATAAGTTTTCGTCCATAAAATCTATTTCACTCAGAGCTCACGACAGTTTGCAATACTTATCTTACTTCACTTATTCACCATTCTAACTTATAATGCTCGTTATTCATTTTTAATTTATTAATACAAATTGCTTAGTCTCATAACTTCAAATTCTTTGATGTTCGATATTGACTTCAAGTAATTTCTACTCCATCATTTGGAATTAAACATTTCTAAATTTCTCAAAACTTCTCTTATATCTATCACACTTTTCCAATTGCGCATTGTTTAACACTTCGTTCTAGAAACTTTCTTCTTTTTCTCATAGCATCATCACTCTTATGTCACATTATGAAAATTAATGATCTCATAACCAAGGTAATGAATTAATTAATCTCGTGACTTGTTAATCTCTTAACTACAAAGCTTTTACCCAATCCCGTAACAAAGCAATCTCGTAAGAGAAACCCTAGTTTAGGATCAATCTCGTGAGTAAAACCCTAACCAATAATAACGAGGTCTTCAACAAAAATGTAACGAGATCTTCAAAGAAACTCACGGGATCCGATATCAACTTTCAAAAAAAGGAACTTAAATCACTCAAATTTTGAAATCTAACCACGAATTTCCAATTCTAAATCGATGGAAACTTCAGATTTATCACTAAAAAGCTTTAACAACAAAAAAAATGGAATTAGAAATGATTAGACCAAAAAAGTTTTAATGCAAGTATGTTTTTAAGTTAAAAAAAAGGTGACCATTTAAGCTAAAAACCGATTAAAAATTGTAAACTAATGATGATTTAAGCTAAATGATTACACTGCAATCTCTTAATCTATCATATACTTGCTCTTGTTACCAAATCTTGTACCATAATTATCATGATATGCACGTAATCTAGAGTGATAAAGAGAGGTGAACACACATAGTTATAGAAAGAGAACGAGAGAGAAATGAGGAGGATCTTGATATACATAATATGGTGTCACACCCTCACATTGTGTGAGGGTTGGGGTATTTATACACAAATACAAGATGGTTCTCGTAACCTTACAATATGTCATATGAGTCATGAGATAATTACATAACGTTTAAAAAAAACAAACATATATACTAACTACCTTATCGTACCATAAGCTATTACATAATACAAGATAAGACCCTATAAGTGATACACAATTTTCATGCTTTAACAAAAATTACTGAAGAACTTAAATTGTAACACACCACAAGCATTTTAGAACGACATAAAATGGTAGGTGGTTATGATGTTAAAAATGCTATGGTGTTAGGTTTATTGATTAAAGTTTGATTTTTATATGTGGTGCACATGTAAAAATCAATTCCAAGGCTCGAAGGTAGACGTGTTTAAAACCCATGCAGATTTTTGCTTCCAGATAATTAGTCAATACATGCTAAGAAGAGCCAACACTTTCAAGAAATAAATTATCGGACTAACTGTTTGAAAATATATTATACTTGCCATTTTTTGTTATTGTGTGTACTGATTTTTTTTTTCTTATTGTGTGTACTAAACTTTCAAATTTTAATTATTGTGTGTATTTTGTGACTATTTTACCTTTACCTTTTTAAAATTTCGAAGAGTAAAATATTCATTTTACATGACAGAATAGTCATAAAATACACACAATAATCGAAATTTAAAAGTTCGGTACATACAATAGGAAAAAAAAGTTCACTACACACAACAAAAAAAGTGGCAAGTATGATACATTTTCAGTTATGTGATTACGAGGGAATGGAGTGGTGGATTTTGTTATTATTTACTTTGCGAAAGGAGTGTTTGAATTCAGTTTTGTGTTTAGGGTTTGTCCTATTGTAAGGTGTATATCTACCTTTTTTGAAACTTGGATAATGGTATGAATTTGTCCAGACATGATCGAGGTACACACAATATTTTAGAATTATTTAGTTGTGTTTTATCTTAAACGGGTGAAATAAAAATATATTAATCTGGTAGCTAAGGCACTTCGTTTTGTTGGTTCCAGATGATAGTGGAAGAGATGAGTATTCATTTCTGACAACCGTGTTCATTAGACAAGACAACGATAAAATTATACACCCGAACAGTGTGTTAACCACGAAAGCAATTGGTAATTACAATTGTAGTCAGAGCCGGTCCTGAGTATTTTGCTACCATGGGCGAGACGATTAAAAAAATGCCCCCACTAAATATTGTAAACAAACAACGCAATATTTTCAACAGGTTTAATTTAATCTATAAACAAAACGTAGAAAATTTAGTTATATGTAAAGGTAAACATCTAAAAAAATGTTAGGTATATGTATCATGAAACAAAGGTGTATAACATGTTAATATCTATCACATTAATATTATTGAACATCCTTTTTAAGAAATTGAAAAAAGTGTAGAAAACGGTATCATTTAAAAACAATGGACTCATCTATATCTATACTACATATAATAGAAAAACGGTCAAACCTTGAAAAGTGAAAAGTTGAAAGTCAAAGGTGAGAGAAATATATTGTGTAATTAATACTCTTATTAAAACACCTCATTACTTAAAAGTACAATAATTTATTCACATTGTACAACCAATTAAAAGCATATGTACCAAATTAAAAACAACCAATTAAAACACCCCTTACTAAAAATTACAATAAATTTTTCACAATTTACAATTTAAACAATCTACAACATAAATATAATATAATTAAACACACTAATTAATGTTATTTTTAAAACACCCTAAAATGAAAAGTACATGTTATTATACACATTATACAAATTAATAAAAACACACAAAACTTCATACAAGCTAACAAGTTGATGATACATATAGTTTTGAAAATCGGACCGGACCAATGGGTTCAACCGGAAACCGGTGTCGCCACCGGTTCGGCTAACCAATAACAGCCATCCGAAAACGAACTAGAGAGGACCCGTTGAAACTGATACAAACTGGTGAATCATGTCTAATCGAGATCTATTTCTCCGGTTAATCGTCACAGGGTACCCGCCGCCGCAACGCGCGGGCACCCTGCTATACTATATATAAAGAAAAAACCAAAAAGTAAAAAGTGAAAATTTGAAACTATTAATACATATCAAAAACCGGGTTGACCCGGGACGCTTCAAACCCGGTGGGTTGACCCTGTTTAATTTGACCCGTTTTGACCGAACATGTCGGGTTGCTCGGTCCCGTTTTTTTACGGGAACGGTTCAACCGGTTGAACCACCCGGGTCGAACCGGGTTTCAAAACATTATGTTTAATCCCCAAATCTTCAAACTTTTATTATTTTTCGTTTAGAACCCATAAACTCTTTTTAACACAAAACGATCTGTCGCTATATAAATATATTATATATATAAGTTTTTCTTCAAAAACGATTATAATGTTTTACAATTAAGAGAAAATATGTTCCCGTTAGTGCACATTTAACTTTTCAATAGGCTAAATATGTCCATTTTCAAAAAAACGATGGGGCTAAATGAGCCCAAATCTTTTACAAAATAGCCAAAATTAGCCAAATTTTTTTATTTTGGGCTAATCACATTCATTCTAATTTTGGTACTTGCGTTATTCTTAAAAACGGCACCATTAATCCCATCTTTGTTAGTTTTTACGCGACAAGTAACGTGTGTTGTTAGTTTTTATCTCATAACTGATGTAATGTTTACTTTCATTTTCATTAAATGTTTATATATGTTGTCTGATAAATGTTAAGAATTTTGTCTAGACTTTAGTTATCGTATAGTACAACCATTTACAATTGCATTTTCATCGGTTCACGTTTTATTTTAAACACTACACAAAACACTCACAACAATATCACAAATCATTAATTATCTGACGCTAGAAACCGCTGCCGCTAGGCGCGGGTACTCGCCTAGTTTTAACAATGTTTTCATAATTGGGTTGAAAGTGTCAATTATGTACAAACTAATTTGAACATATGTAAAAATAAAACTTAAAATAAAAGTACTAGGATAAAAGTGTAAATCCTAAAAACCTTAGGGTATAAACCGAATATCTCTTAAAATGCTCTTCTTCTCCGATCGCATAACCCAAATCTACGTTTTACATCCTTTTTTTCCTTTTGAATTACTAAACTCATCCATGTTTCATATATCATGTAGAAAATAACATATATTAAGTTTAAGCATTCATTTTAATCGATTTACGTTAAAACAAAATTTAAGTGATCCTTTGCTCAAACTTGGCCCTACACGACACTAGAAGCTTGATGCCCTCTATTTTTATGATGCCCTGGCCGCCGTCATACGCCCATAGCTGAGAACCCGACCTAGTAGTCTTTGCAATGGGAGATGGGAATATGAGATCAACTTCTCCATCAACATCTATACGTCATGTAACAAGATCATGGAAATGAAAAAATAAATCAAAGAGAATGTACTCAAACTTCGTAACCTGCATTCGTTTTTAGTTGCAAAGTTGTCATCCTAAGTTTCTGCTCCTTACATGTAGCTAAAAACAAGACACCCAATCACATTTACTCAATTATAAGAAATTATAGAAATTAGTAGTCGTAGTAGCACAGAAGTACACAACACAGAACATTACGAGTTTAATGATAAAAAAAATGCATTGAATTTGACCACTTTTGAGATTGTATGTATTCAACTATTTTTTTTCCATTGTAACACAAACCTTTTGAATTTGTGTTAATATATTTATCCAGTCAAGCTAAGCGTTATATCGTTAGTCCTTTATATTAACGGTCGTTACTAAATAACTTAAAACTCCGTTTTCTTACGGTTTTTTTACGTTTTTATCCTGTTTTATACGTTTTTATCCTGTTTTATACGTTTTCTTACTGTTTTCATCCGCTTTTATACGTTTTCGTCCGCTTTTTTACGTTTTTATACATTTTCGTCCATTTTCTTGCGTTTTTATACGTTTCGTCTGTTTTTATACGTTTTCACCGATTTTCTTAGGTTTTCATTCGTTTTTATTTGTTTTCGTCCATTTTTTTCTATTTCGTCAGTTTTTTTACGTTTTCGTCGATTTTTTTACGTTTTGTGTTTTTATACGTTTTCACCCATTTTCTTAGGTTTTCATCCGTTTTTATTTGTTTTCGTCTGTTTCTTACATTTTTTACGTTTTCGTCGGTTTTTTTACGTTTTCGTCGGTTTTCTTACGTTTTCGTCCGTTTTGTACGTTCTCGACTGTTTTTATACGTTTTCGCCCATTTTCTTAGTTTTCATACGCTTCATCTGCTTTTATCGTTTCGTCCGTTTTATGCGCTTTCATCAATTTTATACGCCGTCCGCTTTCGCTTTATCCACTTTTATCGTTTTCTTACTTTCACACGTTTGTATCTGCTTTATCGTTTCGTCCGCTTTTACATTTTGCTTTTTATACGTTTTGCTTGTTTTCTTACGTTTTATCCATTATTAAACGATTTAAATCTGCTTTTTATTCGTTTCGTTCGTTTTATATGTTTCTATTCGTTTTACATGTTTCGTTCGTTATTATCGTTTCATCCATTTTATCGTAAAAATAGAAGAAAACGTTTAAAAAGCGTAAGATAATGAACGAAAACGTATAAAAACGGACAAAAATGTATAAAAATGGATGAAAACGGACGAAAACGTATAAAAACGGAAGAAAACATATAAAAACAAACGAAAACGTAAAAAAATATAAGAAACGGATGAAAACGTATAAAAACGGACGAAAACATATAAAAACAGACGAAAACGTATAAAAACGGACGAAGACATATAAAAACAGACGAAAACGTAAGCAAAAGAATGAAAGCGTATAAAAACAGACAAAAACGTAAGAAAACGGACAAAAACATATAAAATTGGACGAAAACGTATCAAAACGGATGAATAAGTATAAAAACGGATGCTTTCTTACGTTTTCATCCATTTTCGTCCGTTTTTTACGTATTAAAATGGATAATAACGAACGGAAACGTATAAAAACAAACAGAAACGTATAAAAACGAACATAAACGTATAAAACCGAACGTAAACGTATAAAAACAAGCAAAAACGTATAAAAACGGATGAAAACGTTTAAAAACGGATACAGCCGTATAAGAACAGACGAAAACGTATAAAAACGGATGAAAACGTAAGAAAGCGGATGAAAACGTAAGAAAACGGATGAAAACGTAAAAAAACGGATGAAAACGTAAAAAAAATCTAAGAAAACGGATGAAAACGTATAAAAAAGGATGAAAACGTAAAAAAAAAAAAAAAAAAGATGAAAACGTAATTTTAAGTTATTTAGTAACGGTCGTTAATGTAAAGGACTAACGATGTAACGCTTAGCTTGACTGGATACATACCATAACACAAATTCAAAAGGTTTGTGTTACATGAGAGATTTTCTTTAGTTACATTTATTTTGGTTAACTTTACTAATGAACAAATCTCCAACATCCATATAGTTTAATCTAATAGTGTGGATTAACCTAAGATTTAATACTTAAACCTAAGTCCATGTTTTTTTCCTCGTATTTTTATTTTTCTTTTTTATTCAACTTTTTTTGCCTTTTTTTTCTTATTTTATTAAATCACGTTTTTTTTTATTTATAAATAAACGTTTTTTTTTTTTATTCGCGCTTTCATACGTTTTTGTCTCTTTTCATACGTTTTCGTCTGTTTTCATATGTTTCATCCGTTTTCCTCCATTTTCTTACGTTTTCGTTCGTTTTCGTCCATTTTCATACGTTTTCATCCGTTTTTTACCTTTTCATGTTTTTTCTTCCGTTTTTATACGTTTTCGTCCGTTTTCAGTCGTATTCATCCGTTTTTATACGTTTTAATCCGTTTTCATAGGTTTATATACGATTTCGTCCGTTTTCATATGTTTTCGTCCGTTTTTTACGTTTTCTTCCATTTTTAGACGTCTTCGCCCGTTTTCTTACGTTTTCGTTCGTTTTCATACGTTTTCGTCCGTTTTCATACGTTTTCGTCCATTTTCATACGTTTTCGTCTGTTTTTTAGGTTTTCATGTTTTTTCGTTCGTTTTTAGACGTTTTTGTCTGTATTTTTACGTTTTCATGTATTTTCGTTCGTTTTTATACGTTTTCGTCCGTTTACAAACGTTTTCGTCCATTTTTAGACGTTTTCATCCGTTTTTATACGTTTTCGTCCGTTGACATACGTTTCATCTGTTTTTATATGTTTTTGTCCGTTTTTAGACGTTTTTGTCCATTTTCATATGTTTTTATTCATTTTCATACGTTTTTATACTTTTTTCATTTGATTTTATACGTTTTTGTCCGTTTTCAGACGTTTTCATTTTGATATTTGTAAGTGACACTTATTTATCTTTTGTGATATAACACTGTAAGGAAGATGAAGAGTATTACATTCTGAATCATGTATGTGTATCGCTCGGTGATACTCAACCAAGAATGTGATGATTTTGATGATTTTGTTCTTTTTCTTATTTGTGTTTTGAAAATATTTAGGAAGATTTTGTGTTTTATGATATTATGAAATATTAGAAAAGTTGTTCAATGAAAACAAGAGATGTTATGATAATTTTGTTAGACTTGGGGGGGATTTTTCTATTTAATGGATACATTGTGCATGTTTCGATAGGTTTTATAGCGGGATTTGAAAATATCTGTGGTTGAATCAGCAAACTAAAGAAGCTATATTTGAAGAAAGCACACAGGTGATATCACCTCACTTGTGATATCACACGTGATATCATGTGTGATAACACCGGTGATATTACCTGTGATATCATGTGTGATATCATAGTTTATAGAGTTAACTACATTTTTGGTCCTTGTGGTTGTACCTGGATTTCACTTTTGGTCCATTTGTTCAAAAGTTGCGATTTTAGTCCAAAATGCATAGTTTGGTTCCACTTTTGGTCCATTTTCTAACGAAGTTAGTTCGGTTAGTTAAGTCGAATTGTAAAGTGGCAACATTAGTCCTTTAACCTAACGATTGCTACAACGCTAGTCCATTATACCAAAGATCTTTTGCAACATTTGCAACGTTAGTCCTTTCGGTTAGTTAGTCCTTTAAAAAATTCTAAAAAAATGTTTTTGTGAAATTTTTTAAGATAAAAATTTCAAAATTTTTTAATTTTTTCTAATAAAAATTTTCTTAAAAATTCTAAAAAATAATTCGAAAAAAATTTATAATTTTTTTTCTAAAATAAAATTCAAAAAATTTGAAATATATTCTAAAAAACTTTTTTTTCCAAAAAAATTCTAAAAATTTCTAAAAAAATCTAAAATTTTTAAAAATATATATACATTGAAAAAAGCATATACATTGAAAAACGATATATACGTTTTAAAAATATATACCAAAGATCACACACACTTTTACACACGCTTTTTTTATTAGAATTTTTTTTTTTAAATTTAGAACTTCTTTTAGCATTGCCATTTTTAGCATTGACATTTTCCCAATTTTTATACGGGCTAAAAATTTCTAAAAAAAGTACTAAAACTATCATTTGATATGGTTTAGTCTATTTTTAGAAACTTTTAGAAAAGTGAAACTAGTACAAAATTTTTTAGAAAAGTGAAACCAAACTATCATTTTTATAAAAAAATAAAAAATATAAAAAATAAAAATAAAATAAAATTGATATGGTTTTAGTCCATTTTGATATGGGTTAGTACAAAATTTCTAAAAAACATGTCTAAAAATTTTGATATAGTTTTAGTCCATGTCTAGGGGGAATAAAAATAGATTTTTTTTTTCTAAAAATAATCTCAAAATATTTTTTCGGAAAAAAAAATTTAGAATATTTTTCAAATTTTTTAGAATTTATTTAGAAAAAAATTAGAAAATTTTTTCTAATTTTTTTAGGAAAAAAGTTTTTGTCAAAAACTTTTTTAGAATTTTTAAGAAAATTTTTTTCTTGAAAACAATTTGAGATTTTTTCTTAAAAAATTTCAATTATTTTTTGAAAAAAAATTTCGACAAAAACATTTATTAGAATTTTTAGAATTTTTTAAAGGACTAACAAACGAAAAGAACTAACGTTGCAAACGATCTTTGGTATAAATGACTAACGTTGTAAGCGACCGTTAGGTTAAAGGACTAATGTTGCCACTTTACAATTCAACTTAACTAACTCAACTAACTTCGTTAGAAAATGGACCAAAAGTGAACCAAACTATGCATTTTGGACTAAAATCGCAACTTTTTGAACAAATGGACCAAAAGTGAAATCCAGGTACAACCACAAGGACCAAAAATGTAGTTAACTCTAGTTTATATTAGGGGTGAGCAAACGACCCGAACGGACCGGACCGACCGAACGAGACCGGACCGGACCGACCACATTCGGTCCGGTCCTCGGTCTAGGCTTTTAGGCTAATTCGGTCCTCTATCCGGTCGGTTCCGGTCCACAAACTGACTATTTTGGCCTTGTTGGACCGGACCGACCGACGAACCGACCGAGACCGGACCGGACCGACCACATTCGGTCTGGTCCTCGGTCTAGGATTTTTGGCTAATTCGGTCCTCGGTCTTGGCGGTCTGGTCCGGTCCGGGACCGATGCTCACCCCTAGTTTATATTACTTGTGATATCACCTATGATATCATGTGATATCAAAAGTGAGGTGATATCATGTGTGATATCTCAGGTGTTTGAGCTTCCTCAGTTTGTTTATAAAGATGTGTGCTTTTCTCAACCATAGCTTCTTTAGTATGCTGATTCAGCCATAGATATCTTTAAATCCCGCTATAAAACCTATCAAAACATGCACAATGTATCCATTAAATAGAAAAATCCACCACAAGTCTAACAAAAGTATCATAACATCTCTTGTTTTCAGTTAAACACCTTTTCTAATATTTCATATTATCATAAAACTATATATTTTCAAAAACACAAATAAGAAAAAAGAACAAAATCATCACAGTAATATAATAAGTGATGTTTATTATTATTTATTTCATATATACTTGGTAAAGTACTAAATTCTTATCACATTTGGTAAGAATATAATATTTCACATTCTTAGTTGAGTATCACAACTGATAACACATACATGACGAAGAATGTAATACTCTTCATCTTCCTTACAGTGTTATATCACAAGAGATACATAAGTGTCACTTAAAAATATCAAAATGAATAAAAATGAAGCAAACTATGAAAATACAGACTTGACATATTCTCAAAATCAAACAAGTGTTGCATTAAATTAGCATTTTTTTGAACAAAATAAGAATTCACCTAAAGAGACTTTAACCCTTTTATTTCTACTAAGAGTATAATATCACAAGTGATAGATAACATTGGTTGCATTAAAAAAAATATGCGCTTGTCAATTGCGACGAAAGGAACAAAAACTATCTTGCAACTGAAAATTAAAAACATATTAGAAAACACATAGGTGATAATATATAAAAATATACAAAGCAATGAAATATCTCAAGTGATATTAAAGGTTAAAAAAACATACTTGTTTGTTTATGAAATATCACAAGTGATATTGGACATTAACTTTTTTTTTATAAAATGTCACAATTGATATTAGACATATAAGATAATAAAGTCTAATAATAAGCATGAAAACGTATAAAATATATGGAAAACGATAAAAAGCGTAAAACGGACGAAACGTATGAAAACGTCTTAAAACGGACAAAACGATATAAACGCAAAAGCGTAAAAAGCGTATGAAAGCGGACAAAACGTCGAAAATGGACGAAAATGTATAAAAAGGATGAAAATGGACAAAAACATATGAAAACGGACGAAAACGTCTGAAAGTAGACGAAATCGTCTAAAAATGGACGAAAACGTAAAAAAATTGACGAAAATGTATATAAACCTATGAAAACCGATGAAAACGTATAGAAATGGACGAAAACGTCTGAAAATGGACGAAAACGTATAAAAATGGACGAAAGTACATGAAAACGTAAAAAAAACAAACGGATTCGTATGAAAATAGACGAAAACGTGTGAAAACGGACGAAAACGTATGAAAACAAACAAAAACGTAAGAATACGGACGAAAACGCATGAAAACGGACAAAAACGTAAGAACACAAGCGAAAACGTCTAAAAAAGGATAAAAACGTCTAAAAACGGATAATAACGTATGAAAACGGACTAAAACGTATATAAACCTTTGAAAACGGATGAAAGCGTATAAAAACGGACGAAAACTTCTGAAAACGGACTAAAGCGTATAAAACGGACAAAATACATGAAAAGTAAAAAATGATGAAAGCGTATAAAATGGACGAAACGTATGAAAACGAGCGAAAGGTAAGAAAATAGACGAAACATATGAAACGGACGAAACGTGTAAAAAGGACGAAAACATATGAAACGGCGAAACGTGTGAAAACAGTGAAACGTAAGAAAATGGACGAAACGTAAGCGGACGAAACGGATGAAAGCGGACGAAAACGTATGAAAGCAGAAAGCGAAGAAAAATGCGAATTATAAAAATCGTGAATAACGTAAAAAAAAAAAAAAAAAAAAAAAAAAAAAAAGACGTTAATATTAAAACGTGAATTAAAAAAAAGACAAAAAAGAAAGAAAGACAAAAAGACAAGAAAAAAACATGGACTTAGGTTTATCTATTAAATCTTAGGTTAATCCCCACCATTAGATTAAACTTGATGGAATGTGAGGATTTGTTCTTTGGTAAGCATGAATTTTTAAGTAAGCAAAATAAAAGGCCTCATAGTAGTATATAGGTATTGGTCCCACTTGGCTTTGACCAATTCAATGCTGATTTCCGGCCGCCCTTTAACCCCAATCAATCCGATCATCTTCTTCTTTTCAAAAATAAAATCTAATCTTTAAACCCCCTTTCCCTTAACCTTATTCTTCCTTTTTTTCTCCTTAATCAAGATCTGTTTTTGTCATCTTTCTTTTTTCAAAGTCTTCCTTCTTTTAACCCTATTTAATAGTCCTTTTCCCCTTCTATTTTATTTCCTTCATGGCTGGTAAAAATAACTCACGTGGTTGGACTTGGGTGTTTGGGAAAAACAAAAAATAGCATTCCAAACCTATTGATAATCCGTTCGTGAAAGATGTCGAGAAGATCGCTACATCTTATTTCGTTACCAATTTTCCAGAGACTTTGGATGCTAAGAATCTGTGGAAGGAATTCCAATATTACGGTCGTATCGTAGATGCTTTCATTGCAAATAAGCGGTCTAAAACTGGTAAGCGTTTTGGCTTTGTTAGATTTTTGGGCGTTCGTAACGAGGATGAATTTGCTAAAACCTTGTCAAATATATGGATTGGGAGTTACCACGTGTTTGTGTCAATTGCTAAATTTCAGAGGACAGCTAATGTCGAATCACACTCTGTGCCTAAAGTTAATGTGTCGCGTATTCCCCATTCTAATAGCAATAATGGCCCTTCCATGTTTCCTGCTAAACAGTCATATGCCTCTGTGGCAAATGGAGATGCAGCCTCAAAAGGGGTTTTTGAAAACGGGATTCAACCTACTGGAAGTCGTATCCACCTAGGTGACAATGACCTTATCAAAGTAGAAGATACATCTACTGTGATATTGGTTAAGGTGAAGGAGGTTGACTCGATTAGTATCATGTATGGTATATGTAGGAATGAAGGTTTTGCTAACATCAACATTCACTACGTTGGGGGTCTATGGGTCTGGATCCAGTTTGATAATTCTAAGGCATGTGAGGCTTTCAAGGCAAATGAATCACTTAAGACTTTTTGGTCCTCTACCAGAACCATTTCTCCCTCATTCACGATTGACGAAAGATTGATTTGGATTGAAGTTAATGGTCTCCCGTTATGCGCATGGGGATCAAATGCTCTGAAAAAAGTTACAAGTTTGTTTGGCAAATTTAAGTTTTTTGACTCAGATGTTAAGATAGTATGAGTATGGGTAGGGTCTGTATTGCAACTAAAAGGCATTCTTACATTTCTGAATCGGTATCAGTTGTTATTCATGGTAAGAATTTTAATGTACACGTTAAAGAAGTTGGAAGCTGGAGCACTAGCATAACTAATTACTTCGAGTGTAGTGAGGCTAAAGATAAAATAGGTGATGAGGAGAGTCGCTCCTCTAATGAGGAGGATAATTCCATTGAAGCTCTTGATGATTTCATTGAACAGGAAGTTGAGCAAAAACCGAAGTCATGTTTCACAAAAGAGGTAAATCATGAGGAAAAGAAAGTGAAAGTGTTGAATCGACGCATCATGCGATAAATCTCCGTGGTTTGAAAACGTTGTCAGGAGGAAGATTTACCTCCCATGTTCCCGACAAAAGAAAATACAGTAGTTATTTCAAAGGAAGAGGAATTAAAGGAAGGTGATTCTAATGCTTCTGTCCCTCCGGGTTTCGAAAATATATTCAGAGGTGAAAATTCTATATCGAATTCCTCATCTAGATCAAAAGGTATCAAATGTTCAACTTCTTTTGGAAACTACAAATTCAAAGACAGGAAAGGTTTCTCTTTTATTGATGAGATGAATAAGATGATTGAAGTGGGCGACGCGTTGGGATATGATGTAAAAGGGTGCAGACGTTCGCTAAAAAAGATGATTAACGAAATAGGTGTGTCGTTGGTGGATAAATGAATATTTTGTCGATTAATATACGCAGTTCTAGGAAGAGAAATAAACGTGTGTGGATAAAAGAGTTATGTTTCAAACATAATATTTATTTTCTTGGCGTCCAAGAGACTAAAATGACAAAATTGGAACTTTTCCAGCTTAAATCTGTGTGGGGAAATTTCAAATTCGATTACGCTTGTAGTATGGCTAGGGGTAGATCCGGGGGTCTTATTACCATGTGGGATCCTAGCGTTTTCTCAAAAAAATAGAATTTGGTGTAATGATAACTATGTTATTGTGGAAGGTAAATGGAAGAATTCGGTAGATGACTACTTTCTTATCAATGTTTATGGACCGCATCATCAACGTGAGAAATCGAATCTGTGGGAATTTCTTCGCTTTTTTATCCAGAACCACAACGGCAATATTATCCTTTTTGGTGACCTAAATGAAGTTAGATGCGAGACAGAAAGGCTTGATCCTCTTTTTCTAGTAGTGATGCCGCGATCTTCAACTCTTTTATACAGGATGTTGGTTTAATTGATCTCCCTATGGGAGGTAGAATGTTCACGTGGATGAACAAATCAGGTTCCAAGTTAAGCAAGTTAGAAAAATTCTTGATCTCAAATAGTGTTCTCCTCGCGCATGCTAATTTACAGGTGATTGTATTGGATAGGGTTTGGTCGGATTACAACCCTATTCTCTTGCATTGCAAGAAAAGCGACTTTGGGCCGATTCCTTTCAAAATATACCATTCATGGTTCAATCGAAGCGATTTTGACGACGTGGTACAACTTGCCTGGAATAGCTTTTCAACTTCTGATGAGGGCTCCATTTTGTCTCTGCATGATAAAGTAAAAGGCCTTAAGTCCCATATCAAACTTTGGTTATCCCGCACTAAAGAAAATGAAGAGAGTAGAAAGAAATCCATTTTGGTTTCATTGAGGAGTTTAGATGAAAAGATTGACGCTGGCAACGCAAGTGAAGAAGATAGAATGATTCGAGTTAATACTCGGCACGAGCTTGTCAATATAGATAAGTTGGAATCCATGGACTTGCTTCAAAAGGCTCGGGTTAGATGGGATGTGGAAGGAGACGAAAACTCCAAATTTTTTCATGGCATCATATACTCCAAAAGGCATACACAAACGATTCAAGGTATCTTACATGAAGGTGTTTGGATTTATGATCCAAGCGCTATAAAGATGGATTTTCTTAATTTCTATAAGGATACGTTTTCATGTCATGATTCCTCTATTAATTTTTTTCCCTTTTATCGGCTGTAAAACGTCTAAGCGACTCGGAAAGGTTATTTCTGGATTCAATGGTATCTTTGGAGGAAATTAGAAGTGCGGTTTGGGATTGTGGTAGTCAAAAAGCACCGGGCCCGGATGGTTTTTCTTTCATGTTTGTTAAAAAATATTAGGTCATTATGAAGCTTGATATTCAGAATTTCGTGGTTCGATTTTTCACTACTGGTTCGTTCCCACCAGGTACGAATTCGTCCTTCTTTACTTTAATCCCAAAGGTGTCTAATCCTCTTTATATCAAAGACTTTAGACCTATTTCCCTTATTGGTTTTCAATACAAGATTGTTGCAAAATCCTCGCAAACAAAGCTTTCCAAGGTCATAGATTCAATCATTAGTCATGAGCAATCACTATTATTTCGGTCCCCAAATTTTTGACGGCCTCTTATTCTTAGTGAGGTTATCGACCGTATAAGAAGAAAGAAGAAGATGTTGTTATTCAAAGTCGATTTCGAAAAAGATTTTGATTCAAGAAGTTAGCGTTTCCTCGACCATGTCATGGATAACCTTGGTTTTAGTAATACTTGGCGTAGATGGATTAAGGCGGGCTTAATTTCTTCGAGGGCCTCTATTCTGGTAAATGGAAGTCCTACTTCGGAATTCTCTTTAAAAAGAGGATTGAGGCAAGGAGACCCTTTATCGCCTTTCCTATTTATTATCGTCATGGAAGGGCTCCATATTGCTCTTAGGGACGGTTTAAGGGCAAATTTGTTTCGAGGTGTTAAAGTTGGTTCTTCTGATATTCGCTTTCCCATTTATTTTACGCAGATGATGTCATTATTTTATCCGAATGGAACCAAAGTGATATGGACAACATCATTCGCATCCTCAATGTCTTCTACCTTGCTTCAGGTCTCAAAATTAACATCTCCAAGTTGAATCTTTATGGTGTGGGGGTTTCGTCTGATGAAGTAGATCATATGGCTTCAGGTACAGGTTGCTCGGCTAGCTCTCTCCCTTTTTCCTATCTTGGTCTTCCTATAGGTTCGAACATGAGCCGAATCCCGAATTGGAATATCTTGATAGATCGATTCAAGAATAGATTATCAGGTTAGAAAGCAAACTTGTTATCATCAGGTGGTCGTCTCACTCTCATCAAATCGGTGCTAGGAAGCCTTGGCATTTATTATTTATCTATATTTAAAGCTCCTGAAGCGGTCCTTAAAGTCCTCGAGAGTCTTCGTGCCTCGTGTTTTTGGGGAGCTACTGGTGACAAAAGGAAACTTGCATGGATTAAATGGTCTAATATTTTAGCTTCCTTTGATAAAGGTGGTTTAGATGTGGGTAGCCTTAAAGCTTTCAATAATTCCTTACTTCTCAAATGGAGATGGCGTTTGCTTAAAAGCTCGTCTGCCCTTTGGGTAAAGGTTCTTAAATCTATTCATGGCGAAGAAGCAGGTTTAGAGCTTAGAGGTTGTCAAACCAATGGGCTTTGGGCTCGTATAGTTGGCTCCATATATCACCTTCATTCAAATGGTTATGTTCCATTGAATTCTATTCGTTTCGGGTTGGAGATGGTTCTATGATTCGCTTCGGAAAGATACATGGTTGGGTGACTCTCCTCTTTGTTCTCGTTTTAACAGATTGTTTCACCTTGAGAAGAACCAAAACTGCCTCATTAAAGACCGTATTGTCGAAGGCTCTTGGATGTGGGATTGGTATAGGGAGGTGAATGGAGGGAGAACTCTAGCAGATCTCAATAATCTCCTAGCTGAAATAGGTTCGTTGATCATTGAGGTGGATAGAGATTCCGCTGTCTCTTCCTTCTCCACAGATGGATCGTATTCTATGAGTATCGTTCAGAAGCATATTGATTCATGCATGCTTCCTTCTTCTCTCCCAAGCACAAGGTGGTATAAGATTATTCCTCGGAAGGTTAATATCTTTATGTGGCGTTTGTTTCTTGATAGGCTTCCACATCGCCTTAACCTCTCATCTCGTGGTTTGGACATTGACTCGATTATGTGCCCTGTTTGCAACAAGATTGTTGAGTCCAAAGGAGGGTGTGACTTAAAAATCCCTACTTTTAATTCCTGTGGAGATTGGGATTCTTGGTATTCTTCGTGGAGAGCTTCAAAGGACGAGAGAGTCCGAGCTTATGTTATTTTCGCTTCCACATGTTGGATGCTTTGGCGTTTTAGGAATAATCACATTTTCAATCCTCAGGTTATGAGAAAATGTGACATTTTTTATAACATCCGTTGTTTTTCTTTTTCTTGGTTAAAGTTTAGAGGAAAAAATTGTATTAGTTTGACCGATTGGCTTAAATCGCCTTTGTAATGCTAGCGTCTTGCTAGTTTTTTTTATAATTATATGCCGCCGTTCAAAAAAAAAGTGGTATATAGGTATTCCTAAATGTCAAAAACTAAACCACACTCGTTTTAACCTATATCTATTGATTAAAAGTTTTTCAGTAAAAAAGAGAGCCATGGGCTTATTTGGCCCAAAGCTCATTATGTTATGAGTCCATTAATGTTTCCTCCCGCCAATTTTCGTTGATATTCAACCTTTTTTTTAACAGATCTATAAGCTTAAAGAATCGACGCGTATCATAAGTAACAAATCTTGGTATCGTTTCCATTTTTGATCAAATACAAGTGTTTTTACGCTCTGATAGGTAACCGCTTTTTATCTTTTTGTCGATTTCAGTTTTGTTTATATTTTGAGATATTTGACAATTAAATATAGCACATTGGTTTGATTTTCATTGTTTTTGCTATTACAGAAAACTGAACCCTAGCTAGTTGGTCGTAAACTCGTAATCATATTAAAGGGAATGAAAATTATAGGTACAAATTGTGCAAATGAGAAACATATGTGCTAAATTCCATTTGTTACTATTTTCAGTCATTTCTGTATCTAATATTATCATGAATATAGTTAAGGCATAGCATAGCAATAGCGTAAGCTGCAGCTGCTCAACAATTTCTAAATAAGAACAAAAGAGATATCTCTTATTATAATGTTTAGTATTTTGGACATGTTCTTATTATGGATCCAAATAATTATAAACTAGTGTGTGGTCTACAGAAGTAAAGAACTATATAGAAATTTAGTAAGAAGTGTTGGTCTATGATGATCAACTCGGTAGATGTAATTATGTATAATTGTATACGAATAAACAGTGACATTTGACCAATATTCGTCACCGCTGGGTCTTGAAGTGAAACCCAAATGATGTTTTCGATTGATATCAAAGCTTAGGTCGTATACTCACAAGTCACACCATAGCCTGTTTTATGCTATAATGGCTCAAATGCACATACCTTGTAAGATAGACAACACGCCGTGTAGGCAGAAATTAAAAATGATCACCCCAGAATGTGATCAAATAATAATATAATGGTGACTGCTATATTACTCTGTTGGTTTATGAACAAAACTGAAGAGACTGTAAAACACCCTCTAATCTCAGAAACTGTAGTTCTTACATACAAACATAGCACAATTTGATAATTACGCTATGCACATTCAAATCTTCATAAATCATCTTATTGATGTCAAAAACCCTATCACATTGATCTTCAACTCATAGTTTCCCATAGCGTGCTGCTGTTCTCGAATTAAATTTGCAGATTTGACAACAGAGTGGTTCCGTTTATCAATACCAATCATCTCAAGTGTGGGGATTTCCCCTACTTCCTCTGGAATACCCTTAAGATAGTAGCATTCTAGCAACACCAATCTTGTAAGACAAGGAAAATTGGTGCTATAAGCTTCCCATTCATGGATATCCAAGTTCTGCAATTTCAAGAACTTTAGTTGACGAAACTGCCCTTCTCCTGTGTCCCATGTGGGTCCTTCGAAGGCATAGTTTAGCAGCTTGAGAATTTCAAGATTAGGCAATGATTGAATTGTTGACATACTAAACCAAGGAAGACGACATCCTGATAAAGTTAGTTTTTTTAAGGTTACCGGGAAACTAATACACTCCTTTGATAACATTGATTCCGCTTGCAGAACTTCCGGCTGGATCACCTTTAGAGTTTCAAGGTGGTCTAGTAAGGAAAAGTTGGGGAATGCGTCATCTTTTTTATCCTTATAAACAGCACACCCGAGCTTCCTGACGTTAGGAATCCTTTTCAACATACTTTCAGCTCTACCGTGTAATTTTAGCATAGAAATAGTTTGCAAGTTGAAAAAAAAATCAGAGGTGGATGGGTTGTGAATATCAGGAATAGAAATGATCATTTCAATCCACATATGCCTTAAGTTTACCATCTTTGCGATGTTTTCTGGTAACTTCATGAAACCAGAATAATTTTCTTTGAGAATGAGGGTTTGAAGGTTCCATAGGTTACACACCGACGAAGGGAGCTTTGTGACCTCAGACCAAAGTGCTAAGTGCCTAAGATGAATAAGTAGTTCTAAAGCGAGAGGAACAATAGGTGTATGAACAGTTAGTAGGTCGAGTACCCTTAGAAGTAGAAATGGATGAAAACATCTCTGAACTCCTAAACTGAAATACCATTCCTTATTAAAACACAAAAAGGATCGAATGTGAGGGGTAGAATGGTGTGAAGAGATTTCAGATAAAACTCCAGAGTCTGCAAATAGACGGCGTTGCTGACCTGGAATAAACTTTGAAGAAGAAAGGTAAGGTGACCTGGATATTTTGTGGAAAAAGTTTTCTTCTGCAGCCTTTCTCAAACAGAGCTCCCTTAAAAGATCATGAATACGACAAGCCTTGACCCCACCATTTGACCTTCTTTTTTCAACAATCAATAGGCTTCTATCTATCAGTTCCATCAAGTAATCTTCAGCCACTTCCTCCAAAAGCTTTTCACCATCTTCATGTATAAATCCCTCGGCCACCCATAACCAGATCAATCTTGTCACTGGGATCTTACAATCTTCTGGGAAGCCTCCTACATAGAGAAAACAGTTTTTCAAGTGAGGAGGCAAGTGGTCGTAACTCAAAGCCAGTGTGTCCAAGTATCCTTTCGGGTCACCAACAATGTATGAAATTACACTTTCAGCAACTTTTTCCCACACACAGGTACTCTTCTCACCTTTTACTAGAAGTCCTGCAATGACTACCACAGTTAGTGGTAGTCCTTGACATTTTTTAGCAATTTGCATTCCAGCTTTGATCAATCTTTTTGGGCAGTCATCTTCCGGAAACACTTTCTTGCTTAATAACTCCCAGCTCTCCTCTATGGTCAGAAATTGTAGATAGTGAGTGAAACCGTGTGGATTTGCATACAATGAAATTTCAGAGAGGCGTGTGGTTAGCAAGATTCTGCTGCGGGTGTTATCATTTGGGAAGTACATTTTCAAATCATCCCATGCCTTAGCACTCCATAAGTCATCGATAACAATTAGATATCTTTTGCCTTTCAAGCTCTTGTACAACAATTCCGAGATTTTCCCAACCTTCAACTTATAAATTTCTTCGGGTGATTGTTGTTTTCCAATGGATGTCAAAAGGGAAATTAACAAATCCTTCTTACTATATGCCTGGGATACTGAAACCCATGCACGGACATGAAAATGATAGACGATAAACCGATCACTGAATACTTTTGTTGCCAATGTAGTCTTACCTAGTCCACCCATACCAACAATCGAGATGACGTCTAATTGCTTTTGATTCCCAGTAAGCCGCTCCACTAAAACCATTGTGTCATCGTCAAGGCCCACGATAATTTCTTCCTTTAGTACTGCATTAGTTACATTTCTGCTAGGCACAGTTTCGGCAGCAGGTTGCAAGACTCCAGTTTGTGACTGCATCTTCTTATCCATAAATTCCTTTTTAATTGATTTGATCTCTTCCACAACACTATCAAAATTCGGGGATTGATAGGTGCTGATGGCACCACACATCGTCATGTTTGTGTTGTTTCTGATAAAAGCGTTGGTCAGAAATAGATCAACAATGTCATCAGCTTCATTCACCACATCTCTAAGCCTTCTTGCTAATCTTCTATCTCTGCCTACCATAACAAAGGTTCTCAGGGACTCGATTTCCTGATACAGAAGTTGGAAATGAGGCTGTTTGTCTTGAACAAACAGGTTGTCCATCAATGGAGGGATATCAGAGGATATTAGCTGCTTCAAGTTCTCCATCAATAATTCTAGACCAATGTTTGCCATCTTAGGTTATTTATTTATTTATTTTTTGTATTTCTCAATACCAAAAAGTACTAATTTATAACGAGGCCTTTTTCCTGAAAGGTCTTAGATTCTTCGTGATAGGAACTTGTTATTTAGTCTATTTTATATATTATCAGTTATGATATTTTACGTTAAACGGTTATAGGTTCTCAAATCAGTTGATGTGTGTTTGAGTCAGAAATAGACTAGTACACGTAATTTACTGCTAATATTTTGTTATACACATTGGATGATGCTTACACAATGTTTATTTAATCCCGTTTGAGTCCTGACAAGGAAGCGAAGACAAAGCAAACAAAATATGGCAATTTCTTGGTAAGTCTCTTGTTTGGTGTTGATTTTTTCTTTATACTTGTCTTTCTTAGAAATTTACTTGATTTTGATTATATATGAAAACAGTAATCAAGTTTTTGAGTTTAGTTTAGTTTAGACGTAATGGATCTTATAAGGATCAAATGCTATTATTCCATATAAGTCACTGAAATCTTGTATTCATATATGCATCCAAAGGATTCTCAAAACAATATCCGTATCTGCATCCAGACAGATGCTAAGTGAATTCGGAATTTTCATGTTTTAAAATTAGAACTACGCCAGGTATCTAAGAGTTATATGAAAGCTTACAAAGATATAAAACAAACAATTTGATGAAAATTTGAATTACAAATAGACCAACCAAACTTTTTTTTGAAACCCAAATAATACTAATCGAAAATCTTCTAGTGGTGCAAAATTTCTGTAGTTAAAAGCAAAAGTTGACACGCATTCAAATATGTGGATCTAATATTTCGTTTTCCGAAGATATTTTGCACTAAAAGAATTAAGATCAGTAAGACATAAGTATAAATCAAAGAAGTTTTTGGAACTATTATATTCTGAATACAGATGGCAGGTTATTCTCGTATGCTCCATTTGCCAAATGAAAATTGTAACAATCCTTCTTTACGTGATGTCTTATTAAATTTCCTAAAATGTCTGTTTTTCCTCAAAGGTTGAAATAGTATTCAGGTTGCCATCATTACACATTGTCATTGCTATTACTTATGGTCCACATGTTTCCTAACTTTAGTCATTGGACAACTTTTAAGACGTGTATGTGACACATAGTCAAGAACTCATCATGAAATGTTACTTCTAATTTCAAATGATCCACTTTTATTCTTTTTATTTCAGCTACTATTTTAGAACACTTTTCGTTGAAAGTTGTTTTCAAAAGGGGGAGTATATGATTACTAAAAGCTGCAGTCCTTTAGGAAATATTATCTGTTGGTTATATTTAGTTGCACATATAATTTAAAGTTAACCAAATATAATGCTGCTAACTAAAGGTTTTCTGGCCTGGTTAACTTGTAACTCTGTGATAACCTTTTCTAAAACAAACGATGTATTTATATAATAAAGCAAATTTGTCTGATAGATGACTAGAGACATTGAAACAGGGACGGATATATATAGGATCTCTAATCTGATGTTTTCGGGTGACCAAGCTAGTCTTATCTAGTTGTTCCTTTCATATAAGTTAGCTTCTTCAACATCTGATATCTTGTCAAGAACGATATACTCGTCTTTAACACAAAAAGATCCTAAACCAACAACTACTAGTCTGGTTAGTGGCCATATTATATGTATCCGTAAGTATGAATCTGATTTATGAACAAGTGCTTAATATTAGCGTAAATGGACCTCATGAAACTTGTGTTTCAGCGAGTGTTGATTTGTTTATTGTATCGATTAACCAGAGAAGATTGAGGAGCTTAGTATCTTGGTAACCAAATGGCCTTCCGTTGTTGAAGGGTTATTGATAAGAATCTACACGTGTACACAAGAAAGAAAACACGGGTCAAGAGTCATGAGCAGTTTAATGCCCTTTTCGGAATCTGGATGGACCCACTGGGTCAACCATGAAACGGTTAAAACTGAATAGGAAGGGAGTAGTTCTGATCCTGCATTTTAGGAGCAGTTATTGTTACTTTGTAATAAATCAGTAGTTATTGTTTTTATGTATGTGTGAAGAATAATAAACTTGTTGTAACCACATTTGTAAAGGAGACCAACCATCTCGAATTTGGCTATATCAATCTGAATCTCAATCGTTGACTGCCTAATTTATCCAGTTACTATCATTGGTTCCATTGCCGGGAAACGAAAGCATGGTACAGACCCGGAGTAACCTAGAAGGAAGCAATCAACCACCAGATCCAGTAGCGGTACAGTTAGCCGCTATTGCTAAGCTATTGGAGGCCATAGATGTGTTGCAGAAAGATGTGGCAACCCTTAAATATCAATCACATAAAAGGGAAACATCAGGTTATTTTAATGGAAGGTAGGATGAAGGGGAATCGTCCTGGCATAATCAAAGGTATCGTACACACAACAAAATTTATTTTCCTACCTTCAGCGAGGGAGACCCACGGGGTTGGATTCTTAAGGCTGAGAAATATTTCCGTTACTATAACATTCCGCATTTAAGAAAAGGTCAATGTTGCATCGATGCACTTGGAGGGAGATGCACTGGACTTTATTCTTGGATATCGACCAATCAAACAATAGAATATTGGGAGGATTTAGTACGAGCCATGCAGAGAAATTTTGGGCCTCATGAATTCCGAACCGGATGAGCATCCGTAGTGTAAAGCAAACAGAACCGTGCAAGAGTATCGACAAGAATTTGCCAAACGTTCTCACGAGTCTCCAATTGGCGGAACACCGTCTTTTGGGTGTGTTCCTTAATTTCCTCAAGAAGAATTGAAAGCGGATGTACGGATACGAAGCCGAACGGTGTATAAAGCGGTAAGCATCGCTTTGGAATTCGAATCTAAAATCAACCATAACCGCGATGGGAGAGGGTCAACATGGATAGCACCCTCAAAATCCATCGAAATCGAGTCCAAGGCTACAACTGCTACATCAAATTCATCTAACAGCAATTCCAAACCACCCCAACGAATTTCTGACGCTGATAGGCAATCTCGTTACCTTAAGGGTCAGTGTTATCGATGTGGGGAAAATTACGTGCCTGGTCATTGGTGTAAAACAGTTACTCTCAAGGTGTTGGAAGTGGAGGAAGGGTCTGAAGAGCAGCATACTAGTGAAGTCGAATATATGGCAGGGGATACTAATGACGTTGCTGAGATTAGTCTACATGCCATCTTTGGAAATCCCCACCCCAGAACCATGAAGGTTCAAGGTATGCTTCATTCCAAAGAAGTGATTATTTTAATTGATGGGGGATCTACACATAATTTATCTCTGATGTATTGGTAAAGGACCTACATCTTAATACTCAAGCAGTGGCACTTTTTGGTGTTCAAATTGGCAATGGAGATTTTATTAGGTGTGGCCACATATGCAAAAACCTCCCAATTCAAATCAATGAACTTAACATTGTCCAGGATTTCTATCCCTTTTGTTAGGTGGAGCAAATTTGGTTTGGGTATTCAATGGTTGGAAACACTTAATACATCCAAGCGAATTGGAAAGAAATGTTCATGATTTTAATGTAGATGGAAAACGTTATAAATGGCGGTATTACACTTGGTTCGCAAAGTTCATCCAGCTTTTCAATATTTGGTCATTGAACCGGCACTCAACGAAAATTCCGATGTTCTCCAACCCGTGAAACATCAATACAACCTAGTTTTCAAGAACCAAAGACTCGCCTCCCAACCATTCACAAAACCACTCTATTCCCCTACTTCCAAATTCCACACCACCCAATATTCGGCCATATAGATACCCCCGTTCTCAAAGGATGAAATTGAAAAACAAGTGGAGGCATTATTGACGGCGGGGTTTATTCAGCCTAGCAATAGCCCTTTCTTAAGCTCGATTCTACTCGTTAAGAAAAAAGATAATACATGGCGGATGTGTGTGGATTATCCAGCTCTCAACAAAATAGTGATAGCCGACAAATACTCAATCCCAAATATTGATGAACTATTGGATGAGTTATGTGGAGCCACTGTATTTTCAAAGTTGGATTTATTATGTGGAGCCACTGTATTTTCAAAGTTGGATTTACGTTCTGGTTACCATTAAATCAGAGTAAACGACCCGGACACCTGGGCTGAACAATTTCCTCATTTTCACCTTGAGGACAAGTCGTTTTACCACGGGGAAGTAATGATAAGAATCTACACGTGTACACAAGAAAGAAAACACGGGTCAAGAGTCATGAGCAGTTTAATGCCATTTTCGGAATCTGGATGGACCCACTGGGTCAACCATGATTACTTTGTAATAAATCAGTAGTTATTGTTTTTATGTATGTGTGAAGAATAATAAACTTGTTGTAACCACGTTTGTGAAGGAAACCAGCCATCTCGAATTTGGCTATATCAATCTGAATCTCAATTGTTGACTGCCTAATTTATCCAGTTACTATCAGTTATGCTTAAGGTATTTCAAACATTGAAGTTTTCCATTTGTAGATGGTGATTTTTTTTTGTGGTAGAAGTCTTGTTCTCTGTTTGCGTCCAGTCTATACGAACTTGACCTCTAACTCAAGATGGGTTCGCTTGCATGAGCGGAGCCGAGTTTGAGCTTGAATAACTCGATGAAAGGTCGACTCATAGGCAGCACAAAGCGTAAAAGCAGAGTTGATACATATTTATCTATATGCATGCAGTGAATTATGCAGAACTACTAGGGGAAAAAATATCGGAAAGTGAGCTAATTTGGGTTTGGGTCGAATAACCCAAATAAGGCATTCTAACCCACATAACCCGATCCGAATAAGCTAATTTGGGTTTGGGTCGGGTAAGATATAAGGTAATAGTGCATAAAATTTACGCTGACGTCATTTATTACACTATAAAATTAGCTCAGAACATCCATTATGACGTGGTACGTTAGTCATAGTAAGGATTTCCCTCAAAGAAAACATCACATGGATCTATGTCACTGAAGGTGATATGGATATCATAATTTCCCATTGCATGTTGCTCTTCTTGAATTCTATTTACAGACTCCAGTATGAGAATGTTTGAATAATCAATCTCAATATGCTCGAGCGTGGAGATACTCCCTAGTACTAGTGGAATTTCTTTCAGATCTTTGCAAGTTTTTACCACTAGTTTCATGAGGTTGGGGAAGTTGATGCTAGAGGCTTCCCAGGATTTGATTTTCAGCTTCTGTAGTTTTAATAACTTCAGGTGGCAAAACTTGTCATTACCAGCATCCCACGTGTCTCCCTCGAATGAGGAGTCCAGTAATTTTAGAACCTCAAGTTTGGGTAGCCGTTGAATTGTTGACATATAAATCCAAGGAAGACGGCACCCTTTAAGAGTCAGATTTTTTAAGGTTTCAGGGAATGTAATTGGGTTCTTTGCAGGTAGTGGTATATCCATGTCGTTCTGCAGGTTCAGAGCTTGAAGATGAGTCAACATGGCAAAATTCAGGAATGCCCGATCACCTGATGTTGAAGAAACAGAACACCCAAGCTTCTTGATATTTGGAAAAGAATGCTGCCAACTTATAGTTGTACAATCTAATCTTAAAGTAGAAATGGTTTGCAAGTTCAATAATAAAGGAAAACCGAAATAAATTGAAATGTTGATGTTGTCACACCGCAAATGCCTCAGATTCACTGTGTTTGCGATATTTTCTCCAGAAAGCCTAAATATTTGAAACTTGCCTCTAAGAATAAGGGTTTGAAGGCTCCAGATATAAGCCTTTGAGATTGAGAATTCACAATAGTCCTCTGAGGATAGATAATCAATATTCTTGCTGAGTAGCCAAACTGCTAAGTATTTTAGATGAACTAGTTTCCCCAATCGCATGCCTAAATTGTAATTTATAATTGGAAAATTTAGTAGATCCAATACCCTAAGAAGCAAAAAGAGTTCCCATTGCATTGGATAGACTGATGGCACACCATAATGGAAGCACAAAACTGACCTTATATGTGTGGGTGAATCCTGACAGAAGGAGCATAATAATTCAAAATCAGTGATTAGACGGCGTTGCTTCTTTATGCTGGAAGTAGAGATAGAATTGCGGTATGGGACAGTTATTTTCTTATAGAACCCTTCTTCATTGGCTTTCTTCAGGCATAACTCCCTCAAAAGATCATGCAGATGACATGATTTAATTCCACCATCAGACCTTCTATCAGCAACAGCTAACAGATTTCTGTCAACTAGATCCATCAGGTAATCCTCCGCTTCTTCCTCCATGCTTCTTTGGCCTGCTTCTTTTATAAACCCTTCAGCCATCCACAGCCTGATCAGCCTTTGTACTTGTATTTTGCCGTCTTTGGGAAAGCCGCTTATATAGAGAAAGCAGTTTCTTAAATGGCAAGGTAGGTGATCATAACTCAGAGCTAGCACATCCAAGCATCCTTCCTGGTCATTAACAATGTACGAACTCACTCTTTTAACAACGCTTTCCCACAAATCTTTGGTTTTCTCTGCCTTCTCAAGAAGTCCTGCTATGACAACTAACGCAAGTGGCAACCCTTGACACTCTCGGGCTATATGCTTCCCTGTTTCAATCAATTTTTCAGGGCACTCATCTCCCCTAAAAGTTTTCCTACACAATAACTCCCAACTTTTCTCTTCGCTTAACAACTGTAGGTTGTGAGTGAAACCGCCCTGGTTGGCATGGCAAGCAACTTCTGCAAGGCGAGTGGTTAGAAGAACTCTACTACCAGTTTTATCATCTGGGAAACATAATCTCAGATCGTCCCATGCCGCGGCACTCCAGATATCATCAATGACGATCAGATACTTCCGACCCTTAAGGCTTTTGTAAAGCATTTCACAGACTTTTGGTTCACTGGTTGTATCATGAACTGTTTTGCCTATTGACACCAGTATTTGTATTAACAAATCTCGCTTTGAATATGCTTGAGAAACAGAAATCCACCCACGTATGTCGAAATAATAGACAGCATACTGATCATTATAGATTTTGGTAGCGAGAGTAGTCTTTCCTAGTCCGCCCATACCTACAATCGAGATAATGTCAAGCTGCTTGCGGTCTCCAGTAAGTCTATCTATTATTGACAATGCATCAGCATCAAAGCCCACAATAATTTCTTCATGTTTTGCTGCACTCTGTTTTACTGTTGCTGTATTGATACTACAAGAACTTCTAGTAGCTTGTGACTTCTTATTCATCATGTCTTTCTTAACAAACTGCTGTATGGTCTTATTGTTGACCATGCACTTCATATTACTCATCTCCTTTCCGATAGATTTTAAGCTGTCCATAACATCCTTGAGGTTAAGAGGGTAATGAAGCATACCGTTCGAAATACCAGGAGAGAAGCAACTAGGGGCCTCCAGTGCAGAATAGGTATGCCAATTGACACTGGCACCGTGACTGACACTCTTGTCATGACGCAGTCTTTTGTTTGAACCTTTGATATTGTTATTGAGGATAGCATAAGATATGAACATATCAACGATATCTTCTGCCTTACGTGCTACATCCGTAAGCTCTCTCTTCCAGCTTCTCAAATCTTCAAGCTCATGTAGTTGTTCTTGGTTATTCGTCCAGTATTTGAACCACAAATCAATCAGGGAGTCAAGCTCCTCATAAAGCAATTGGATATCAAGCTTCTTCGCTTTGATTAATGGGTTGGCTCTAACCAAATTATTCATGTCATCGTAAATTAACCACCTCAACTTTGTCATGAACAATTCCATGTCTGCGGTTGCCATCATATATGTATTTAGATCTGTGAAAACATTCAGTTAAGTGGAGTCTTTGATTGATCTCAATCAAGTTTAAATTCCATATAAAAGCACAGATCAAGGACTACTAAAAAAAATTATCTAAGTAAATATGAACTTGTAAATGACCATACTTTGTATAGTTCACACAACACCATACCTATAATTGACAATAAGGGTTAACACAATCCTATGAGTGTTGTTTAAGCTTTCCTTAGTTAAAATGATTCCCAAATATGAACTAATCATTTCTATAAATACATGATTTAAACACATATAAGTAAGGTAAGTGAGTTTCAATAAGGTATGTACTGATATCAAGTAAGTTCATACTTTGAAATGTTTTTAATTAAAGAAAGCTTATACAACACCCATAGGGTTGTTGTTAGCAAAACCCTGACTTCAAAACTAACAATATCTAATTTTAAATATAGAGACAATAGACTATAAAAAGCTTATGAATCCATAAAGAAACAAATAAAAGTAGAAATCAAGCGAAAAAATACTTGCAAAATTCTGATCCTTGAGATTGTAAATAGGTTGGTGCTGGTCTTGTTCGTTGTTTAATTAATAGCGCATCTGGAGGGTAAACACTTTAAAGGAGTTGACTTTTCATCACAAAAGTAATGATGATTCTTAGGTGTTGCAGAATTCCATTAATACCCTTAATTGATATACAAAAATTACTCGATATCTATTATTCACTAGTTTTGTAGGCAGGTAAAAGTTTACACATTGCTTACCTACCGATTAAGCTTTGCATCAGACACTCAGAATACTGAGGCATCAGGCATGGCAAACATGTGCATCACTCTACCCTCTTTTGTTTTGTAATTAATGCTTCGAGTTTGGCTAAATCAATGCTGCTTCACAAGGGGTATAAATTAGACACTGGTATACTCGTGGTACATTGTGGAGCACGCATGCAATAACCGTTCAGATGTAGTTTCATTTTCAACCATCGTAAAATCAACATCTTTCCACATTACTAGATATATCCATATTACATATTAGCCAAGTATCATCAAGTCTCAACTATTCAGTGTTAAAGAATTACATATATGAGCTTACACAAACACAACGAAAGTGAGCAATTCATCTAAAGGTATATAAAAGCTAATCAGCACTTCAGTATCCAGCAATGAAAAGCCAACATTCTTCTCGGTTTCTGTTCAATCAGAATAAATTCTTGTGCAGAAGTTATAGGATTGAACATGCTTTTTGACCCTTTCGCTTCTTTTTCTTCTTTTGCTTCGGAGGCTGCAGAACCACTTTTATGGCTGCATCGAAAACAGCCTTCACGTTCTGCAATAACCATAGGAAAATTTTGGTGAATATCATAATTGAATTTTTCTGATGTAGGATTATAGACAAGTTACTGTGGACGTCTGTGGTTAATCTTTTTGGGCATCCCGTAAGAAAACTGCAAAAATCCGTTTCTGGGCAAAGATATGATAACCATTTGTCGCCCATTCATTATTGTTTGAGGTTAGCCTTCTGCCCTATGAAAATTGCAACTTCTTTCTTTCATATTTAGAGGTCCCATAAACAAAGATCACAACTTATATTCCCAGATTTATCATAATATTTCCTACTTTTTAAAAAGTTATAAGGAAAGATGGCCTATTTACAAAAACGTTTTACTAGCCTCTTCCCTCTTACTCAGTCAGACACGTCAGACCTTGGGTTATTTGTTTTTTCTTTTTGAGTCAGGCACGGTCAGACATACTGCCTCTTACCCATTAAGAGGTGGGGGACTTGTCTTATTGTCTCTTATGATGCGTAATACTCCGTAGTGTTTTATCACTTAAATTTATATGTATTAAGATAATTTATATGATGGTTTATAACTATGTTAAATGAATGATAAAATGTTTCATTCAATGTCTATAGAAGTTACTTGGCAATGCGATGATTTTATATATAAAATTTGCAAACTAAAATCATTCAGAAAATTTAACAAAAACAAACAACATTATTTGATTCACGTTCATACTTAAGCCACCTCTTAAATTCAAACTCGAAACATCTTAATGAAACAAACAACGCCAAAGTATATTAACCTAATCAACATAAACATAGGCAGACGCACAGATGAATACACATATATACCTGTAATAATCATTACGGAAATTTCATGAAAATTGCAACATTCATTGTAAAATTTTCATACTCCGACAAAATAGCCTAACTAGTTGCCCCTATGCTATTAATGGATATAAAAGATATTTGACTAATAGTTATATCACAAATCAAACATTGCAACCTTAAACAGACAAGTTAAGTATGCTGACATGCATATATTATGTACAAATAAAACATCACCTGCTGTGTTTTTGAACTGCATTCTATGTAAGCAGGGGCGCCAATTAGCTTCTTCAGTTCCTCTCCCTGTGCAAGTACAA
The DNA here is from genome assembly GCA_022545495.1 of Chrysanthemum lavandulifolium. Classification (NCBI taxonomy): domain Eukaryota; kingdom Viridiplantae; phylum Streptophyta; class Magnoliopsida; order Asterales; family Asteraceae; genus Chrysanthemum; species Chrysanthemum lavandulifolium. The sequence goes on from CM040242.1 coordinate 240,327,779, forward strand.
AAATAAAATCATTATAAGTTCCATGATGCAGTATTCAAGGTAATCCATGTCCATAAGAGTGATAGTGCTTAAAAAGGAGCATAAGTAGTAACGTAAAACATATCATGCAACTAACCGGACCGAATCGCCCCATGAACAAATCAATATTTTTTACAAAAGACAGTTGCATATATGTTTTTTACAAAACATCATGCAACTAACCGAACCGAACCGCCCCACGATAGATAGTTTAAATCTTCCAAATAACCGAACCGAACCGAACCGCCCGGTGAACACCCCTAGATAAGAATAGCATCAACAATTGTTTATACACTAATTATCCTATAGGGACATCTTAAAGACTAATTTCCATAATAATAACCATGGAAGTCTCGATTCTCAGAACTGATTGGACATTTGCCTCTTTGGGTACAAATCTTTTCTAGATACAAAACTATACAATGTTATAACCAATTAAAACACGCTTGCACCTTTGCATATGAAGCCAAACAACCTTTAAATGGAAACTGTACCTGAGCCGTTGTAATTGGAACTGCACCAGGATGGTCCGTCAAGAATTGTTTATCATCCCGAAGATCTGCAAGAAAAGAGCTTTTAGTGTCATATATATTTTAAATATTTTCAAATCTAGACAGCAAAATATAGAGTAACAATGACCATTGGTGACTCTAGCCTTGATGGTAGTTTGGTTTCAAAATTTAAAAATATTTTTCGCAGACCACAATGGCGTGTGGTGACATCATTTCGAACATGGCAACAGATTTCAGAATTGTCATGTAATCTAGCCTCCATTCCATATGTGGAGGCCATGCACGAATTGATCTTCAAAGGCATCTAATTGTACTTCATGTGGAGCAAAATGAGCTCACTACTAACAGATAATAATTGCAATAATGTCTGTAATAACGGTCGATAAAATCTTACCAAGCTTTGTTCCAACAAGGATGATTGGAACACCGGGCGCATAATGCCTCAATTCAGGAATCCACTGTATATTTCAACAAAGATATAATTATATCAATCAATTTTTACATTAAAATAATGCACTTAAAACAGACTCAGATGCCAAAACAAGAGAGATAAAGCTTCACTTTGTATATTCAATAACGAACTGGATGGCTGCATCCATCTTAGTAACAAAAACTTCAAAATAATATGGTTCTTCATGTAACATTTTGTAACAAGAACCAAATGATATCATTTTTAAGTCAAATATTCAAACCAGAAATTTCAAAATAGAGTGCGGGCGGAACCATGAACCGGCATAATACTAATTAAATCCACTTCTATTAACCAAGCTGAACTGCTAAAGTATTGAAATTTGATTTTTTAAATACTTATTATTAAAATGGAAACTGAAATTATTTTAGTAAATATATACCTATAATACATGATCAACCAAGTCAAACTCAAGCCAAAGGTAATGACATTACAAACAAGCTACGGATTGCTTTTCTTGACTCTTAATACAGTTACATTAGTTCATTTGTCATAAATAAAACGGTGTTGTATCGATAAACAAAATGATTAATCAATTTAACAATACGAACAAAACGGCTTTCAATAGAGTCGGAATCACCTTTTTGGAGACGTTCTCATAGCTGGCCTTGCTGATGAGAGAGAAAGCAAGTATGAAGACATCAGCACCACGATAGCTCAAAGGTCTCAATCTGTTGTAATCTTCTTGCCCTGTTAACAACAATAACGCAGTTTTAGCAGAAAAAATTTAGTGTAACCCGAGATATATTAGATGTATAACCAAGTGCTTAATTAACCTGCAGTATCCCACAACCCAAGATTAACGGTGCTCCCATCTACCACCACATTTGCACTAAAATTGTCGAAAACCGTTGGCACATAATCCTGTTATCATACAAAGACCTGTAAGATATCAATTTAGAAGGACCTTATCCCTGCGGAATCTTAATTTTTACAACGAAAGACTAGTCAGCATTCACTGAAAAATTACGTACGTGGTCCTAACTATTAATGAAAGGAAGACATTTAGGTCATTTAACGTTTTCGCTGTGTAAAGAACACGAAGTGTCCAATATCATGTGAGTAGAACCTAACAGGAAAAGAAAACAATCTTCCTCTTGTTTCCTTCACCAGAAAGAAAGTTCACTTAGGATAATGGATCTCGGGGCCACCCTTTAATATAGACCGTCCTCCCAAAAAAAAGTCTCAAAGAGACCATCTACAATCCACATCTCCCCCAGCCTTACACCCACTTACCCGTGGTCCGTGGATGGTGGACCCAATGCCCGCCCAAAAATACTAACTAACAAAAGATAAATAAAATAGTTATAATAAAGGGGGAATCCTTTCACATGGATCGGAATACATTCAGTCAAGAAGTCTCTTTTATGGTTTACAACTCCAAAGTCCAAACCATAACATCTACGTTATATACTTTTTATTAACTACTGTCAACCCAAGAGGTGTTTGGATGTGTGCTTTCAAAGTGACTATTGCAACATTACGAATTACCTAATTAGTCAGCCAAAAGGTCGGAAATCATGGTTACCAAAAAAATAAATAAATAAATAAAAATTTAATTAGATATTTAAGCATTTCACAATCAATATAATAATTAAACCTTGCTTCCCCTAAGAACTTGTTATCGTAATTTCAAGTCACTTTGTCATCGTCGTTTATATATGAATCCTATGATGAGCGGAATTGTAAACGCGGAGCATAATCTTCCTAACAACGACCAGGGGCGGACCTCTTTGAGGGCAGGGGAGGATCCCGGCCATCCCAAAATTTACGGCACCTAGTGTAAATATTATAGGTTTTAGGGGTAATTTAGTTGAGGTTACAAACAAATCTCCGATTCGGCCCCCTCAAAATAAATTCAGCCCCCCCAAAATAAATGGTCAAGTTCCGCCACTGACAACGACCATGATCCTACATTCCTACCAAGGGCGAAGAGAGTTAATTCAGTGCAGCTAGAATCATGATGATTAAACTGGACCGCCTTCTAGAAATACGGTCGGCCTATACCACCAAATTGTAATAGCTGGCTATGCCTTATCTGTACTTACTTTCAACAAGTTGCATCTACAAACGGCAAAGTAGGTGCTATCTAACATGCCCAATCATTTAATTCTCATCAAACTAACAATACTCAAATTCAAAAATGACATCAGCATTAAACTTCATAACTCAAATTACAAAACTTTTTACACAAAATTATTTAAAAAAAAAAAAAAAAAAAAACAAAAACAAAAAAAACAAAAAACTTGTTAGTTGAATTTTTTTTATTAAAACAATCAAAAAAAGATAAAGTTTTTTCTATCATCAATTTGAATCTTTTAATACAAATACAAATCAAATTACAAAGTGGGTCAAGTAACATAATTTATAAAAATTAAAAATAATAATAATAATAATAAAATAAAATAAAAAATCTTGAATTAATTTATTTATTTCAAAACCCAATAAGAAATAAGTAACTTTTTTATCAATAAATAAAAAAAGATTAGAAGTTTACTAACAGTGGGAAAAGTGTTGCTGGTGTAAGAAATAAGCATACAAGTCTTGCCAACAGCTCCATCTCCAACTGTGACACATTTTATAAACCTTGATGCACTCATTTGACTTTCTGGGTGTTGTTAATTTTGACTTAATTTCACTTTGGTTTTCAAATTGGAATCTAATTTGGTGTAATGGGTTTTTCCCTAAATTTTATATGGAGCCCTAGAAACTGGGGTTGGAATTATTTTAGTAGCAGCCTACATTTACTGACTAAATAGAAAGAGAGAGAGTGTGCGTGTGTGTGTGAGTGAAAGAGAGAGATAAGCGGCTTTTGAGATACAGCTATGGTATTGCTTTCATGTTAAGGGTGTGTTTAGGCAGACCTTAAGATTTAGAAGGCGGTGGCGAACGGCGTTGGCGTTGTGATTTTTAATGTTTGTTTGACAATGAAGATTAAACTTTACCTATTTTTTCGGAAGTTTCATTTTCCAACGCTTTATAAAGAAAGATTTAGGGCTTTTCGAAGATTTAAGAGTTGTTTCACATTATAATTACAAATACAATTACGTTACTAAACGTTTTATAAAAAATACATTACTTATTCACACCACAAATCATTTCTACGAAATTATCTATCTTATTTTTACCAAACACACCCTTTCAAGTCTTTTTTTTTCCTATACATATGATATTTTCAATGTTTTGAGTTTTAAGTTATATTTTACTAAACTTTCAAAAAAATAATAAAATAATAAAAATTAAAATTAATTCTAGTTGGAACAACTTTTGTTTGTTTATTAGGGTTCATCGAACTTATAAAACATGATTATTTAAAGTCACTGAGAATTATAAAAATATACATAAATATCACTTAACTTGTAAGAAAATGACATTTTTTTTTTAAAATGCAACATTAAATAAAGGAACCAAAGAACAAAATACAAAAGAAAAGACGTCTCTTCTCCTCAACAAGACCATTGAAAAGAAAGGACCTAAGAAAAAAGAAAACACCACATACGGTGCTTACAACCTAACCAATAAATGAGAAACAAAGACTCGGTACATGAACCCTAAACAATGCGTCAAGTACCACACAATAACTTACAAAACAAAATCACTAACTCATTGACCATGTCCCACCATCTATTTTATAACACAAACAGGTGGAAAAACAAAATGGGCCAAAAAGGAGTGACATAAATATGATGATCCTATGACACTTAAACTCACATACTGTAAATAACAACTAACATAACAGAAGGTGCAGACTTGTACTGCTGACCCACTGGACACATCAAATTAACTGGACCAAAGCTAATATTTCCTCACTGAATTAATTGCAGCAGATAGTGTAACTCGAACATACATATTCCAAACCTTGTTGTAGCCGAATCTTGAGTGGTTCCCGTAACCATTGTGGTCAATCTAACTTTTTATATTTGTTTGATATTCTCACTATCTATTCGAAGCTTTTAAGTTGGATATCTTGAACAATCTTATTTGTACTTGAAACTTTTTTATCGTATACACGTGCATTTCTTTCTTTCCAAATAAAGTAATCGGAAGTCCAAATAACCACTTGCCAAACACGAGATAGAACATTGGGAACATTAACACCTCCGTTAGATGAAAAGAATTCATTGATAGAGAAAGCATTAATGATCCCAACCTTCCGCCAATTGAATACTTTTTCTCACATACTCATCACTAAGTCACAAGAGACCAAGCTTTGAGCACAAGTTTCCACGATGTTGTTACAGCAAGGACAAAGAACCGAGTCTAAGTCGATGCCTCTTTTATCTGGCTCCACACGAACCGGAAGTCTTCCTTTTAGCGTCCTCCATACGAATATGTTTACTTTCCTAGGCGCCAACTTATTCCATATCGTGTAACACCCCAAAATATGGTCCAGCTGAAGCATACGAACCTTTGGGTGCTACTATCTTGGTATCACAACATAAAGTACAAAGAATGGTTTTGTTTGATTATTTAGAATAAAATACATTATTGAAAACGTTAATTTTCATTATGTAGAAATTAGTGCGGAAATAGGCCCAAAAGATAATTAAAGCGGTCCGATTATTCATCGAGTCGCCATGACCATGCCCCTGCCAAGCGTCTTCCAATAGTGAGCTATCGCCTTAAACCTGAGAACACATGCTAAAAAGGTCAGCTTACGTTGGTGAGTTCATAGAGTTTAGTTATAAAAGTAATAGTGGGCCTGATAGAGTTTAATTGCTATGTGTGACTAAGGCAGATATATAATAAACATACCAATCATCAATCAATCCAACAATAATCCACAACACAATCGAGATCTCAGCAGGGCTCCAAGCGACTCTAGCCAGCATGGTCGTAGCAAGGCCTAGAACACAAGCTACCCTGGTCTAGGTCGGTCTATTCTTAGCTAGGCATCGCGTTATAGCATAGGAATGCTACCCTAGTCTAAGTCAACAACTGTCGCATGTCTAACCTTTCCTAGTCAACACATTAGCAATTCAAAGAGTAGTGGCAGGTCCAAGAAGTAGTTTGCACTCACATCAACACATAAGGTTTCAATCAACAATTCAAATATTCCAAACATCGGTCATTCTCAAATAATGGTCACGTATCCAATTAAGGTTAGTTAAAAGCAGCATGTATTCTCCCCCAAAATAGTTATGAAAACATTTGAAAAAAGAGGGGCTATGAAACTCACCTTAGCCATAGAAATGCACTATTTACACTTAACACGACTGCCATCTAAAGCTAATCTCCACGGCATCCGTAAGAAGGTACGATTTAGTGCGATAGAATAGAAGTGACGCAACCTAATGCGTATACAATATTCTTAAAATACGGCTCATACGATAAAGAAGTCGATAGAAGATAAAGTGTCGAGTTTTTCGGATTATTCGTGTCATTACTTTCAAAAGTCCATTATCAATATCTCAAAAGTTTAGTTTTAACGTTTCGTGGTGGTGGTAAGAAACATAGACGCCGACGCACAACTCACGCGAAAGGGAAGGAGACGTCGACATAATCGAAACATACTAATTAGAACGCACGCCCAAAAGGAAAAGACATTGACAAAACCAAGAAATATCGACAATACTCAAGCTAGTCAAAGACTAGAAATGACGACACCTATTTATGACACATAATTAGGTTAACTTTGATAGCTTCCCATAATCCCAAACGATATGTTTATAATAAAAGATAAGTTTCCATATCGCTTAATTAATAAGGGTTTCACAATCGTTGCTCGTACATAGACAAGTTTATAATTAAAGTACTTCATATAAGGTGTATTAAGTAGTATTTTATAAATGACGATTTGTTTATTTAACGTACCCAAACCATTATGACTTTAATAAGTTGACTTATCAAAATAACATTTTCCGACAAGTTTATAAAAGCTAACATGTATTTTGTAAAACACGAGTTGTTATCGTAGTTAATAAGAGTTTACAATAAACAAAACCAGTATTCGATGATAATGTATAGTTAATTATCTCGTTATTAGTTAAAATGTGAAAATTGAATAATTAGACTTATCATGAATCAAATATATTAAACTCGGCCGAGTCTAACATATTGTATTTGGTTAGTTCAAAACATTTAATAAGGTACAACTTAGGAAAATGAGGCAATGCCCCAAGGCCTCGAGGCTAATCACTTTCCTGACAAATTTTTCTTTCTTTATGAAAATGGACCGAGGGCAACCGTCGTATCAAGCAACTCATCGACATTGTGACAAGTGTCCCATATGTGTAAGGTATTGTTTTTGGGCAACTAAAATTATTGGCAACCGTATATTTAAAAAGGGTTTTTCGTCATTTTACATTACATAAAAGTACACATTTGAATAGTGAAAGTACAGTACATTTTTATTCAAAATCTAATACCCACTCGTCTTCCTCAGTCGTGTTCCGCATTCTCTGTTTTTGCTTCTCGCACAAAAACATTCTTAGTTACTGTTTTCACAAATCAAACCGTCTTCTTCGTCAGTCCCTCTCTTCCTTGTAACGTCAGTTATGTCCCCATCTACAAAGCTACAGTGTTGATTGCAACCGAGTTTTTTCTGTTCACGACATTTTTTTCAAACAAGCAAACCACCTTCGATTGATCAATTTTTTTCCAATAATGTGGCCAAATATGGTACGTAAATATTTTTATCGTTGTTTATTACATATGATTTATTTTCAATTGGTTCTATGTTATAATAAATCGTTTTTGTTATTCGATTAATACCTATGTTAGATAGGTGTTAATTCCATTTTATAATCCATTGCTCTTTTTTATGTATGTCTGATTCGTAATTATGTAGGGTATAATACCTTAGATGTCGTTAGTTCATTAAAAAATTTAGTGGCAGTTTGTAGACTAATAAGGAGTGATTGAAATGGGTCCAATTCCAGCCATTGAATCTCGTATATTATGGTAGCTGGTTTATATGCATCATCAGATATGGCTATGCTATTGTTTACGACGTTGGTATAGATTCCTTCTATGGTCTGAATTAATTTTTGGTTTTTGTTAACCCTTTTTAGGACAATGAAGCTAAGTTAATCATTACGAGTAAACTGAACTACTTTTGGTTGATATAGCAAAAGTTAGACGCAAAACGCCGCATCTTGTTTAGGAATACCTACTTTGGAAGATGAATTGATCTCTTGTTTTTTGAACATGAAACACACATTATAGATTATATGCTAAGGAAACAACATACAGTTGACGATTCTCATTATGATATGCCCTTCATTTTTTACATTGAAGGACATGCTTTACATTTTGGTTGTCGTGAGTTTTGTCTAATGACCGGTTGCATGTTTGGATCATAAGCTTTGGGTTGTATACATCCGGTTCTCTCAATTTTCGTAACAGGGTATTTCCTGACAAGCAAGGGTATATTCTAACCAACTTAGATGTTATTGGTGTTATCGAGGATGAAGAGCGGTTTTGACAGATATCTGATGAAGACGTTGTACGTCTTTGTCTTTTGTTAGCCTTAGAGGTGATCTTTATAGGTCGTTTGTTGACATGCGAGGTGGATGATACACTGATGAGGTTAGTTGATAATCTAGATGATTCGAATGCTTTTCCATGGGGTGAGCATATTTGGACTCATTTATACGACCAACTTCATAATGTATTTGATAAGCACACGGATGACCACCTTTTAAGATTGAAGAAAGATCCAAAGCATTGTCCGACATACACACTGTCTGGTTTTGTGTTTGGTTTTCAGGTATCCATTTTCCAACTTAAAATTTTACTGATTTCTATATTTAAAAGTTTATGTTTTTTTCTTTTTTTTATTCGTATAGGTGTGGACCTTTGAGTCCTTTAAAAAATGTCATGCTTGGTGGATTAAACATCCAAATGTGATACCAAGAGTACTTGGCTGGTATAGGAAGTCCATCTTTAAAATAACTGATCGTTCGAACATTTTTTCAAAGGTAAGCCTGTTAAACTTGTGGTTCTTTATTTATTGTTTATAGGTAAAAGGTAAACCTATACAGAAAAGTAGATGTTCCATTTCCACCTATCTAAGTCAAGGCATATGCATAAATACTAAAAGGATCTGCACAAATAGTCACAACAGATTTCAGGTGTACATATTATAGATTAAACAGATAACAACCATTCAAGTTTTTTAGTACATCAACAAACCACTAGATAAGGTAAATGATAAAACTTAAGCCATTTTTTTCCTTTGCCTTTGCTTTTGTCACCGTTCTTATGATCGCCGAGGGTTTATTTATGTCAAATTTCTTCTCTTTAATATCAGCCCAAGTTTGTTTATTTGCAAGTTCTATTACCTGAATCCTTTTACCTGGGAGGTTCCGACTTTGGGCATCACAAACTGAAGGTGTTTTTTTCCTGAAAACTCATAAAGGTTGCCCTTTTCAACAGACTTTCGCGGTAAGCTACTTAGCTACCACATCGGGTCTGTCAGAATAGTCACTTGAGTTGTAGCTAGACAAATAGCTGGACATAGAGCTTGAATCACTTTTAGAGCTTTCAACGTTTGGGAAGTATGAATCCCATGGATTACATGGCTGCATTGTATCTGAAGAGCTTGAGGACGTTTTTATGCTTGAATCAGAAGAGATTGTTATGATATCTGTAAAATAAACAAACACTTTAAGATGCTTGAAAATAAGCTTAGCATTAGCAAAATAATATTTACAGAAACAAAAACCCACCAGCTTTTTTTGAAGTCATTTTTATTAGGGTTTTGCTGATATGTATGTGTAAAACCAGTGTCAATGTGTATCTGTGTATGACTGTGAGTATAAATCTCACTATAAAATAAAGCCTCTACCTAACCGCATTTAAAAGCATTAACATCCTAATAAATGCTGGTTGTTGACCTTATCCCTTAACTTTGAAATTATAACTAATGTTATGCAGCAGCATAGTTGTGCACCATCCTATACATCCTAACACAATTAGAGTAAAACTTTTGTGCCCGTCGTACATGCATTTGTAACCCTGAGCAGCACTGTTTATTGAAAATTAGCAGTAACTGAACACTACCAGTAGTAACATCAGGGCCTTTATTACTTGGTCTTCATCACTGGCAGTATTAAGTTCCACTTGCAGTTTATGACTTTAATTACGAATCCCTTATAAAATGGTGTCTTATCTAAATATGTATTGTTTTTTAATGATAAGCACTATTTTTAATTTTGCACAAGATCGTATGCAAACCGTAGTTTTCAACTCTTTATCGCCCAATGTTGCATCCTTATCTGCTTACATTTTTTTTCTTTTATCACTACAATCTAAAAACATAAGCAGCAGTTACAAATAACTCTAGTAGTCGTCAAACTCCAGCAGTAGTTGTATGTGGCAAGCAGTTGTAAGTCATACACTAGCAGTAGTTTCCCACTTAGTGTCAGAAGTTGATGATCCTAATAACAACTAGCAATGATACCAATACAGTAGCAGTAGTTCAGATTATACTAGCAGTAGGTAAGACCGGTAGACCATTTCCTTAGCAGCCCAAACTCACGAGGCAACATTGGTAATGTATGACTTGAAAGTAGAGATGGCAACGGGGCCGGGTTTGTGGGGAATGGTCGATACCATCCCCATCCCCGAAGTTCAAAAGCTATTACCATCCCCGTCGGGTTTCACAATAAGTCCCCATCCTCGTCCCCGATGGGAACGGGATCCCAATGGGAATCGGGATTTTCCCCGTAATACGCTTGACAACTTGACATATGTAAACCTTTTATGTGTTTTGATCACCATATAGACCAATACAAGCCATATTTTCTAAGTTTTCAAAAGTCTCAAATCTACTCTCTACACCTTATTAGTTTGTTATAAAGTAAAGCTAACTAATTATCAATAATGAATTATGTGTACTTAGTGTTATTATATGATCGCAATAAGTTGGCTAAACATTATTTGTATCAATATGACATATAATCATCATTACTAATCGGGCGATAACGATAACTAGAATGGTGAGACAGTAATGAAATTTTAAAAACTGTCAGAGACTTGTTAGTTAAAAGACCTATCAATATCAATACATTTCGCAACTTGTAAATCGATATTGTCAACTTCAGAAGAATAAATTTTACCAAATGCTCTTTCATAACATATCAATTACAATCATAAAAAAATACTTGCTTTTATGACCCCTTTATAAGTCAATTTTGGTACTCAAAAAATTTACTACATCTTATTGAATATATATAATTCAACTAGTATTAATATGTTGATATCATTTGACAAGATATACAATTGCATTTATATTGAAAAGATATTCGGGACGGGTTCGGGACCGAGTGTATTACCATCCCCGCTCCATACCCGCCAAGATCGGGATTCCCCACCCCATCCCCATACCCGTCAACCCGGGATTCCCGTCAAATCGGGTCGGTATTGGATTCTCCATCTGATTCGGGTTTTTGCCATCTCTAATTGAAAGCCTTTATATTAATTAAACTAAGTAACTAATCCATATATTTTTTTTGGTACCATTACTGAACTTTAGGAGTCAACTACAATTACTGATCTGATACCTACTATACATGAGTTCCAATCTGCATGGTGGATAGATAGCCAAGATTTTTTCAATGACTACGTTCCTAGAGCTCCGGTCAGGGCCTATCTTTCGAAGCTGGAAAAGTCACGGAAACGTGCGAATAATGGTTTGAAAGTAAATTCCAATCAATGCAAGAGTGGAAGTAGTTCCAGAACAAAAAGCCTTAAGGATCATGTAATTTCTTGTCTGAATCGCCAAGTGTTTAAACTTGAGTGTATTATTCAGGTTCTCGTTATATTCATTATAATATAAGAATAGTAGACGCACTTTTTTATAACATGACCTGGCGGATTTTTATAACAGTTAAACCTTCACAGGTTCTTGCACATGACAGAACTGCCGGTCTTCGGGTATACTTTTCAACTAATTTGTATTTATTTCTCGCTGCCATTATTTAATTTTAGAAATTTCCTGCATTTTTTTACAGGACAAACTAGATTTTGAGCACATTTTCCAAACACAAGGACTGCATTTTCCGATTCACTTAACAGCATTTATCTCAAATTGATCGACTTGCCGGAATCTGACGTAGACGTTGCTCAGGTTAATTTTTCTTCTTCGAATTTAGTTGTATGGCCGTTATATACACATGTAATCGCCTTTAGTCCATTGTCGAGTATCTCCTTTCGTGAGGAATCGAGATTGGCGCTAAGGAGGAAGAAAGGTTACGCTTGGAAGAATAGAAGAAGAATGCAGAGGCCAACATCTTAAGGCTGGAAGAGGCTAATAGGTTGCAGTTTGTTGGATCTAAGACACTCTCCTTGTGTCAATGATATTTTGTATAATATTATCAAGCAAGCGGAATTTACTTAAGTAATACTTAGAAGACGAATTATATGATGTATGAGAGTAAACACAAGTTAACACAAAACTCAAGCTCCAATATTATTAATGAAATAATACGAGTGATCTTGGTATCACTAGGGTTACTGATGAGTGTGTAAATACTCATCATTTTTGGTCAAATCTGAACTGCAAAACGTTTAAAAATGCTCGAAATGCATCAAAATATCGAAAATATTTCAAAATTGCATTTTATATGTTTCGGATGCAAAATGTATAAAATCGATGAAAAATGAGCTAAGTTTGCATAATTGGCGCTTCAGTCCCCAAGTTTCAAAAATTGTCGAAATAGTCCACGAGCACATAATTTCAAAGAAAAATCACCAAAGGTCCTTTTAAAATCATAACTTGTCAAAATTAGTCCTTTGGTGAAAATGTCAAAAGTTTTGAGAAATTACAAAATTGGTCCTTCAAGTTTGAAAATTGGCAAAATGGTCCTTGGAAAATTGGAAATGTCAAGTTTGGTCCTTGTACTTTTGGAGCTTGTCACTTTTAGCCCTTGGAGCAACTTTGATAAAATGGCGACCATGGTCCCTTGTTTTCGAATTTACACAAATGGTCCCTATGATTATTAATACCCTTTCAACCTTGGGACCTGTCAAAACCAAGTGACCCCCTGCCTATCTAATTGACCCCTGCCATATTGGACCCTCTTTTAATATAAGCCCTGGTCAATCCATAAGTCAAACAAGCCACCCTACCCGCCCTTTTTCCTGTCTTCCCCAACATCTAGCCCTGCAACACCCATCCCCCCTCCTCACTATCACTCCTCCATGTCCCCTCATCCTCAACAACACTCCAAAAGACATTTAATGCCTCTTTTACCCTAGCATTCAACACCAACTGGCAAATAAACCTTTTCCCGCCAAAAATCAATCCAATGGCTAATATCATCAGAGCTCATCCAATGGTCTTAAATGGATGTGGGAACTGCTCATTTTGGAGAGAGAAAGCTTTTGGTATATATAAGGAAGGAAGAGAAAGCTTTTGGGAACTGCTCATTTTGGAGAGAGAAAGTTTTTTTTATTAAAACAATCAAAAAAAGATAAAGTTTTTTCTATCATTAATTTGAATCTTTTAATACAAATACAAATCAAATTACAAAGTGGGTCAAGTAACATAATTTATAAAATTAAAATAATAATAATAATAATAAAATAAAATAAAAATCTTGAATTAATTTATTTATTTCAAAACCCAATAAGAAATAAGTAACTTTTTATCAATAAATAAAAAGATTAGAAGTTTACTAACAAGGGAAAAGTGTTGTTTGTGTAAGAAATAAGCATACAAGTCTTGCCAATGACCCATCTCCAACTGTGACACATTTTATAAACCTTGATGCACCTCATTTGACTTTACGGTGTTGTTAATTTTGACTTAATTTCACTTTGGTTTTCAAATTGGAATCTAATTTGGTGTAATGGGTTTTTCCCTAAATTTTATATGGAGCCCTAGAACCTGGGTTGGAATTATTTTAGTAGCAACCTACATTTATCGACTAAATAGAAAGAGAGAGAGTGTGTGTGTGTGAGTGAAAGAGAGAGATAAGCGGCTTTTGAGATACAGCTATGGTATTGCTTTCATGTTAAGGGTGTGTTTAGGCAGACCTGGAGCATTTAGGAGCGGTGAGCAACGAGCGTTGAGCGTTGTGATTTTTAATGTTTGTTTGACAAGTAGCAATTAGCTTTACCTATTTTTTCGGAAAGCTCATTTTCCAATGCTTTATAAAGTAGCATTTAGGAGCTTTGAGCATTTAAGAGTTGTTTTACACATTATAATTACAAATACAGCTACGTTACCAAACGTTTTTATAAAAAAATACAGCTACTATTCACAGCCACAGCTCACTGCTACAGCTTATTGCTATTGCTATTTTTACCAAACACACCCTAAGTCTTTTTTTTTCCTATACATATGATATTTTCAATGTTTTGAGTTTTTAAGTTATATTTTACTAAACTTTCAAAAAAAAATAATAAAATAATAAAAAATTAAAAATTAATTCTAGTTGGAACAACTTTTGTTTGTTTATTAGGGTTACTGAACTTATAAAACATGATTATTTAAAGTCACTGAGAATTATAAAAATATACATAAATATCACTTAACTTGTAAGAAAATGACATTTTTTTTTTAAAATGCAACATTAAATAAAGGAACCAAAGAACAAAATACAAAAGAAAGACGCTCTTCTCCTCAACAAGACCATTGAAAAGAAAGGACCTAAGAAAAAGAAAACACCACATACAGGTGCTTACAACCTAACCAATAAATGAGAAACAAAGACTCGGTACATGAACCCTAAACAATGCGTCAAGTACCACACAATAACTTACAAAACAAAATCACTAACTCATTGACCATGTCCCACCATCTATTTTATAACACAAACAGTGGAAAACAAATGGGCCAAAAGGAGTGACATAAATATGATGATCCTATGACACTTAAACTCATACGTAAATAACAACTAACATAATGAAGGTGCGAGACTTGCATCAATCGACCCACGGACACATCAAATTAATCGGACCAAAGCTAATATTTCCTCACCGAATTAATTGCGCAGATAGTGTAACTCGAACATACATATTCCAAACCTTGTTGTAGCCGAATCTTGAGTGGTTCCCGTAACCATTGTGGTCAATCTAACTTTTATATTTGTTTGATATTCTCACTATCTATTCAAGCTTTTAAGTTGGATATCTTGAACAATCTTATTTGTACTTGAAACTTTTTATCGATACACGTGCATTTCTTTCTTTCCAAATAAAGTAATCGGAAGTCCAAATAACCACTTGCCAAACACGAGATAGAACATTGGGAACATTAACACCTCCGTTAGATGAAAAGAATTCATTGATAGAGAAAGCATTAATGATCCCAACCTTCCGCCAATTGAATACTTTTTCTCACATACTCATCACTAAGTCACAAGAGACCAAGCTTTGAGCACAAGTTTCCACGATGTTGTTACAGCAAGGACAAAGAACCGAGTCTAAGTCGATGCCTCTTTTATCTGGCTCCACACGAACCGGAAGTCTTCCTTTTAGCGTCCTCCATACGAATATGTTTACTTTCCTAGGCGCCAACTTATTCCATATCGTGTAACACCCCAAAATATGGTCCAGCTGAAGCATACGAACCTTTGGGTGCTACTATCTTGGTATCACAACATAAAGTACAAAGAATGGTTTTTGTTTCAGTTATTTAGAATAAAATACATTATTGAAAACGTTAATTTTTCATTATGTAGAAATTAGTGCGGAAATAGGCCCAAAAGATAATTAAAGCGGTCCCGATTATTCATCAGAGTCGCCTATGACCATGCCCCTTGCCAAGCGTCTTCCAATAGTGAGCTATCGCCTTAAACCTGAGAACACATGCTAAAAAGGTCAGCTTACGTTGGTGAGTTCATAGAGTTTAGTTATAAAAGTAATAGTGGGCCTGATAGAGTTTAATTGCTATGTGTGACTAAGGCGTATATATAATAAACATACCAATCATCAATCAATCCAACAATAATCCACAACACAATCGAGATCTCGGCGAGGCTCCAAGCGACTCTAGCCAAGATGGTCGTAGCAAGGCCTAGAACACAAGCTACCCCGGTCTAGGTCGGTCTATTCTTAGCTAGGCATCGCGTTATAGCATAGGAATGCTACCCTAGTCTAAGTCAACAACTGTCGCATGTCTAACCTTTCCTAGTCAACACATTAGCAATTCAAAGAGTAGTGGCGGTCCAAGAAGTAGTTTGCACTCACATCAACACATAAGGTTTCAATCAACAATTCAAATATTCCAAACATCGGTCATTCTCAAATAATGGTCACGTATCCAATTAAGGTTAGTTAAAAGCGACATGTATTCTCCCCAAAATAGTTATGAAAACATTTGAAAAAGAGGGCTATGAAACTCACCTTAGCCATAGAAATGCACTATTTACACTTAACACGACTGCCATCTAAAGCTAATCTCCACGGCATCCAGAAGAAGGTACGACGAGTACGATAGAATAGAAGTGACGCAACCTAATGCGTATACAATATTCTTAAAATACGGCTCATACGATAAAGAAGTCGATAGAAGATAAAGTGTCGTAGTTTTCTGGATTATTCGTGTCATTACTTTCAAAAGTCCATTATCAATATCTCAAAAGTTTAGTTTTAACGTTTCGTGTGGTGGTAAGAAACATAGACGCGACGTACAACTCACGCGAAAGGGAAGGAGACGTCGACATAATCGAAACATACTAATTAGAACGCACGCCCAAAAAGGAAAAGACATTGACAAAACCAAGAAATACTGACAATACTCAAGCTAGTCAAAGACTAGGAAATGACGACACCTATTTATGACACATAATTAGGTTAACTTTCGGTAGCTTCCCATAATCCCAAACGTATATGTTTATAATAAAAGATAAGTTTCCATATCGCTTAATTAATAAGGGTTTCACAATCGTTGCTCGTACATAGACAAGTTTATAATTAAAGTACTTCATATAAGGTGTATTAAGTAGTATTTTATAAATGACGCATTTGTTTATTTAACGTACCCAAACCATTATGACTTTAATAAGTTGACTTATCAAAATAACATTTTCCGACAAGTTTATAAAAGCTAACATGTATTTTGTAAAACACGAGTTGTTATCGTAGTTAATAAGAGTTTACAATAAACAAAACTGTATTCGATGATAATGTATAGTTAATTATCTCGTTATTAGTTAAAATGTGAAAATTGAATAATTAGACTTACCGCGAATCAAATATATTAAACTCGCGTCGAGTCTAACATATTGTATTTGGTTAGTTCAAAACATTTAATAAGGTACAACTTAGGGAAAATGAGGCAAATGCCCCCAGTGCCCTGAGGCTAATCACTTTCCGGACAAATTTTTCTTTCTTTATGAAAATGGACCGAGGGCAACCGCTGTCATTGGGCAACTCATCGACATTGTGACAAGTGTCCCATATGTGTAAGGTATTGTTTTTTGGGCAACTAAAATTCGCTGGGCAACCGTATATTTAAAAAAGGGTTTTTTCGTCATTTTACATTACATAAAAAGTACACATTTGAATAGTGAAAGTACAGTACATTTTTATTCAAAATCTAATACCCACTCGTCTTCCTCAGTCGTGTTCCGCATTCTCTGTTTTTGCTTCTCGCACAAAACATTCTTAGTTACCGCTTTTTACAAATCAAACCGCCTTCTTCGCCCCCCCTCTTCCTTGTAACGTCAGTTATGTCCCCATCTACAAAGCTACAGTGTTGATTGCAACTGAGTTTTTTCTGTTCACGACATTTTTTTCAAACAAGCAAACCACCTTCGATTGATCAATTTTTTTCCAATAATGTGGCCAAATATGGTACGTAAATATTTTTATCGTTGTTTATTACATATGATTTATTTTCAATTGGTTCTATGTTATAATAAATCGTTTTTGTTATTCGATTAATACCTATGTTAGATAGGTGTTAATTCCATTTTATAATCCATTGCTCTTTTTTATGTATGTCTGATTCGTAATTATGTAGGGTATAATACCTTAGATGTCGTTAGTTCATTAAAAAATTTAGTGGCAGTTTGTAGACTAATAAGGAGTGATTGAAATGGGTCCAATTCCACCATTGAATCTAAGATATTATGGTAGTGGTTTATATGCATCATCGATATGGCTATGCTATTGTTTACGACGTTGGTATAGATTCCTTCTATGGTCCAATTAATTTTTGGTTTTGTTAACCCTTTTAGGACAATGAAGCTAAGTTAATCATTACGAGTAAACCGAACTACTTTTGGTTGATATAGCAAAGTTAGGCGCAAACGCCGCATCTTGTTTAGGAATACCTACTTTGGAAGATGAATTGATCTCTTGTTTTTGAACATGAAACACACATTATAGATTATATGCTAAGGAAACAACATACGCTTGATTTATTCTCATTATGATATGCCCTTCATTTTTACATTGAAGGACATGCTTTACATTTGGTTGTCGTGAGTTTTGTCTAATGACCGGCTGCGGTTTGGATCTGAAGCTTTGGGTTGTATACATCTCGTTCTCTCAATTTTCGTAATGAGGTATTTCACGACAAGCAAGGGTATATTCTAACCAACTTAGATGTTATTGGTGTTATCGAGGATGAAGAGCGGTTTTGACAGATATCGATGAAGACGTTGTACGCCTTTGTCTTTTGTTAGCCTTAGAGGTGATCTTTATAGGTCGTTTGTTGACATGCGAGGTGGATGATACATCGATGAGGTTAGTTGATAATCTAGATGATTCGAATGCTTTTCCATGGGGTGAGCATATTTGGACTCATTTATACGACCAACTTCATAATGTATTTGATAAGCACACGGATGACCACCTTTAAGATTGAAGAAAGATCCAAAGCATTGTCCGGCATACACACTTTATGCGGTTTTGTGTTTGGTTTTCGGTATCCATTCTCCAACTTAAAATTTTACCGATTTCTATATTTAAAAGTTTATGTTTTTTTTTTTTTTATTCAGATAGGTGTGGACCTTTGAGTCCTTTAAAAATGTCATGCTTGGTGGATTAAACATCCAAATGTGATACCAAGAGTACTTGGTCGGTATAGGAAGTCCATCTTTAAAATAACCGATCGTTCGAACATTTTTTCAAAGGTAAGCTGTTAAACTTGTGGTTCTTTATTTATTGTTTATAGGTAAAGGTAAACCTATACAGAAAAGTAGATGTTCCATTTCCACCTATCTAAGTCAAGGCATATGCATAAATACTAAAAGGATCTGCACAAATAGTCACAACAGATTTCAGGTGTACATATTATAGATTAAACAGATAACAACCATTCAAGTTTTTTAGTACATCAACAAACCACTAGATAAGGTAAACAAATAAAACTTAAGCCATTTTTTTTCCCTTTGCCTTTGCTTTTGTCAGCCGTTCTTGCGACTGTCGAGGGTTTATTTATGTCAAATTTCTTCTCTTTAATATCAGCCCAAGTTTGTTTATTTGCAAGTTCTATTACCTGAATCCTTTTACCTGGGAGGTTCCGACTTTGGGCATCACAAACGAAGGTGTTTTTTCACGAAAACTCATAAAGGTTGCCTTTTCAACAGACTTTCATGTAAGCTACTTAGCTACCACATCGGGTCTGCTGAATAGTCACTTGAGTTGTAGCTAGACAAATAGGCGGACATAGAGCTTGAATCACTTTTAGAGCTTTCAACGTTTGGGAAGTATGAATCCATGGATTACATGGTCGCATTGTATCCAAGAGCTTGAGGACGTTTTATGCTTGAATCGGAAGAGATTGTTATGATATCCGTAAAGTAAACAAACACTTTAAGATGCTTGAAAATAAGCTTAGCATTAGCAAAATAATATTTACTGAAACAAAACCCACCACTTTTTTGAAGTCATTTTATTAGGGTTTCTTGATATGTATGTGTAAAACCAAAGTCAATGTGTATCTGTATGACTGTGAGTATAAATCTCACTATAAAATAAAGTTCTACCTAACCGCATTTAAAAGCATTAACATCCTAATAAATCTTGGTTGTTGACCTTATCCCTTAACTTTGAAATTATAACTAATGTTATGCAAAGAAAGATAGTTGTGCACCATCCTATACATCCTAACACAATTAGAGTAAAACTTTTGTGCCGTCAGACATGCATTTGTAACCCCGAGCAAAGACTGCTTATTGAAAATTAGCAAGAATCGAACACTACCAAGAGTAACATCGTGGCCTTTATTACTTGGTCTTCATCATCGGCAAGATTAAGTTCCACTTGCAGTTTATGACTTTAATTACGAATCCCTTATAAAATGGTGTCTTATCTAAATATGTATTGTTTTTTAATGATAAGCACTATTTTTAATTTTGCACAAGATCGTATGCAAACTGTAGTTTTTCAACTCTTTATCAGCCAATGTTGCATCCTTATCTGTTTCTGGCTGTTTTTTTCTTTTATCACTACAATCTAAAAACATAAGCAGCAGTTACAAATAACTCTAGTAGTCGTCAAACTCCAGCAGTAGTTGTATGTGGCAAGCAGTTGTAAGTCATACACTAGCAGTAGTTTCCCACTTAGTGTCAGAAGTTGATGATCCTAATAACAACTAGCAATGATACCAATACAGTAGCAGTAGTTCAGATTATACTAGCAGTAGGTAAGACCGGTAGACCATTTCCTTAGCAGCCCAAACTCACGAGGCAACATTGGTAATGTATGACTTGAAAGTAGAGATGGCAACGGGGCCGGGTTTGTGGGGAATGGTCGATACCATCCCCATCCCCGAAGTTCAAAAGCTATTACCATCCCCGTCGGGTTTCACAAATAAGTCCCCATCCCCGTCCCCGATGGGGAACGGGGATCCCCAATGGGGAATCGGGGATTTTCCCCCGTAACACAGTTGACAACTTGACATATGTAAACCTTTTATGTGTTTTGATCAGCCATATAGACCAATACAAGCCATATTTTCTAAGTTTTCAAAAGTCTGCAAATCTACTCTCTACACCTTATTAGTTTGTTATAAAGTAAAGCTAACTAATTATTGAATAATGAATTATGTGTACTTAGTGTTATTATATGATCACAATAAGTTGGCTAAACATTATTTGTATCAATATGACATATAATCATCATTACTAATCGGGCGATAACGTATAACTAGAATGGTGAGACGAAGTAATGAAATTTTAAAAAACTGTCGCAGACTTGTTAGTTAAAAGACCTATCAATATCAATACATTTCGCAACTTGTAAATCGTATATTGTCAACTTCGTAAGAATAAATTTTACCAAATGCTCTTTCATAACATATCAATTACAATCTGTTAAAAAAAATACTTGCTTTTATGACCCCTTTATAAGTCAATTTTGGTACTCAAAAAAAATTTACGGCATCTTATTGAATATATATAATTCAACTAGTATTAATATGTTGATATCATTTGACAAGATATACAATTGCATTTATACTGAAAAGATATTCGGGGACGGGTTCGGGGACCCGAGTGTATTACCATCCCCGCCTCCATACCCGCTTTTCAGTATCGGGGATTCCCCACCCCCATCCCCATACCCGGTCAACCCGGGGATTCCCCGGTCAAATCGGGGTCGGGTATTGGATTCTCCATTGGATTCGGGGTTTTTTGCCATCTCTAATTGAAAGCCTTTATATTAATTAAACTAAGTAACTAATCCATATATTTTTTTTGGTACCATTATCGAACTTTAGGAGTCAACTACACCATCGATCCGATACCTACTATACATGAGTTCCAATGCATGGTGGATAGATAGCCAAGATTTTTCAATGACTACGTTCCTAGAGCTCCGGTCGTGGCTATCTTCGGTCGGAAAAGTCACTAAACGCGAATAATGGTTTGAAAGTAAATTCCAATCAATGCAAGAGTGGAAGTAGTTCCAACAAAAAGCCTTAAGGATCATGTAATTTCTTGTCCGAATCGCCAAGTGTTTAAACTTGAGTGTATTATTCGTGTTCTCGTTATATTCATTATAATATAAGAATAGTAGACGACTTTTTATAACATGACCGCGGATTTTTATATGCTTAAACCTTCACGTGTTCTTGCACATGATGAATCTCGGGTCTTCGGTATACTTTTCAACTAATTTGTATTTATTTCTCACGCCATTATTTAATTTTAGAAATTTCACATTTTTTACGTGACAAACTAGATTTTGAGCACATTTTCCAAACACAAGGATCATTTTCCGATTCACTTAACAAAGATTTATCTCAAATTGATCGACTTGTCGAATCGTGACGTAGACGTTGCTCAGGTTAATTTTTCTTCTTCGAATTTAGTTGTATGGCCGTTATATACACATGTAATCAGCTTTAGTCTGTTGCTGGAGTATCTCCTTTCAGAGGAATTGAGATTGGCGTTGGCAGAGGAAGAAAGGTTACAGTTGGAAGAATAGAAGAAGAATGCAGAGGCCAACATCTTAAGGCTGGAAGAGGCTAATAGGTTGCAGTTTGTTGGATCTAAGACACTCTCCTTGTGTCAATGATATTTTGTATAATATTATCAAGCAAGCGGAATTTACTTAAGTAATACTTAGAAGACGAATTATATGATGTATGAGAGTAAACACAAGTTAACACAAAACTCAAGCTCCAATATTATTAATGAAATAATACGAGTGATCTTGGTATCACTAGGTTATCATGAGTGTGTAAATACTCATCATTTTGGTCAACCGAATCGCAAAACGCTTAAAATGCTCGAAATGCATCAAAATATCGAAAATATTTCAAAATTGCATTTTATATGTTTCAGATGCAAAATGTATAAAATCGATGAAAAATGAGCTAAGTTTGCATAATTGGCGCTTCATCCCCAAGTTTCAAAATTGTCGAAATAGTCCCCGAGCACATAATTTCAAAGAAAAATCACCAAAGGTCCTTTTAAAATCATAACTTGTCAAAATTAGTCCTTTGGTGAAAATGTCAAAAGTTTTGAGAAATTACAAAATTGGTCCTTCAAGTTTGAAAATTGGCAAAATGGTCCTTGGAAAATTGGAAAATGTCAAGTTTGGTCCTTGTACTTTTGGAGCTTGTCACTTTTAGCCCTTGAGCAACTTTGATAAAATGGCACCATGGTCCCTTGTTTTTCGAATTTACAAATGGTCCCTATGATTATTAATACCTTTCAACCTTGGGACTGTCAAAACCAAGTGACCGCGCCTATCTAATTGACCGCCATATTGGACCCTCTTTAATATAAGCCCCGGTCAATCCATAAGTCAAACAAGCCACCCTACCCGCCTTTTTCTGCTCTTTCCCAACATCTAGCCTGCAACACCCATCCCCCCTCACTATCACTCCTCCATGTCCCTCATCCTCAACAACACTCAAAAGACATTTAATGCCTCTTTACCCTAGCATTCAACACCAATCGGCAAATAAACCTTTTCCGCCAAAATCAATCCAATGGCTAATATCATCAGAGCTCATCCAATGGTCTTAAATGGATGTGGGAACTGCTCATTTTGGAGAGAGAAAGCTTTTGGTATATATAAGGAAGGAAGAAGAAGCAAAGAGGCAAGTAGTTAGTTTATAGATTTTCCTTAATGTCGTTTTTTAAATAAATGTTTTAGTTTAAATAAAAATGTTGTAATTTCAGTTTCTCTGTATCACATTTAAGTTAAATCATCATTGTAGTGTCTTTGTTGAGTATCAATCTAAGTTTTTATATAAGTTTCATGTTTCATGTTATCGTTGCAAATTTCGGTCTCAATTTCTTATGTTTAAGCTTTCAGAGCTTGTTTTTAAGCTCAAACAAGTTATTTAAACTCTTTATAACCTTTTGTAAGCTTGTAATTAATTTTCAAGCAACTTTGTGAAATGGTCAACTAAAGTCAATCGTGAAGTGAAATTGTGGTTCAAGCGGTTGGAAATGGAATGGGTTGATGCAAAGTTGATATTGGGTTGGATTAGCTTAGGATAGAGTAGTTATGGTTACGCTCGTCGCAATATCGCTTGGATACTTGTAGTTTGTTTATCTCCTTTTCATTTTTAGTTCAATTTGCATACTATGCTTGTGTTTGTATCTGTGTTCATTAATGGCCCCGAACTTGTTCAAGAGTTGTAATTAGCATATCTAGATTAAGTGTCAAGGATAGCTTAAGCTAATAAGGTGGTTTTCGCTTTAAAAGTGCATATCGATGGAAAAAGGGTTGTTTGGATCACTGAATTAACTGCTTAGAGGATAGTTTAGTGTTTGAAACTTGTTGTTTATGGTTTGTGTAGTTCGATTATACTCATTTGAGTCATAACTTGTACTGTATTAGCTCAATAGTCAAAATCATATATCAACTGCCTTCATTACTTGATTGTTGGAATTTTATAAAAGAAAATTCTTGTTTTGTGTTTAAATTCCATAAACATTGCTTGCATTGAGTTTATTTCATCTTATTACATCAATCTCATCCTTTAAATCGCTTTCAAAGTTCACAAAAGTCAACTAATCATATCTCATTACAAAAGTCAAATTGCACATATCCGGTTTGAGCCCAAATAGGGTGATTTTTCTTGGACTCATTTCGAGTCATATTCAGTGAAAATTGTGGTTTTAAAACTTCCTTTGGTCTATTTTATTATTGTCATTTTGTGGATTTTTGTTAAATTTTATAAGCTTCAAAATTGGTTGGCAACATGGACAAAATGCCTCTGCAGACTTGACTCAAGATTCACCGAGTCCAGACAGGTCTTCAGACCTTGCACCAGCTCTTGAGAGCTTGTCTTTGGCTCAATTTTGGTTTACAAGGTCCCACCAGGTCTAGTTTAGGTTCCATCTCTTGGTTTTCAATTTTAGCTTATTAAGAAGCTTGTGCTTAAGCTCAAACTTGGTACCCTCACAACTGTTTTTAGCTCATTAGTTCAATTCACCAAATCTGTGTAATTTTCCATTCCAGTGGTTAAGAGCAGTTGAAACTTGTTCCATTTAGGTACTTTTAGCTATTTACAACTTCTGTAATCAGTTGGTGCTTATTGGTAGCTTTTGGCTTTTCTCAAAGTGCTTATTTACAAGCAGTTTCCACTGCAGCCTCTTATTCCTTCACACAAGCCCATGTTTTTATATTTTTCCTAGATTCCTCATATTATTTTAGACTTATCTTGAATTTTTCAGATTTTTCTAGGTCAGTTTAGTATTTTTCTTGATTTAAATTAGTTTTTAAGTCTTTTTAATTAGCTTTTATTGCAAATAATTAAGAAAAGTTTCAAAAAAATAATTTTCATTTTATTAAGTTAAGATAAATATAAAAGTCAAAAATATTTTTCCAAATTTTCTTAGTTAAATTTGTATTTTAAGCAATTTAATTAGTTTTAAATAGTTTTTAATTAATAAAAATAGAAAATAATCGAAAAATACAAAAATAGTTTTGAAAATTCTCTTTGTTATTTTAGATTTTTCCAAGTCATAATTTCATTTTCAAGCTTTATTTCATATTTTCTTGTATTTTAGGTTATTATTAAATAGTTAAAAATAGTTTTAATTAGTAATAATTAGATAAATAGTTATACAAATAATTTTCTTTTTCTAAAAATTTTCTTTTATCATTAGGTTTGTAAAATATCATTTTCATATTTTTAGGGTTAATACCGTCAGCTTTATATTTTCATTTAGACGTCACGTAGTTTTAAATACAAGTTTTATAAAACATAAAACAAAACATAATTTTGCAAATAGTGATAGCGTTTATTTAATATTTTTATCTTTTAATTTCCTTTAATTTGCATTTAAGCCCCGTGGTTTATGAACTTTTCTCGTAGTTATAATATTCAAATCCTCTTTTCCGCTCAAATCTCGATCACTATACGGTTGGTGATTCTTCAGATAGCTATTTGGGACATAACGACCGGGAAACACTATACCTCCCGATCTTCATTGCATTTGTTTCGAACCGCTTTAAGTTTCTTACTTGGTCGGCCATTCACAGTGGTGGCCCATGTGAAAACTTGACGTTCGGAGACGATCAAATTTTGGCGCCACGCTTGGAGTCAGTCTTGATTATCTTCCGCTTAGCGATTAGTGATTTGGATATTCACTCCTTGTTTATACCATCTATATGTATTTATATTTTCTTATAAAATCCAAAACATCTTAAAAATCAAAACCCAAAAGATTTTCTTTCTTATTTTTACAAAATGTTTATCCAAAATCCAAAAATATCCATCTTTACCCTCTCACATCTTTGATTCTTCATCCCTACCCTCTCAAAACCTTTGATTCTTTCTATGTCTTATCCTCACCCTCTTGGTTGTCAATGGTGTGGTGGTCCTTATAATGGTGGCAATTGCCCAGTTGTGGCATGGTGGAGTCGAAACGGTCCATCTATAACCAAGATCCCTATTCTTACCATAACACAACCGATTTATTCCATCGACTACCACACCGTGAGACTCGCTAGCTTTTATCGTTGTAGTCTTGTGGTGGTTCACACTCCGCTCGATTGTCCATTGGGAAACACGCTTGTCTATGAGCGGGTTCCCGATAACAATTATGACTACCACACATAAACTCACAGCCACATCGCTTTCTTGTTGTGAGTATTGTGGAGGTCCTCATCGTAGCTCGATTGTCAAACAAGGAATCCATTTCCTTGTAACAATTCGACTCTTCGTATCATGACCAACCTCACAAAGACTAAATGAATGTGCACCACCTCACCGACCCACTTCCTCAAAATCTTCTCCTTGATCTTTTGGATTTAGTGAAGATTTGAAGGAATGTAAACATTCCAAGATAATCCAAAATCCATGGAAGAATTGTTAGGCAAGAGCAGTCAATTAAATTCCCAAATTGCGTTTGAAAAATCTATTAGGGAATCAATTGCAAAAGAAAAGCGACTGATCTAGCTTTCAATTTCGTTTCATTCCCGATGACGGTGATGATGAGGATACACTTGATATCCTTCAATTCTATAAAGATTCATCAAGTTCATCGCTTGATATCCCAATGCTTGAGATTCATTCTCAAACACCGCTATCACACCAAGCTCCCACTCACTCTCTCGAACATGGGGACGAGCATCTTGACACTGTTCACGAAAAGGAATCGGACGAATTCATAAAGTCTCATCGTTGAGAACCTTGTCCCAATCCCGAGAGAGTCACAGGAACTTCGATCATATGTGTGATTCTCTTCCCCTCTTGAGTGTTCAAAAGATCATTTTGAAAATTTCTCCGATTTTAGCGACGATTGTGCTTCCTATGGAAACATCGAGTATGTTGAGGCATCACTCCACACGCCCCGATCCTCTTCGAGGAGTTCTCCGATGAACTCACTCACATCACCCACTTTCATCGAAGTAACGATGTTCTCTTTGATTTCAAGCCGATCCGGGAGACCGAAAGTCTCCTCGATAATGATCGCTCACTCACTTCTCACCCTAACAATCCAATAGAGAACGTTGATCACTTTGTTCCCGAAACATTCAAAGCTACTCTCACTAATCCTCTATTTGAATTCGATCAATTCACTTTAATTTCGAGAATCCACTTTGATACTCGATCGATTGATAACGCTCTAAAATGAACATGTTTTAGTAGCGTTATTGTCGGCTTTGTGCATGATATTCGCTATATTTACTCATAATCTCGATGCAAAAGTGCAAAGATATTCGCGCTCTTGTGTATGTATATGTAGCCGTATTGCGAATATTGAAGAAATGAAGTTTTATGCACATTTGGAAGCGCCTAAAGGAAGGAAGTTGAGATTGGAAGCTTGTGGACTCAATGATATGGAAGCGTAGTGATTTCAAGCATCTATAGCAAGGAAAGATCAAGTTTGGCTTTGGAAATCATCAACGTAAGCAAAGAATGAAGCGTAAAGGAAAAGTCAAGAAAAGTCAAAGGAGCAAAACCCACCGTTCGGTCGCAACCCGCAACCGGATCCGGTGGGCTAATGGTCAAAGCCGTGACCGATTCGGTCGACATAGAAACCGATCCGGTTTCGGTTCTGCAGCTACACAATTCGCATTTATTGTTGTCTTAACTCCCATAATCATTAGAGTCCGATCATTTCTTGATATTAACTTGGAGAGAACGTTTTTGGGCGCTTAAGCAAGTGCTTTGGCTATTTAAAGGACCTAGTACTTGTATACTAAGTGTGACACAACAAATAGAGTATTAGTTTACACCAAAACTCATACTTACCCATTTATTTCAACCCAAAAGCTTGGTAGTTACCGGAAAACGCCCGTAAGCAAGGAAGGAACCATTCTTGTCCATTGTTTCGTAGTTTGGAGTTGTGCGGTGATCCTAGGTGATTGGAGGCGCGTGGTTGCTACATTCCACGATTTCTAATTCTTGTAATCACAAAAGATTAGGTATTCTATGAACTTTGTTATGGAAATCTATTCTCTTGAATTGTTTGAATTACTTTGTTATGACTTGTGTTTAGATATGATTGTTTTCATGGAGTAGTTTGTGTTATACTTGTGTGTTGGAATGTGATTAATCATAATAATGTTCTCAAAATGTGATGCATGTATATATGATCTTGTTTAAATGAGTTTGTTGGAAAAATACTAGTCTTGGATTGATTTGTCAATAAAACATGTTTTAAGAAAAAGGACCGAAAGGATTTCTCTTGTGTTTTATTCCAAAAAGTGTTGTGACAAACTAGTATGGGGATATGGTGATTGACATCCACCATGTTTTGCTTATTAAAACAAGACTAGAACATTTTCATCACGAAGGGTCGAAAGATTCGTAAGAACAAATTTAATGAGAGCATGTTGCAAACAAATGGAATTTTTATAGGATAACCATTGGGATAAGGACCGAAAGGATTACCTAAATGTTTTTGTTCTTAGAATGATTTTTACAAACAAATACCATGGATGGGGAATCATTTGCTTATGATTTGTGCATCATACTAAGAGTATACACCAAACCTTTATGAACATTATCTATGGTTGATTATGAGACTTCACACAAGTATATATATTTTTATTCTTGATTCGTATTTTCACTAGAACACTTATTCGAGGGAGCCTTGACAAGCTTTCTTGTTAGAAACTTTTAATAAAATCTATTTCAAAACAAAATCCTTGGGACGATCTCGACTTACCAAAACGTTACTATTGGACGAGTATACTTGCTCGTATGTGTTAAAAGGTTATACGGTTAATTCGTGATTATAAATTTTAAAACTTGCACCAACCGGAGCACATCAAGTTTTTGCGCACGCCGGGATTTTTCGTAATTTTCTTTGAAATTATTAAAAAAAAAAAAAAAAAAAGTTTTGTTACAAACTAACCGATTCGGTTGGTTAGCCAACCGAATCCGGTTAGACATTCTGTGAAAATTTTTCTTTGGTTCGAATTTTATATCTATCTTTTTAGTTTATTGTGTTTTGATTTCTAGAATAATTGTGTGGTTTAATCAGTTCTTAGATTTATTGTCTTTATTTATTTTCTTTTCTTTACATTTGTTATTTAATTAATCTAGTTTTATTTATTTTAATTTTATAGTTGTTGGTATTGGTTAAGAGTATCTTATTTTCAGTTATAGTTTAGTTTATGATAGCATTTATTAGTAGTTTATTTAGTTTTAGTTTTAGTTTTAATTTTGGTTTTAATTAGAGTTAATGAGTTATTTAATTATTAGTATATGGAGAGTTTTATTTAATTAACTAGAGTTAGTACATCCTTAATAACATTAATTTGTCTTCATTATTATTAATTTGTTTTTAAAAAAAAAAAAAAAAAAAATATTTTTTTCAAACAAACCGATCGGTCGCAACCCGCAACCTGATCCGGTTCGTGTTTCTGATCTAGAATTTTTCAACCAACCGAT
Organism: Chrysanthemum lavandulifolium; assembly: GCA_022545495.1. Classification (NCBI taxonomy): domain Eukaryota; kingdom Viridiplantae; phylum Streptophyta; class Magnoliopsida; order Asterales; family Asteraceae; genus Chrysanthemum; species Chrysanthemum lavandulifolium. Next base: position 240,357,498 of record CM040242.1, read on the forward strand.
TCGGTTGGTGATCCAACCGAATCCGGTTGGAGTTTCGTGTTGAGTTTTATCATTTTAGGTTTTGAGTTTTTATTTGATTTTCTTAATTTTGTTAGATGTCTTAGTTGTTTATTATATGTTTTATAGTTTGTTCTTGTTTTACTAACGTTAACGCTAATCATTCGGGATTTGTTTTGTTTTGCTTTGTTAAGTTGTCTAGTAACATGGATAGTTTGAGCGGAATCTCGGAATACCTTCGTACTTTGGATGACATGTTCAAGGATACGGAAGTTCATTAGAAAAGATTGGAGGAATTCGGAGGAAAGCAAGAAAGAATTGGGAATTGACACGGGTGATATGGAAGAAGTATGTGAAAACAAGGTTCAACTACCCAAAACAAAAGAGTGGTAGTGTTTACACAAGCACCGTCAACGGTGTATGATTCACCGATGATGAGATTTGGAACACCTTGTGAAGTGGAAGGAGTACGTGCTTGGGATGCACAGCTTAATATGGCGTATGGAGAGAATTATATCTTGGAAGAGGTTCTTGACGAGATCGGTCATGTTCGTATGGATTATGAGGCATATGGGAGAAAGATGGTGAAAAATCTGAAGGTCAATATTCATGGGCATATGTTTGAAACTGATTTTGTTGTTTTAGAGGAAGGTAATGCGGATGAGCCAAATGTTTGTTTTGGTAGAGATTTTCTTGTCACGACTAAGTGTCAAGTAGATTTTGGTATGGGAGAGATGCGGATTAACATAACCGAGTTGGAAGAAGGAAAAGGGATCAATGAGATGCTAGTGGAAGTGTGTGCAAATATGGAGGAGAAAAATGTGGAAGTGGTGAAAATGGGGAAGGCAAACCGAAAGAAACCATCATCAAATAAATTAACCCCAACAACAACCTCCACCACCAAAAATGATTATACACCATTGTCACCTACTACTACTATCAAACCCTTAACCGAAAGCCAAAAAGAAGCTATCTTAGAGAATCTAGAACAAAAATTTCTAGAGCTCAATGAAAAGAAACCGGTTATTGAAGTTCTCCAAGATTATGTGCTTTATCGAAAGAAGTTGGATGCATTGATGCTAGCGAGGGCTAGGTTGGAAGATAAGAATCTCACGGATGAGGATCGAGATCGAATTCGCTTAAAGGCATGCCAAGGAAAGAAAAGGATCCGGTAATTTTGTGTTGCCAATCAAAGTAAATGGAACTACACCGCTTTATGCTTTAGGCGACACGGGTCGAGTGTTAACGTGATGCCGTATCCATTGTTCAAAACTTTGGGACTAAGTAATCCGCAACCTAATCATTCTAAGCTCACTATGGCGGATAACACTCAAGCAAAGGCAATGGGAGAAGTTAAGAATGTAAGAGTGCAAATTGGCTACCAACCATATTTGGCGATTTTCTTGTCTTGGATATTCCGGTGGATAAGAGTTTACCACTATTGTTGGGAGGCCATTTTTACGAACTTGTGGAGCAATTATAGACATGGGAAGAGGCACCATGACTATTGACGATGGGATTTCGAGGCAAACATACTACCCAAGACCAAGAGGACCAATTTTGGAAGGTATGGAAGATTTGGAATGGATGGATGCAAATGATGATTTAACTTGTTTTGAAGTGGGACGTGATGTCCACGGTAATCCAATGTACGGACCTTTAACTCCACCTTATTTCGATATAGAGGACGAAATGGAACGTGCATTTGCGATAGAAGCTTTCTACAACCCATTCAAAAACATTTTGGTTTACAAGAAGTTGACCGACTTTTTAGGATCTTTACCGGTGCAACTTAAGAATTTGGAGTGGAAACCCGAAGGATTGGGGACTTACAAGAGGCAAGCCGGAGATGGGGCATGGCATGTTAAGTTTGATATATTATGCCCGGATGGACGAAGATTTATGAGGAAATTTAAAACTTTTGAAACATTCCGAGAATTGACCGGAAAATTTCAAAGCGAGGATATTCTTAGGCAAGAATATTTTGAGGAATTTTGAGGAAAGGAAAGACCGTAATAACAAGCAATCATTTGCTTGAATTTCTTGAACTATTTTATTTTATTTTGATTTGATGCATTAGGATTTTTGTTTCTTATTTAATTTTCATGTTATGATTGAGGTAATTTGGTTTTAATACATTATGACTATGAGTTTGAGTTGAGTTTGGATTAGTTCATTTATATGATGAGTTTAGTTTTTTTTTGGATTGAATGATTGTTCAAAATTTCATTTGGTGAATAAATGTTGTGTGAATTTTTAGCAGGAATTTTTTTGAGTAAAAATATGTTGCTTGGAGGGTAAATGCCTAAGTAACATGTTAAACAAGTAAAAAAGCAAATTTGGCAAAAAGCATACCGAATCGGTTGTGTCCTTGACTGAACCGGTTGCACCAAAAATATAAAAATTTCATTTTTCCAAAAACACACACACACACTAATTTTCCAGGAGGGTTTTGCAATAATTCATCCAAGAGAGCAGATTGGAAGTTGTTTTGAATTGTAGGATAACATCATGGCACCCAAGCAAGTAAGCAATTACACTCAATTTATTCAATTAAGGTTTTATTTAGAACATTTGATTCGAATTGGATTTTAGGTCACCAATTTGGGGGTTTTTGTTATAATTCGAATTAAGTGGTAATATTGTAGGATTGAGTGAGTGATTGATATAGGAGTGCATTACAATAAGTGATTGATTGATTGATTCACCATAGAATGGATTTTAGATGATAAGATTTGTCGGAAGTAATTGGGTTATGCTTATGGAAGAGATAAGTTACAATTGGTGATTCATTTTGATGAATGATATGTTTGATTTTTAAGAGTGATGGATGCTACACTATTAGAACTTTTGATTTTTAAGAATGATGAGATGAGTTCTTAGATGTTAGATGTTTGATGATTTGGAAGCAAGATAGAGTAATTCTAGGATGTGGGAAATCATTGAGGATGATAGAATGCGATCTAAGAATGGTTTGAGCGTTAGAAATTCGAGATGTTGAGGATTTGAAGGTGAAATACCTTATGCAGTCTGCACAACCGATTCGGTTGCGCATGGCAACCGAACGGTTGTTGCCTCGATGTCGAGAAAAACCGATTCGGTTGGTGATCCAACCGAATCCGGTTATGTTTCGAGAGGATTTTTGTGAAATTTTGAAATGTATCCTAGAGGGTTCTCTAACCTTCTTGTTTGTTCTAACACTCTTATATGATCTTATTTTTGTGATTTCTACAGAGAATTATTATAGGAAGCTCGAGTGGGAGGAAATTCCGATTAACCCGCTTGTTACGAAGTTTTGTGAAAGAAACGAGAAGAAGAAGGTTAAGTATAGTGTGAAGAAGGAAGCAAATGCTAATTTAAAATTCAAAATCTCACCGATGGAGAAACATGCTTTTCGAGAAAGATTGTCGGTTACAACATAGGCAATGTTTAGTTCCAAGGGTGATTGATTGGGATTTATTTAACGAATGTGAGTGTGAAGATGAGTTAAGAAGGATGATGCGAACATCTTATGTATATCCGTGGGATGGAGATTCGCTCAATGATTTGTCATGGGAAAGAGCATTCAATTAATGAAGAAGTCTACCGAGAATGGTGTATGGAATTCTTTTCAACCATGTATTTTGAAAGAAAAGTTGATGTTCGAATTTGATGTCGGAGATTTGTATTTGGTTTAGACTTTGTGGTAGGGATCATGCTTACACATTGCCGACTTTTGGTGTAGCTCTTGGTTTGTATGAGCCACATGAGGTAAATCATCGATTATTTGAAACTCACTTTTCTAGACTTCGGAGGTTTGAAAAAGATTACCCTAGTATTCCCGCTTATTGGAATCAAGTGGGAGATCCTACTTGTGCTAGGAGGAATGCTTCAACCATCAGGAATCCGTTGATGAGGATACTTCACAAGTTGATTGTGACCGGGCCATTTAATAGATTTGGAAGCAGGGACAAATGTCAGAAACCGGACTTATGGATTATGAAGTTGCTGGAAGAAACTAAGGATGGTAATGCTATTTGGCAGGTAGCCGAATATTTGTCTAGGAGAGCCCCGGGAATCAAGAGCAACAGTAACATTTGTGGAGGACATTTTGTGACAAGATTGGCGAAGAATCTTGGGTATTATGTTGATGAGGAATTGGCTAAGTGTGGAGAGCCAAAGTATAGTGAAACGTGGACTGCGAAAGGTTTTGGTAATGCTTTGAATAGGAGATTGGGAACCGTAGGGTTATGGATTGAACCAAGACCACAACAAAGAACCACCACAACAAAGAAAGGAATATACCAATGGAGAACGTGCAAATGGGTACGCCCAGAGTTTTGATTCAGGATGGGAGAGTGGAACCAACATCTAGATGAAATTCAATGTAGGGATGTGTGGAGAGATTCGATGATGTTAAGGAACAACTACATCAATGATTATTCGATGCCTATTTTTCAACACATGGCTCGAGAAGCCAATTACGAATTGCCACCCTACAATCCACCAAATGTTCCACCATATCCTTTTCCTTACACTTCTTATCCTCGGACCCTATCCGTATCCATATCCTGGTACGCACCGCTTCTTGATCCAATACCACCATATGGTCGATTGCTCAAGTCGGAGGAACAAGTTATGAAGTTGGAGGATCATCATCGGAGTTGGAGGCAAGAAGAAAAGAGGAGAGTTCGTTCAGAAATCATAGACGAAAACTATGTAACCGAAAGTGATGATGATGATGAGTTTGATGATGAAGAAGGAGAAGAAATGAGCGAGGATGACGAGTGATTATGGGTCATTCGTGAAATTATGGTTTCAAAAACAATGGTTATGATGTGTTTTAAACTATTTCTATCTTTTGATTTTTTTTTAGGATGTTTGATATATTTTGGTTTTATCTAGTTTTTAGTAGTTTTGTTTGTTTTGTGCATTTCGTGTTGCAGTTTTTGTTTGCAGGATGGATATGTTGGAAGCTTCTTGATGGTCAAATATTTCGAGTTGGATAACTCATGTGCTTGCTAATGACCCAATGTGCTTATTGCATATTTTATTCCGTGGTATCTTTTAACTATTTCTTTTCCCATTTTCTTTACTTTGAAGTTCATTTTCATTACATTGAGGACAATGCAAAACTTAAGTATGGGGAGGGAAGAAAATAGGAAAATGATACGCATTTTTATTTTTTTAGATAACTTTTGGATGCAAGTGATTAGAAGAAATTCGCCTTGATGGTCTAATGGTTTTCGCGTTATTGATAATTAAAATACATAATTTGGGATTTCAATGGTAAAATGAGGTTTTGAAAATTTTAGATTTGAACCAAATTATCAAATAATTCATTTTGGATTCGATAGCATTTTCTAGCATGCATAATAGCCTTTTTCCCACATTTTTGTGAGGTTTCTTTTGTATGAAACATCTTTTGTTTTATATTTGCTATGAGTGTGCGGTGATTATGTCGATTCTAGAACTTGTACTAGTTATGCATTACGGTTAAAATTACTTTCGAGTGATCTAAATATTTTCAAGTGATAAGAGGCATTTTAGGAATAACCCAAATGGCCTTCCATTTTACATCTAATGATATATTAGTCGACCACATCGGTTAGTTAACCACCCACATGGACCCATTTTGTTAGTGCTCATTTTTTTAGCACTAGATACCCCTAGTTACACCTTCCGAGCCATTCCTTTTCATTTTTGATAAATCCAAAAATACAAAATATTTTACACCTTTAAACCTTAGCCAACCCTTATCAAGTCTAATGGTTTGTTGCTAGTTGTTTGGAATGATTGGATTGTTTTGATGATTATGAGTTAGTTACACTTTGCCATTCATGTGTGCCATTTCGACAAAGACGAAGGATGCATACTTTTATTTGTATTTTTGTGGTGATGCTTATGCGAAGTGTGGGGAGTTGTGATGAAAAAAAAAAAAAAAAAAAAAAAAATAAGATTATAGCCAATGCGCTATATTATTATGAAGATGAAGGAAGATGAAGTATGTTTGAGTTATCGATTAGCCAATGTGCTAAGACGTGATATATATATATTTGGTGATCGATATGAGAAGAGGAGTAATAATCATTTTTCGGGATTGTGGTTTGTATGATGACTAGCACCATGGAGGTTTGGACTTGATTTTATTTTATTTTAAACCAATTTCATTAAACTATCCCATGCCTTATCCATACCTATTATGAACCCATAGCCTTATCATTATAACCCGAATAAAAGACCTCTTTGATGAATTTATTTTCTTTGTTTTGATACTTGTACAAGCTTATGGTAAAAAGCATTGATCATGACTAGGCATTGAGTGATATACCCACCAATATATGAGTGTTGAGTGAATCTTAAAGCCACTTGTGTGGTATCCTAGTTATGTTATCTATAATGTTTGGTTCATTTTTAGAAGATTTTCTCATATTATAAAGCAAAATAATAATTATCTTTTATGGTAATTGTTACATTTTCTCAAACATGGTGTTATGGACCATTGAAATCAATCTTTGCAATGTTTGACCTACTCGAGGGCTTAGTAGAGCTTAAGTGTGGGGAATTTGATAACGCCTAAAATGAACATGTTTTTAGTAGCGTTATTGTCGGGCTTTGTGCATGATATTCGCTATATTTACTCATAATCTGTTGCAAAAGTGCAAAGATGCGCCTTGTGTATGTATATGTAGCCGTATTGCGAATATTGAAGAAATGAAGTTTTATGCACATTTGGAAGCGCCTAAAGGAAGGAAGTTGAGATTGGAAGCTTGTGGACTCAATGATATGGAAGCGTAGTGATTTCAAGCATCTATAGCAAGGAAAGATCAAGTTTGGCTTTGGAAATCATCAACGTAAGCAAAGAATGAAGCGTAAAGGAAAAGTCGCAAAAAAGTCAAAGGAGCAAAACCCACCGTTCGGTCGCAACCCGCAACCGGATCCGGCCGGGCTAATGGTCAAAGCCGTGACCGATTCGGTCGACATAGAAACCGATCCGGTTTCGGTTCTGCAGCTACACACCGATTTATTGTTGTCTTAACTCCCATAATCATTAGAGTCCGATCATTTCTTGATATTAACTTGGAGAGAACGTTTTTTGGGCGCTTAAGCAAGTGCTTTGGCTATTTAAAGGACCTAGTACTTGTATACTAAGTGTGACACAACAAATAGAGTATTAGTTTACACCAAAACTCATACTTACCCATTTATTTCAACCCAAAAGCTTGGTAGTTATCGAAAACGTCCGTAAGCAAGGAAGGAACCATTCTTGTCCATTGTTTCGTAGTTTGGAGTTGTGCGGTGATCCTAGGTGATTGGAGGCGCGTGGTTGCTACATTCCACGATTTCTAATTCTTGTAATCACAAAAGATTAGGTATTCTATGAACTTTGTTATGGAAATCTATTCTCTTGAATTGTTTGAATTACTTTGTTATGACTTGTGTTTAGATATGATTGTTTTCATGGAGTAGTTTGTGTTATACTTGTGTGTTGGAATGTGATTAATCATAATAATGTTCTCAAAATGTGATGCATGTATATATGATCTTGTTTAAATGAGTTTGTTGGAAAAATACTAGTCTTGGATTGATTTGTCAATAAAACATGTTTTAAGAAAAAGGACCGAAAGGATTTCTCTTGTGTTTTATTCCAAAAGTGTTGTGACAAACTAGTATGGGATATGGTGATTGACATCCACCATGTTTTGCTTATTAAAACAAGACTAGAACATTTTCATCACGAAGGGTCGAAAGATTCGTAAGAACAAATTTAATGAGAGCATGTTGCAAACAAATGGAATTTTATAGGATAACCATTGGGATAAGGACCGAAAGGATTACCTAAATGTTTTTGTTCTTAGAATGATTTTACAAACAAATACCATGGTTGGGGAATCATTTGCTTATGATTTGTGCATCATACTAAGAGTATACACCAAACCTTTATGAACATTATCTATGGTTGATTATGAGACTTCACACAAGTATATATTTTTATTCTTGATTCAGATTTTCACTAGAACACTTATTCGAGGAGCCTTGACAAGCTTTCTTGTTAGAAACTTTTAATAAAATCTATTTCAAAACAAAAATCCCTTGGGACGATCTCGACTTACCAAAACGTTACTATTGCGGACGAGTATACTTGCTCGTATGTGTTAAAAGGTTATACGGTTAATTCGTGATTATAAATTTTAAAACTTGCACCAACCGAGCACATCAACTCAATCTCGTCGGTGTGGAACTTTCGCGTGCTTCAAATGTTTATACAAACATCTTGAATGAAAGTTCGATGGAGATTGTCTCTTCCACTTACTTCCCATGAACAAATTAATTGGGGTCGAGTCAAGCTAGCGACTCAGTAATCAAAAACGATAGTTAAACATGGGTTTTCACCCGTGTGTACCACCCTAGTGTGGGGAGTTGCCCCACATGTTGTGTATATAAGTTTTCTAAAAAAAAAAAAAAAAAAAAAATTTCAAATAATGGCCGTAGTATTTCCTTTTACGTTTTTGTTTCGCATAACCGCAAGACTTTGAATATTGAGGCAATATTCATTTCTAAGTGTGGGGAATTCTCACGAATTTTATCATATATTATCCACCTAATTCCCCATTTTTGGCCAATTTTTTTTTTAGAGTAAGTGTTTTCACTTACTCAATTGGTAATCATCCGCCATGTCTAACCCACAAAAGGATTGGCTAATCCAGAGCAAACGGCTCTTGGTAAAGATTTCTCAAATCCGTTTACGGCTTGCAATTTGCCCAAAATTGTATGGTATTCACTCACCATATCTTTAATTAGTGAAGAGTTGGCTAGCCCGCAAGTTTATGGCTTGTGGTAAAGGTAGTGGAAAAACCATAATTGGTAATCAACTCACCAAAGATAATATTGATAATTTATCTAAGAGTTGGCTAGTCCGTAAGAAAACGGCTTTTGGTAAAGACAAATCAAATCCGTTGGAAGTTATGGTTTGCTCAAAATCACATGGTTATCGATGTACCATGGTTCTTACTTGAACCGAAACATTTGGCTACTCCGAGTAATGGCTTTTGGTAAAGAGATTCAAACCCATTAAGTTTTTCTCAAAAGATTGCTAGGGACTAGCAATAGTTTAGTGTGGGGATTGATGAGTGTGTAAATACTCATCATTTTGAGTCAAATCAACGCAAAACGTTTAAAATGCTCGAAATGCATCAAAATATCGAAAATATTTCAAAATTGCATTTTATATGTTTGATACAAGTTTTATAAAACATAAAAACAAAACATAATTTTGCAAATAGTGATAAGCGTTTATCGATTACACCTTGAAGCTTTCGTAGGTAATATTGTAAAGTAATACGTACCTAAGACAATAACCTAAGATCTCCTTTTATACTACAAGGAGTCCTTTACAAGATAAGTATATAGCTAACATAATAGAATATACACGAAATCTATTCTATACTTATCAATACGCGTTTAACCTTATCATTAACTGATAGCGGTGGTAATGAAGAACTTGCGGTGGGAATATGTTTCCACCGCTAGTGTTAAACCAAGCGATGTAAACCACTTACTATCCGTGGTAACAGATTATTCCAACAATCCTCCCTAAATAATGATTTCTCGCAAATCAATAAGTTTCTTCAATATGTATTAACTTCAAGGATTTGGGAATTCAATCAAACACTTCACTTTTTTCTCTTAACTTTTGTATAGCTCTTGAACACCGATCTTGAAGCCTTTGTAATAATGCTCGACCTTCTCACTGTCTTCATTAACTCGTATGTGTAAGCTTAACATTCTTGTAAGAGCTCCACTCTAAGTGGATATTCTTTCTCGTAAGCATGAAAAGTCTTCTCCATTAGTCAGAGAGACATGATGAACATCACATGAATCATAATAAAACCATTTTGTACCAAGACATGTGAATAAGGTTTTCGGTAGTCATCATCAACATTTGGTTCAAAAAGCCTTCTAAGATTTACCCATAACCGCATTTCCTTTGTATCTTTGAGATCTTGACCATTAAACCTCTCTTGAACTAATTTCCATAATGTATTAAGATCATCTCTGTCAAAAGCTTTAATAAGATCTTCAAATGTTATGAAGATGAAGTTTCTCCTCCCGACCTTGTAATCTTCCATGTTGAAGCAAGATTGCTAGCGGTGTAAACTTCCCAATCAATGATAGGATGTCGAATTTGCGGTGGTTACGGATAAAAATCTCATCTTCAATCACAATCATTTCGCTCATTTGATCTTTAGTGAACTTCTCAAGAGGAATCTCCTTCTCGATAGACTTTGTATGATCTTCATCAACCTTAGTCTTCTTAATAGTTTGAGAATCACCGACTTTGGCCTTTCTCTTCAATCTAGGATATATTCTTTCTTCTTCTTGGAACCCATTGGAATAAAAGATTTATCTTGTTTCACGCTTCTGTAGTAAGCCCTTTCAACTTGATCATCGGACATTACTATGAATTGATGCCTTTTCCGATTACCAACATGACAACAATAAGTCTTCATATATGCAAGTATTTGTGCCTTGGTTGGTTGTCTTTGTTTCTTTTGATTCTTCTTGGTAGAATCGATTACATTATCAAGTGCTTGATTGTTCTTCATCATAATGAAATCTTTCAATGAGCGGTTCTTTGTTCCTCGATTAAAGATGCATCGACAACAAGGTCAATTGCCTTTTCTTGATTTGGATTATTATCTACGAAACTGAATATCTTCTTGGAGGAACATAACTAAACTCGGAGCTTTTTCTTTCATAATAGTAGGTTGGACGGTGAAAATTGAATCGAGATCTTCCATTCTATCCAATCTTTGAGCTTCCAAAAGCTAGCAACTTCTATTTCTTTCAACCTTTTCTTTTGAAAACTCTTTCAAGAATTTGATCTTCGAAATCTTCTTAGCAAGTTCTCCATCATGATCAATCAACTTGTCTTTCTTTGAAACCTTCCACTTTAGGTTGTTGTACATCTTCCATAACTACTTTACCCTTATTATCCTTCAAAGTATCAAATTCTTCACTTGCAGTGGCAAGAATTGGCTCTGCAGTGGAAATAGCATCGATGGTAAAATCGATTGCGGTTTGGAAAATGTCTTGATCTTCAAGTTGTTCTCCATGAGTTTCAACTTCTTTTGCTCCTTTACTTGTATCACCTTCATCTTCAAAATCAATTTTCCTCCCCTCGATTAGTCGAACTGTTTTTCCTCCCTGTTTGGAGAATTTCCCAAATCTTGATCAATTTGAATCACCATTAGAAGGTGAGGATGAAGATGAAATCACCAGCTTTTGATCTTCTTGTGCTTTTCAACCTCTGCACCTCTTCTTTTAAGGTCTGAATCTACGTCTTTAACAGTTGAACATCCTTGGCATGTTGCTTCTTGAAAGTAGCCAATGTTTTTGTAGAGAATCAACTGTTTTGCTAATTTGGTACACATAACCATCAATTCCAATTGGTTTCCATCGCCTCGGCACTTCCAACTGTGTTACCTGTTGGGAGAGGGTGAATCATGGGCCATTGGTCCGAACTCTCCATAGTAGGACTAGGTGGAATTCTAGAACCACCACTTGCTTGTTCCTAGACCAAAAGATTCGTAAACTTCTTTGTGTTGTCATGAGAGGAGATGACTGTTTGACCTTCTCTCATAGGTTCTTGAAACTTGTGGTGTATAATCAATGTTGGGTACATTAATTATAGGTGTAGTTTGTTCGGTTGAAATTTTAGCAAGCATTTGGGGTAGGAGAGGTGTAAAATCATATTGCCATCTTTATTCAAATTTTGAAAAACTTTAGGCTTTAGGCAACCGATTTGATAAACAGAGGTGTGAGGTTGCGGTTGAAATTCATTAAGCACGACTTGCAAACCTTGGATACATTAAAATTTTGGTTTTACTTTGTACATTGCACGTCATCTTGGTAAAAATATAGTTGGACCAGTTGAAAATCTTATCGATGACTAGACAAACCAAAGGATAAGCCATGGTTGAACTAAATTTCTCATAAGATGTTTTCTTAGGACTAAGGCAATGTAACAAGGTATGAATCAAAAATCTCCGATGGGGACAAAAACTACTCTTTTTAGTAGCCTTTTATCGGTGGTATCATACCCCATGGATGATAAAGTATCATGAATGTCGGACATAGGTAATGTGATGTGACCATTGAGATCATCCAAGTGAAGTACTCTCCTTAGGGATGCCTCGGTAACATCAATAGTTACCCCATCTGATGGCTCAGAGCATCCATTGTTTCATGTGTATCTCTATTCTCAAGTGTTATGGGTGAGCGTAAGTCCAAACTGCTTGATTTGAGAGATATAGATTGTGGGTTTGAAAAGCAAAGCATACCTTATATGAGTGGTATGAAGAAAATCGACAATCGATGAAAAAAGTGGCCACTCTTCTCGGTATTCTTTTGTAAGTAGGCCACTAGGTTGTGCTCATCTGCAAATTTCAAAGAAGCCATAGAAACTTTTGATGAAAAATATTATTATGTCAGTAAGAATTGAAAGAATGACTAGCCAATTGAGAGAAAAAGATATATATGGTTAGGGTTTAGAATTGATGCGCAAGTAAAATTATCTTTAGAAAGTAATTATAATATAGAAAGAAGATATTTTACTTAAAATATTAACCCTATATATATGAATATCAGTGGTTACTTTCAACGGCTAGTAAAAATTTAATTCTCGGCATAATCGGTTGTAACAGCTAGAACAACGATGGTAAAATAACATCGCGTTGGAAGCGTGAACTAGCGTGGTAATTTTTCACAAAATTTCAAAGAGCGATGGAAGATAAAATTATTAGAAAACAATCTGCTCCCATTATAGTTTTTAGTAAACTATCAACTATCAACGGATTTGATATGTCTTTACCATGAGCCGTTTGCTATGGACTAGCCAACTCTTAATCATAAAGAATATGGTGAGTTGATAACCATATAGTTTTTGGTAAACTATCAACCATAAACCGATTTGTCAAGTCTTTACCAAGAGCCGTTGCTCGGACTAGTTGATTCTTATGTGTATTAAACATGGTGAATCAATAACCATTTGATGTGTATCTCGGATATACACCTTTAACTCCAACTTCAGCATCGTAACATGATATACAAACTCATACAACAATGTCATTACCCTCGGCCTCCCTCAACACCAAAAAACATTTATGGATTAAGCATTCCAAGACTTGTTACCAATCTTGAAATCTTCCACATCAAGACCTTTTGTTAACAAATCGACATAGTTGTCATCGGTGGAATTTTGACAACTTGAATTAGTCCCTTTTCATAGCAATCTCGAATGAAATGGTGTCTAATTTCAATATGTTTGGTCTTTGTGTGTTGAGCAGATTCTTGATTATGCAAATAGTACTTTGCTATTGTCAATATGTATGATGGTATTCATGAAATTGTACCATAGTCTAAGAGTTGATTTTGAAGCCATAATACTTGAGCACAACAACTTGCGGCGACAATATACTCGCTTGATTGAAGAATTAGCCACCATTGTTTGTTTCTTGCCTTATGACACTAACTTTGTTACCAAGAAATTGACATCCACCGGTTGTAGATTTTCTATCCAAGCTAGCTCCGGATAGTCACTATTTGAGTAAGTAACCAAATCTAAAGGAGAATCTACGGGTACCACAATCCCAGTAGGATATGCTTTAAGATATCCGAAAATCTTCTTCCACGTGATCAGTGAGAGAACTTGGGAGTAACTTGAAACCTTGCACAAGCACACACAGAAACATAATATCGGGTCTAGATGATGTAAGATACATCAAAGAGCCAATCATAGACCTATACATGTGCACATCAACAACTTCACCGCTATTTTCCTTAAGAAGTAGATGTGTAGTCTTGTCTGCGAGGAGTGCTAGATGACTTTGCATCGATAAACTTGAACTTCCTAGTATCTCACCACATATTTATCTTGATTAATGAAAATACCATCCGGCTTTTGTAATACACGAAGTCCCAAAAGAATGTGAGTTCTCATAGAACTCATCTCAAATTCTTCTTTCATCGGTTCTCAAAATCTTTGCATCTACGTCTTTGTAGACCCAAAATGATATCATCAACATATACTTGAACAAGCAAGATATCATTCTTGTCTTTCTTGATGAACAAAGTTTGATCCACTCTGCCTCTATGAAACTCATTTGCAAGAAGATAAGTAGTTAAGGTTTCATACCATTTCCTTGGTGCTTGATGCAAGCCATACAAAGCTTTAACAACCCTGTAGACTTTGTTTGGATATGCAGGGTCTTCAAAGCCTGGAGGTTGTGAGACATAAACTTCTTCATCTATCTGCCCATATAGAAAAACACTTTTTACATCCATTTGATAGACTTTAAAGCCCATAAAAGATGCATAGGCTAAGAACAGCCTAATTGCTTCAATCCTTGCAACAGGGCAAATACTTCTTCATAGTCAATACCTCCTCTTGAGTATATCCCTGCCACAAGCCTAGCTTTGTTTCGATAACAATTCCCCTTTCATCTTTCTTGTTTACGAACACCCATTTAGTACCTATTACCTTCTCTTGAAGGCAAATCACAAAGCACCCATACCTTTTGAAGCTTAATTGGGCAACTCTTCTTGCATTGCTTCCACCCAACTTTCATCTTCAGTGCCTTGTAGACATTCTTTGGCTCCATTTGTGACAGAAAACACATAAATAGACATTCATTCTTGCCTTCATGTAATTTAGATTCATATATTTTACTTATGAATCCATGAACATCGTGCGACTTTGTTTGTCTTCTAGTCTTCACGGTGAATAGACATCCCCAATCACATTTTCAAGAGGATGTGATTTATGAATAGAAGTGGGAGTCCGAGGAACTGCAATCTCTCTTGGCATATTAGAAATTTCAACATCATTGGCTTGGGCTTCCACAGATGGCGGGGTGGTGATTTCCACATCCGATGTTGCGGTGGAAACATTTTTCCTAACAAAGGGAATCGAATTTCCATTTGCTGAGAACTTTCAGCATTCAAATGACAATTTCCTTCTTTCTCAAATCACAAGAAGGATGAACAACTCCGATTGTCTATACATCATTATTATCTGCATAGTCCCAAAGAGGTAGACTAAAATCATCTTGATCATCAGTATCCTCTTTGCTTGGTTCATCATCATCAAAAACTCTTCGATCCTGCGACTTCAAAGAAGATGTGCTTGTAAACGAGCACATAATTCATAGTATTTGTTAGAGTATCAAGATCAAAGCAGTCTTTACGGACCAGTTCCTTTGACATTTACTTTGTTTTCCGGGAACTCAACATGCGATTCTCTTCCATCTTTTGGGTTCTTAAGTTGAATACTAAAGCTTTACTAACCATTGAATACCCAACAAAATACCCTTCATCGACCTTTTCATCAAACTTGCCCGGATAATCCAAGGTATTGAGAATAGATACATGACACCCAAATGGTCTCATGAAGTCAAGGTAGGTGGTATTCCCCAAACAATTCATAAGGTGTCTTGTTCTTTGTCATTACAACTAAAACCCTGTTTTGCACATAGCATGCGAAAGCAAGCGCTTCACCTCAAAAGTAATTAGCAATTTTGAATCGGCCAACATGGTTCTAGCAGACCTCTTGTCGATGTCATGTTCCTCCTCTCAAAGAACACCATTTTGTTGAGGAGTTCTAGCCACACTAAATTCTCTTTTAATACCTTTATCTCTCAAACTCATCCATAACTCTATTCTTGAATTCGGTTCCATTGTCACATCTAATGATTTTAACTTTCATATCATATTGGTTTTCTACATTATAAAAATCTTGAGGATGCCGGTTGTTTCATCCTTAGTTCCAAGAAAGAAAACCCATGTAAATCTTTAAAATCATCAGTCACCACTAGACAATATTTCTTTAGATTCAAGTCGCCAACGATGTAGGACCAAACAAGTCCATGTGTAACATTTGAGTGGGTGAGCAATAGAGTTAACCAACTTTGACTGCGAGAAGCTCTTTGTTGTTTGCCTTTAAGACAAGCCACACGGGTTTGATCATTTTCAAATCTTTTACGAGGCGGACCTCTCACCAAACCATCTTTGACAATCTTGTTAATGGTTTTAAAGTTAACATGACCAAGTCTTCTATGCCATAACATGGATTCATCCATCTGTGGCCTTCTGCAAGCAAGCATAGTCATCTTTAGCAACAATGTTGTTCATATCAAAGCTATATAAATTGCCTTTTCTAGGAATTTTAAGAAGAACTTGACTTTCATCGGCATCTTAAAATCCTTAGAGTACAAACACATATCTTTGGTAAAAAGAACATTGTTCATTTTGTCACACATTGTGACACACTAAAAGATTATACTTAAGCTCTTTACATAATACATGTGTTCAAAGTCAAGTTACGGCTTTAATAACTCCTTTACCAAGAATTTACCATTTACTCCACTCCAAAGTCGACATATCGCCCATCATAATGCTCAAAAATCGAGAAAGATAGGACTTGTTGCAGTCATGTGCCTTGAACACCCACTATCTCAGTATATCCTTGATCCGACCTTTTCGTCCTTGGATGTTCCCGCACAAATAAGTAAAGAGTTAGTTTCTTTTGGGGACTGACCATGATTGACTTGGATCCGCCTCGTGTATCAATATAGTTAAATCTATCAAAGGTCATTGATACACCATTGGGATTGGTTGTAGAGGTATTTCCTTTAGGTTTCCATTCCCAACGTCTTTGAGGCCTTCACAACGTGCCCATGTCCCCTTTTCTTATTAAAGCCCTTGCGGTGGTAACTTTTGAATGAGCGGTAATAGCTTCTTGGTTTCTTTAAGTACCAACTGTTGGTTATTATAAACCTTTTTAGTTTGAAAGGTCCTTTTCCTGTTTGTGCAGATTTATTAAAACTTGTTTTAGTGTTTGCACTTTAACAGTGACTTAGGGTGGCAATGTTACAGCTTTTAGCGAGTGGCAAATGTTTTGAGGCCACTTCTAAGTTGAATCGCTCTTGGGACCATTTTGCAATGGGAATTAGGGTGTACATTATATTGATACTTGTTAGTCTCCACCCTTTATGCCCATGTGACTTTCTTCTCCCAATATGATAGTCACAATAAGCATGTAAATGATCAAAACTACCACGGATATAACATGCCTTATTGTTCATCACAAAATCACTACCTAGTTGTTGAGATTTAATATGGTTCCAACTCCTCCGTTACCCCTAGGAGTTGTAGGCTTGTTCTATACATCTCAAAGATACAGGCTTGGTCTAGGTTTATTAACGGTTTCCTAGGTTCCTCTCGTAATGGTATTAGCAACTTTTGGGATAGTAGTCTCTACATTCTTTTAATACTCTCATCTACAACAAATGAGTCACTAGCACTCTCAAAACATCATTATCAAGCTTACTCTCTTCCTCACTCTTCACAACTGTGTCTTTTAAAGGACCATATTCTCTTTCAAGATCCTTAAAATACTATATACCATATGAGCTAAATCTATACAGAGGTGAATGAACACCCCTTAGTGGTGGAGACGCGAAGATGATAACCCATACCGACTTAGCTTTATTATATACTTGAGCATTCCAAATTTTATCAATTGACTTAGACCGATGATAACATGTGTCTACATTTAAATTGACATTTTCAAGTTTCTTTTGGAGTTCTTCAAGCTCCTTTTGGTATGCTTCATTCACAGCAGCTTGTATGTTCTACCTCTCTCCAAGAAGAATCATATCATCATTATAATTTGACTCATTTGCTCGATAGTGCTCTATTTGATTTTCTAATCTGCCATAGCTCTCCTAAGATTAGCCGCAAGATAATTAGCGGTATATAATTCTTGCCTTTCATTAGAGTACAAATCATTAAGTCTTTCAACTTCTTTAGCGACCACATGTTTTAGAACAACTATCAAAGTTTTGTACCTCGAATCGAGAAAGCCATGAGAGCAAATTCGGTAGCAACAAGAGCAAGATTCTGATGTTCTTCTTCTTGTTCATCATCCATGAAACTCCAATCATAGCTCACACCATCAATAGCCAACATTGCCTTTGGTTCTTCCACGTTGGTCCCTTATTTTGCTTGTACCATGTAGACCTGTTGTCCTTGGTCTTTGGTCTTCTACATTCTCTAGCAAATGTCCAAACTTGTGGCGCTTAAAGCACTCCACTTTCTTCTTATCAAAACCGCAGATCATCACCATTAATGTGAATAGGCTTGCGGCCTTCTTGTAGAATTTCTTAGCCCTCATGCTAAGAAGAGCTATCTGCCATTTCATATCCATCTCCTCCAAGTCATCTTCATCAATTTGCTCTATGTCTTCATGAGTTAAGACAGAGCCATCAACATGTGGAGATAAAAGCATAAAGGTAGGATCTCCAATACTAGCAACCTTCTTTGGAACTGCGGTGGTAACATTAACATTACCGGTGGAAACTTTAGAACCTCGTGGCAATATCATCATCACTTTCATCTTCGAATCATCATCATCATGATTTGACACCAATGCCAAGCTACTAGAGCTTGTACCAAGTTTCCTGCCTTCTTCAACCTTGCTCAATAAGTTTGAAGTTGTTGTAAAGATCATTGAGCTTCATTGTTTCAATGTCTGCTTTGTTTTCCATCTGATAACATTGGTTTGAAACTCAAGGCAAACTTCTTAGAAACTTCAAATTGAGGTCTTCCTTTTCTACCTCAATGCCAAACACGATTAGTTGTGTAACAATCTTACAAGTTTGGTAAAAATGCTATCAAGTGAGTCATTGCTTGAAGCGTAGAAGTTGTCATAACTTTGCTTTAACAATGTCTTCTCGAGTCTTCTTTGTTGCATCATTACCACCAAACACCGAGCAAATCTCTTCAAACAGTTCTTTAGCGGTCTTGTATTTCTTGAATGCAATAATCGGTCTCTGGGAAGAGTCATCGACAATAGACTTCTAGCTTTAAGATCATTCTTCTTTTGAGCTTTTTCTAATTTGATTCGAGCACGAAACTTTCACAACATCTGTCACCAACTTTGAAGTAGTGGTCATGATTTGAAAGAATCACCAAGTTGAATGATCTCCATAGAGCATAGTCTTGTATGAGGAAGTATTGCTCAATCAAGATCCTCCACATCTCAAACTCCTTAAGCTTAAGCTTAGGGAGTCCGGGTGTAGAAGAAGAGTTTGATTGATTGTTTTCCATCTCCATTGTCTTGAGAGAGTGAGTCAAGCTAATTCTTTGGATCTTCTAAAACAAAATATCGAACCTTGCTCGATACCACTTGTTGGATCTAAGACACTCTCCTTGTGTCAATGATATTTTGTATAATATTATCAAGCAAGCGGAATTTACTTAAGTAATACTTAGAAGACGAATTATATGATGTATGAGAGTAAACACAAGTTAACACAAACTCAAGCTCCAATATTATTAATGAAATAATAATGAGTGATCTTGGTACCACTAGGGTTACACCTCAAGCTTTCGTAGGTAATATTGTAAAGTAACACGCACTCTAAGACAATAACCTAAGATCTCCTTTATACTACAAGGAGTCCTTTACAAGATAAGTATATAGCTAACATAATAGAATATACACGAAATCTATTCTATACTTATCAATACGCTTAACCTTATCATTAATCGATAGCGGTGGTAATGAAGAACTTGCGGTGGGAATATGTTTCCACCGCTAGTGTTAAACCAAGATGTAAACCACTTACTATCCGTGGTAACAGTTATTCCAATACGGTTGAAAGAAGATGACATGTTGAAGTTGGAGGAGGAGAATAAGAAAAAAATGATGCGCGTTTATGAATTCGTCACATTTTAAAAAGGCTTTAAGTCGGTTAGCACCCAACAAGAGGATTCTCATTGAACCTCTTTCGCCACAAAACAATCTGAAAGTTAAACGGCGTAAAATTAAAAAACACGGTCCTAACATGAACGACCCAACTATTTCTGAGGAGCTTAAAAGAGTTAAACCTTGGGTGGAGGTATTGTGATATTTTTTACAAATTTGTCAATATATTTGGTTATCAATGTTGCTCTGTCAAACTTATAAATTGTAGCTATTTTGTAGGATCTAAGGATATGGTTTCATTCTGTCGAAACTCTTTGGCTAACTGATGAGATTGAAGAATTCCTTTGTGATCCTGAGCGACTAAGGTGTAAATTTCCATGGTCGATGATTATATCAGACTCAAATTTCAAGCGCCAATTAGTTTGCTTAGACCGCTAGAAAAGGTTGGCTAACTGAAGAGGTTAGTTTATATACATAGTCTTATTCACTTTTTTTTACCGTGTAGTTGAGTTTTACCATTTCTTAAAATGGTATTTTATTTACGGCAAATGCGCAGCATATAGACCTATGGGTTGACTACATGTGGCATGTGCGACCTCATAATGCTAACTGAGCGATGGTTATTAGTTACTTTGTTCAGATTCTTCTTCAAAATGGCATGCTCGTTTTTTATGCAGACGGGACGAGGTATCCCTGGAATGATGTTGAACAGGTAATACAATTACTTTTCATTTGGTGATATTTTTACGGTTTAGGGTCATTCAATAATCAGGTAGTTGATGAAAGGAACTTTAAAAACGACAACTTTTTAAAAACACAAAACTACATAGAAAGATCCTTCGGATCTGAGGTTAGAGAGTTTACAATACTATGAGAAAGTATGTGTAAAATGGGTGAGTTACAATGAAGAAATGGCTCACTATTTATAGGCAAAAACCTCTACTGTTCCCCGATCTCACGGATCCCTTGAATGAGGGATCCGTCCAATATATTCCTGGGGATCCGCCAAACGCTCCTCCTATTTGGGTTATGGGTCATGGATCATGGGTCATGGGTTATGGACTTTGGGTCATGGGTACCCAAATAGATACAATGTATCTAGACATTAGATCATGAGTCATGGACCATGGATAATACCAACATGACTTCATGCATGATGTCATGCAATGGGCCATGGGTTATGGAATATGCTCTATGGGTATGGGTCATGGACTTTGGGTTTTACCCAACTACATTCAATGTATCTAGTCAATGGGTCAAGAACTTAGATTTTTACCCATTACAATATATATACTAAGTATATATAAGTACATATCTATATTATGTAAACACTAGTTGTTATACATATGCATTTACAGAACATGTAAACACTATTACTTGTTTAGTGTTTTATATGAAAATGTAAGTATGTTAGTAAACTATTGGCTCAAACCATTTACGATTTTAATTGTTTCGTTAAAATGATTTTACGTTTGTTATCGACAAAACATTAGAAGATCGTAAAATATAAATAAACGTTTTTACGGCTTATTTGTATTAACAAAGTTTATATAGATGGATGTGAACGATACTTTATAATTGATGTCTTATTCCAATTTTTAGTTACAAGCCATATCTATACTGCAATATAAAGCATTTAGAACCTTCTTCAAATGGAAGTTCTAAAATATTAAGCCATCACACTTACTTATTAGGAAAATTTTAATAAGTATAGTTATAATAGCATTAGTTATAACACTTTAAAGCACTTTTTAAACATGTTTCAAAAAATAATTAAAAATAAATAAAATGTATTTTAATATAAGGAAAAAAAACGTCTATAACCATAACTACCTATTGATTTTTCAACTCTTTTAATAAATGTTATTTTTGAAACACTCCCAAAATAAAAAATACATGTTATTATACATATTTTATGTAACACCCCTCGTGATCATAAAGACAACGGAAGACTAATCATGGTGTTACTCGTATGGAGATCATAGTCAATAATCATAGAAAACGACTCGAAAGAGACGTTTTAATAAAAATAGTTATCATTCATCGAAAACTCATTGTTGTTACAAAATATTCCAAATTGTTCAAATGTTTCCCAAAATATAGAGCATGAGTTTGAAAGAAATGACAAATTTATGTTTACACCACAAAGAAAGGTCTTGACATGCCCACTCCATGCCTCGAACATAATCTTCATTGATTACCTGAGATAACATGCTTAAAAAGGTCAACAATAATGTTGAGTGAAACCCATAGGTTTAAATTAAAGTTGAACACGAGAATATGAACATGATAATTGTAGACTAACAATATCATAAGGAAAATCACAGATTATTATGCGCTAATCTCATGCAACCAAGACTAAACTGCATACACCGAATTACCAGTGTACGTAAAGTTTGCCCCAAAGGAGGTAATAGCCAATTACCTAATGCAATTCAAATATGATGTGCCCCGGTTATTTCCTATAACCAAGACGGGGTCGTTACTCCCCATAGTACTATTCATGATATCTGCGTTCACTCGCGGTGACTAATGGTTCATGATACAGGGGACTTATGGCTAAATACTTAGGCAATTCCAATAATCAAGAAGCGAACATTTATGAAAAACCTTGTGTTCTAATTTAGAACATGTATCTCCCTCTCGGGGTTTGCAAATAAAAGTAAAAGCGAGACTATGAACTCATCTTGATGTAAATGAACAAGTACAAATAGGTCAAGCACAATGTAGCGGAGGTTCCAAACCGAAGCCTAAAAATGAGGAGATGGCGAGTCTCAAAATATGATAAACCTTTGGTTCGTGACTAAAATAATAGAGCATTGAATATACTTATTCAATAAATCATTGAATTATCCAATTCAATAGGGTGTCAGCGTCTTAACGCTTTAAGTTAATTTACGCTACATTGTCTTAGTTTGATATTTATCAAAGATCCTCACTTACGCATAAGTGAAATGTTCCCCGTTGTGATCTTGTGGAAATAATGATGTTATTGAGTGTTTTAGTTCGTTTATATTCCATGTGCGTTATTACCGGATTACAACTTTTATAATTATACATATAATATATATATATAAGACTAAAATACACCGTTGGTCCCTAAACTTGGTCATACGCTTCGCGATAGGACAAAGCTGGGCGATATCATCGCCGAAGGTCCAAAGTTGGGATTTAAATGCAAAACTCGTCCCTTGACCAGGATTGCCATAGTCAACTTTAATTTTATGGATTTCCTTCGAGGGTATAATAGACCATTCACAATTTTGACCCAACATAGTTAAAATCTAACCCAACTTTGTCCCATATTTGTACCGGCAACACACAACATTCAACCCTAAAATACAATCAACACACATTCTACCCAAAGCAAAAAAAACTACAATGGCACAAAACGATAAGGGGAAGGCTTTGTTGAGTTCGTTGAGGAAAGAAGACTGCCCAAATGAAAAGGATTTGGGTGTTAAGAAAGAGAAGGAAGAGGCTGACATCGTGTTATCAAAGTTTAATGATTTGGGAGAAAGGATTAAAAATCTGGAAATTTTGTTTAAATATCTTAAAGAAAGGAAGGAAATGAAGGAAAAGAATGATAGGGAGAGTTGTGGGTCTAGCTAAGTGTATGTTTAGATGATAGTAAACTTTGTAGTTGTTGAGAACATGAAACCGATGAATAAAAATTTGGGTTCTTATGTAAGTAATTGTGTTTGGTTGGGCATTGTATCTGCTTGAAATTGTTTTGCACTAGCTTAATAGGTTTGACTTACCCAAGTCATACCACAATAGTAAAACACTAATTTTTTGCCTTTCATAAGTTTGTTTGACTTGGGTAAGTCAAAATTGAAGATGTTACAATTTGAGACATTGGGCGTGTTCAGTCCCACTGTCAACACTAACACCAAACCACTTTTTTCCTAAACAATACACCATTGTCAATACATTATTATTTAGTGCTAACGCGCTTTGCATTTTCAACACATATTTTTAAAAACCGCTTTTGCTTTTATCGATCGAGGGTGTTTGGTTTTGTTGTAACAACTTTTGTCGATAAAAGGGCGTTTGGTTTCACTGACACAGGGGATGTTTGGTGATACATTATGATTTAGTGCCAAAGCATTTGCATTTTCAACACATATTTTAAACCACTGCTTTGCTTTTATTGACACGGGGTGTTTGGTTGTGCTGATTTAACTTTTGCTGATAAAAGGGGTTGTTTGGTTTTGTTGATACAAGGGGATGTTTGGTTTTGCTGATACTAATTAGACTAAAATACACCCAATATCACAATACAAGAACAGATTAAATACATAAAACTTAGATGATATTTTATCATTAATATAGTCGATTAAAGATCATAAACAACTACATAAAACCAAGACCAACAACTAAACAAAAGATCCAATTTACATACCCTTTTTACCAACCTATATTTCCAAAACTAGCACCCAAAAGACCGCATTTATCTACCCCCAAGGAAAAACCCAAAATTCAGGCATTATGTTCAGCCATTTTCTTAACAAAACCTTCGTTGGAACGAATAGCTTCATCAGTTTGACCAACAATTTGTATCAATTGAACAAGTTGGTGTGTGTGCTCGACTAGATTTTCCTCAGCGCATCCAAACAAATCAAGCGCTATTCCCGAGGTCCCGAGCTTCGCTCTTCGATCACCGCCTACGCTTCATGATTCCTCTCTTCGATGTTCAATGCATCAAGAACTAGCTTTTTCAAAATCCTTCTTGTCAACCTCTTCTTCAAACCACACGCCCATACGATCATTCAACTTGGATGATCCAAAGAATCTCCATGAGTTCATTCAAATGGGAAAATCTTCCATTGGAAATTGTTTGTGTATGGAAAAAGTGGTGGATGGGTTTATCGGTTGGTGTGCACAAGTAAAAAGCGTCCCCGGAAAGAGACGGTCAAGGGTCTAATAGGTACTTTTTTTTCACACTCGGTCCCTGAATTTGTCTTGGTTGCCGTTGTCATACTTAAAACTCCCGCCCAATAATCACTTTAGAATACACAATTGGTCCCTCAAGTTGCCAACTTAGTTGAAGTTTAAACAACACAAAACCATTAGAAGTTTGACTTTGTTAAGTCAAACTTCTAAAACATATCAAATTATCAATAAACTCCAAAACAAATATTGAGTAACGGTTTTGCAATATTGACTTTACAAAGTCAAATATTGAGTAATGATTTTGCAATTTTGACTTTACATAGTGAAAATGCTAATACTACGCACAAAATAGTCATTCACCATTTTCAAGTATCACTAACTAAAGTAAACTGGAAATGCGCTTTACTTGCTACAATCAAATTGAATGGTAAATGAAAGTTTGACTTTCAATGTCAAACTTGCATCACCTACAATCACGCACAAACAACAACATATGAACAAACTAATTTTAAGCAAACCATATAAACAAATATTGTACCAAAATACCAAAACTATTTTGCAACATTAATTCTCATAGGTATTCAACCCATACATAAACTACAACCGCCAAAGAAATCTACCACGGCTATGGGGAAGCTCGTGGAGTTTCAACAGCTTCCTAGTCAACTCCCGCTTTTCTTGATATTTTCATTCCCATCATGACTCATATGGTCGAGCCTCGATATTGATTGTCTTTAGCGACAGGAACACGCAAGTATAAACTTTATTAAAGTTAATTCATGCTCGCTTCTAGGAAAAGCTCAAACACCACAATCAGAATGGCCATGGTCAATATGTTTCGCTCACAACATTGGGAAAATTTTCCAAAGGTAGAACACTAAGCGTGTTTGCACTCGAAAAATCAAATAGTTTTGAGATACACAAACATGGCAATTTATGAATGTTTATTTGCTACATATGCATTACTCCAAAACACTTACTCGGTATCCAAAGATTTTCAAATTTGGACATCCACGAATCATTTCAATGATGAACGATAACATAACAATATTCCCAAAATCGACATGGGACAAATTTTAAGGTTAATCAGGGATACAAAGGGCACATTCATCCTAGAATTAGCTTCCCGTATCAACTACAACAAGTTTTAAAGATTAAATGTCATTACTGTTACACAATGGTCTTTAACATTGTAAAATCATAAGTGTAAAACTCAAATTGTTCTTACCGTGCAATCATCAAAATCCAATGTAAGGCTCTCAAGATTTTGAAGTCTTGTCAGCTGAAAGATATCGGTTGTTGTGATTGTCGTCACAACATTATAACGACGAATGACAAATCTAACTTCTTCAAATTCCTAACTTTTGCAATATCCCATAGTCTCATCTCGTTTGTACTAGGACGATTCATTTTAAGAGACTCAAGTGAGGACAACCAAAGAATAAAGTCCTGAATCTGTGCCATTTAGAAAATTGACATGAATCAATTCTAAGCTCGAGAGATTTGGAAAGCCATGAAAATATTCCAAACTAGCCATACCACAAACATGAAGTATCGATGTTTCAACTCACTACGAGAGTAAAGTTGGGTTGGGAACGAATTTGGTCCACCATACCGCTTGTAATAATCATCCTCAATTCCATGCTCACCAAAACAAGAGCCACTCACTAATCTCTTCATAATGAAAGTTATCTATTCCAAGCATTGATCTTGGCTCTACAAATAAGACAAACTTTCTTATTGGACCCATAAGACGATTTAAGAATCTAGTAACAAGCCTCCCATCAAACTTATATGTTAAATAATAAAAGAAATCCTCATCAACTATGACATCGGTGAGCAAAGTCCACTTAGACCTCGGCCGCTAAACTAGAGGTTCTCACCGCTCGACAAAGGCAACCGATTCAAAATGTTAGTGATCACTACATCCGCATGTTGCTAATACGATCGATTGACATGGTTTTGTTGGAAGTTAGGTTGGTCTTTTGAGTTTTGGAAATGACGATTTAGATTCAGATTTCGATTTTCAGTTTATCGTTTCTGGATAATGGTGTATTATGATTGGTAAAGTGGTTTGTTGGGTTGGTTCGCGCGAAATTAAATGCAAGCGTATCAGGGAAGAAACGGCTAGTAGGCATAATCACAATTGGTCCCTGGGTTAAAGGTTGGGTCAAAATTGTGAATGGTCTATTATACCCTCGAAGGAAATCCAGAAAATTAAAGTTAACTATGGCAATCCTGGTCAAGGGACGAGTTTGGCATTTGAATCCCAACTTTTGGACCTCCGGCGATGATATCGCCCAGCTTTGTCCCATCGCGAAGCGTATGACCAAGTTTAGGGACCAACGGTGTATTTTAGTCTATATATAAGTTAAACGATTATTCGAAGTATAAATGCTTATCAAACACTTTAAGTGATCAAAGTACTCATTTTTATGAAGTCGTGATAAATATATAAGTTTTCTAAACTTTTTCCCAAATTTATACTTTTTACCCTCAAGTTTCAAAGTATACAAGTTTAGTCCCTCAACTATGAGAAAATGACAATTTCTACCCAAAACTCATTTTTTACCAAACTTTCCAGAAATGACAGTTTTTACCCCTACTCGAAACTGTTTTTACAAAAATACCCCAAAATCACATTTTCACACCTTCGGTCCCCCAAGTTTCCAATTTTACAATTTTGACCAAAAAGTTATTAGTTTACTTTTATAACTAGTTTGACAATATTACAAAACAGGTCCTTGCACTTTTCATGCACACATGCACACGTACAATTACACCTTTAATTTTCGGATATCGACATAATTAGTCCCTAGACTTCCCATGCGTAAAAACATAACCTTTAAGTTTCAAAAACTTTACACTTTTGACCCTATAACCACACGTTTTGCAATCGAAGTCCAAAATACAATTTCAACTTACAAATCTTATTTGATTTCTTCAAATACTTGATTCTAGCTTATATTTAGCTTAAAGAGTGCTTATAGCTTACTTTCACTTCTAACGGGCCGGTTAAGAGCATTGGGCTTAGCTTTTCCCCACGTATTGGGCCTTGAGGCCCAAACGGGTTTTGGTTTGGTTTTCAAAGTAGACGAGGCATGGGGAGGGTTTTAGAAGAGTTTATAAATTGTTTCTACCAGGTTCCATGTTCATTTAGGTTCGTGTGTTATATCTAGTATAAATATGAGTGTCGAGTTGTTGTTATATGAGACATACAATGAAATTATTGTGCTTAGGGTGCGTTTGTAACATTTAACTTGTGATACGACATGTATTAGAGTGACAATGATAAAAGAATCGAACAAGGTTTCATGAAAAACTTACAACACTCGTGTAGAGTAGGGATGAGAGCAACAAGATAAGTGAGTGAAAGTGATAGCAAGACCCCTTGTTCTGCTTATAACCTTACATGATTTATGTGACCCTTGATTTGTTATGACTTTCCTTTTCCTCCTTTCCTTCGAACTAATCTCCACAGTGGACGATTCTTTGATATAAGTGTGTGAGAGTTTGAGTGAGCTAGTGAGTTTGGCAAAGTGTCATAAGGGGTATGTTATAAAGGGACCTTAGGTATGGTCTTGGAATTATAATATGGTTTAGTGTTTGTAAGTTTGTGAAGCGTGAGGGTGGGCAGCGAGACTCAAGGGCATGCCAATGCCAAGTCCCATCTAATGTTAGCAAGAAAACATAATATCCATTGGATTATTATGTCAAACGGGTGGTCAAGGTTTAGGCCATTTTAATAATGTTATTAGGGTGGCTTAAGGTGTGTTTTTGTCTCCTTCTTTTCACACACACACACACGCAACTGTTAGGGACCAAGGGGGGATGCATTTGGTCTTGATCTTGGTTCATGTCACTTTGTTGTGTTTCCTTTTTGCTCGACCGGTTACCATAAGAAAAAAATATATCTCTTGACAATTTAGACAAAGTATTTATTGGGTGTGTTGGGCTTGAAGTAGCGAGGCCCAAAAGAGAAAGAAAAATGGGGCTTGGGCTCTTGGTATGGATCGGATTAAAAACGAAGGCCCAAATACGGGAATTGCATTAGTTTATTTCTTTTACTCATTCACAAGGACTAGTTTAGTCAATAGTGCTAAGTTAGGCTTGTTGAAGTATAAATACCCCTCCTAGTCCCAACTAGGAGGGTAGGAAGTTCATATTTTGTAAAGAAGTGTGTGTGGTTTCTTATTCTTCTCTCTAGAAACACACACATCTTCCCTTTTCTATCTAATACAATAACCATGTCTTTCTCATTCTTTGAGCTTCCCCGACCCCCCGAACCACATGAATCATTAGTTTTCGGTCCTACAATTGGTATAACGAGCCAGTTGTTGTTTTTATCGATTTGTGTGGTTTGAATATGTGTTTAAACTGCTTTTTTAACCAAGTTTTATGTGTTGGAAAATTTTTTTCCTTCTTTTCTTTATCATACGAGCTTACGATATGTTGGTATCTTTTGGTCAAAGAAAGTCAACAAGTTATTTGCAGTGTTTCCAGGTTCTGCTTTTGTACCTTTTCGTCCAAGATTCAGCTTTTGGTAACATATATTTTGTGACTTATTTTGTACCAAACCGTGGAAAATATTGTGGTCAAACTTTGGTCAACCTTCATCTTCTCATGGTTAATCACCAAACAGGCGGTTTCTATGCTTTTCCGGGTTTTTATGAAGACCGAACGGAAAAACATGGTCGGAAAATCTCACCGAAAAGTCAAAGGGTCAAAACCCTAAACTTACGCATAAGGAATATCTACAGTGAAAGTTACGCGTAGCTGTGAAGTTACGCGTAAGGAATGGTTTACGCGTAGGCGTTTACGCATAACTAGGCTTACGCCTAAGCCAGGTTACGCATAAAGGGCTTACGCATAACCTAGACCCTGTTTACGCTTAAGACTCTCTTCGCTTACGGTTAAACTTTTCTACGCCTATGATTTTTCTACGCGTATGAAAAAATGGTACGCGTAAACTGGTAACAATGACCAAGACCACAAAGCTATACCAAATTAAACGACTTCAGTTTTGAAACATCATCAGTCCATGTTTTTAAGTGAAGAGACCGAGTTCGATACACTCACAACAGATCCGAAACATATAACCCACTCTTTCAAAACTTATCCTACTCTCACAACTCCAATCCCATATCAAACTATAGCTAGACTCGAATTGACTCAAAACTAATACAACGAATCTCGATTCGATTCAACTTTTCCAATCTTGTAAAGATTTTTCTGAGTTGACTCACTCTCATCACAGATCCTTTAGAAGCTTAGCTTCATTTAATATTCGAATTCTTAAAGAACGATTGATAACAATATTGTTATAATCCGTCCTTTAATTCGTTTAGTCACACGAACTCAAAACTAAAAGTAAAAAACCTACCCGTGCCCTTAATCGAAGATCTTGATGTGTTCTTCGAATCTGGTAACAGATAATTGGTGCTCACGTGAGATTGAGATTTGTGTTGGGTTTGTTGATTGATGGCAGATTTGTTAGAAGCGTTTGACGTGGAGATTTGGTGAAAATAATGAAAGGAGATGCGTTCTTTTTGCTTCTCCCAGATCTGCTTTGGGAGAAAATTTATGTGGTAGGCGGTATTTTCTTGAGAGTGATATTTGGTGTTTAGGGTTATGCTAAATGAGATTAGGTTATGTGATTTATAACCGTTACATTATCCGAGTTAAGGTGGATCGGGTTGTTTTTCATCAAGATGGATCGTGGCTTTGGCTTCTAATTTGGACATATGGGCTGAAATTCATTTTGAATCTTGGGCTTCACTGCTCATTTGGATTGTTGGTGTATTACATGGACTGGGATTGAGCTGCTATTCGCTTACAAGGTATATCAAAAATGCTTTTGATATAACATTGGAAGTGAGTGATAATTTTTGGTATGGTATAATTTCACGAGAGGATACACGTTCACGGCAAAGTTTTTCAATGATATCAAATGTGACCACGAAGATGATCCTTTTTTATTTATTTGGGTTTGACGTGAAGTTTGACGGATGAATTTACTTATTTCGTCTTCTTTCTTTCTTCCCTTATGCGAAGATGACTTGTCTGGGCAAATATGTTGAGTGTGATGAAGACTTGCTATCTAGTTACTTTTGTGATTCTTTCTCTTAACCCACAAAGTAATTATCACTTGATGTCTCACGTAGTCGAGGATACGCCAAGAGGTTTTGTACATTGGGTACACCGTTCTTTTCACAAGGATAGTACAAGCTTAAGTAATCGGTCCGGAAATTTGACTTCATTCTCAAGTTCGTCATATTGGGTTATCTTCACATGTGGTTACTACAGACATACCGTTGAATTTTGATACGGGGGTTGAGATGAGTTAGACAATGTCAAATGGTATTGTTCATCGACATCTTCTCATAGGTCGATTTGATTTATGATAAAATGCTTCCAGTTAATGCTTCATGTACATAATTGTATCTTGATTCCGATTAATCGTAACCATCGTGGAGAGAAATGTGTACATTATGGGTCGATTGATATATGAAAGATAACCGGAATGCATTTGGTGAGATGAAGATGTTGATATCTTATTCCCCGAATGGACAATCTTGAAGAAGGTCGAGTCGACGCCTTTTCTACATTTTCAATGCGTGTTAGAAGACTAAAGACGGTTCTAATTTAATTATCAAAAGACTTCTTCGAATTCGGAAATTCATCGTAAAGGTTGTCATTGGGGGAGAGCACTAATTGGGGAGAGCAAAAGGCCGATTTAATCCCTAATTAGATTTGCTCGCATTGTTCTTCTACAAGTAAAGAGATAGCGGTGAGAAGATTCATGAAGTTTGAAGACCGTGATGACACTCTTGGAGTCAGCCGAGCTTATCTTTTGTATTTAATTTTGCTTGTAGGAACATTGTAAGCAACTCCGTGATGACATCACTGGGAGAGATTGTTAGCCTCGCTAAAGTGAAGTCATTACGGAATTGCATTAGTTTATTCTTTTACTCATTCACAAGGACTAGTTTAGTCAATAGTGCTAAGTTAGGCTTGTTGAAGAGAAATACCCTCCTAGTCCCAACTAGGAGGGTAGGAAGTTCATATTTTGTAAAGAAGTATGTGTGTTTCTTCTTCTTCTAGAAACACACACATCTTTCCCTTTTCCATCTAATACAATAACCATGTCTTTCTTATTCTTTGAGCTTCCCCGACCCCCCGAACCACATGAATCATTAGTTTTTCGGTCCTACAGATTAAAAACGAAGGCCCAAATGGAAAATGTGTAGCGAGTTGGGCTCGGGTGGTTAGACGAGGCTCAATAGTATTTGGGTGTGAGTTGGGCTTAGGCCCGGTCCAAGTGATATATATAATTTATTTTTATTTATTTTATATTTCTATAAAATTTTATTTATATATATTAAATAATCAAGGATATCGGATCGAGGGAATCTTGTTCTTATCACAACGGTAGTATTTTGAACGCCTGTCGCGCGTTGATCATGCATATGGCAAATGATATGCAAATATGATGAGTGTAAAATTTCATGATGTTCTAAATCATGCTTTATTTTTTATTAAGATGTTAATCACAATGAAATTTTCCGGGAGCTTACATTTTACAAAGTAATAAAACACACAAAGCTTCATACAATTTATATGCAAACAAGTTCGGTACATATAGTTTTAAAAACCGCATCGGACCAATGGGTTCAACCGTTTTAACTGGGAACCAAAGTCGCCACCGGTTCGGCTAGCCAATAAAAGCCGTCTGAAAACGAACCTGAGAAGACCGTCAAAACCGGTAAAAACAAGAACTAAGCCGAACTAGGATCATTTTCTTCTTGTTTTTCTCAAGTTAATCAGATCGTCGATGTTATTTTGTTGGTGTCTGGACTTTAATCACGTGGTACCCGCCGTCGCAACGCACGGATACCTTGCTAGTAACTAATTAAAATTATGATATAGCATTAAGGTTGACTTGATATAGTTTAGAACTGAAGTAGGACGCGTCTTAGGTATGTCTTGATTGCATACAAATGTGATAGGATAGTTGTTGAGATAGTACTCTTTGTTATGCTCTTTGTTTCTTTTGACTCTTATCGGTGTTTACAAAGTTAAAGGTGAAATAGAATTTTAGAAGTGTAAAATATAATGATGCTAAAACTACAGTACGATGTGAATAATTACATGTCGTCAAAACCTACTAGTTAAAACCCATTTAAAGTCAAAAACCATTTAAAGTTAAGTGAAAAATCAAATGGGGAAGAATTAATTGAAATTGAAGTTAAAGGAGGGTAAATTGACAAAAATACACTCACGTGAAAGTCACATAAGATGATTTAAAAGGCTTATTTGACGAGCGTTAGTGAAAAGGACATAAAGTATAAGAAGTGAACATCAATAGCGTTCTTTGTAATTAAAGTTTGAAGATAACGGGGAGTGCAACAATAAGAAACCACGTGGACATTTGTAATTTACCTAAAATGTAATTGTATCACTCAAAGTTTATAATAAAATATAATAAAAAGAACTTAAATTGGCCGAGAAAAGATAGCATCATGACACACTTGTTAGTTGTGATGTTTTACAATAAAAGCAAGTTCTACATGGTGTAGCGTTTCGTGTGAGTTGTTAGCAGGGTCGTCCCGTGAATTCCGGTGGCTCTGTGCCATAACCATAAGAGGCCCTGTTAAACGTGAAAATTTTGAACATTATTACCGGCGAACACAAAGTCAATTTCTTGTAATATGGTAAAACATATTGATGTTCATGATAGAGTTGAATAAAAATCACTTAAATTCAATGGATACAGTTTGTACTTTTTTTTCTTCTCTAAATCGGATATTGGTTATTAAGTGGTCTGTGGATACATTTTTTTATTACACTATATTAGCCTCATGTTAGCTAACAAACAAAAAACAATGGGAATATGACATGTGGGCTTTTAAACTTCTTATACACATAAGGCTGGTCACAGTCGTTAAAATAACATCGGTCGGTCACCCCTAAAATCCCACCATGACCGATTGAGATCGGTCGACACTCAATGTGGGATATCGGTCGGAATATCGGTCGAGTTCAAAAAACACATATATCGATTGAAATCTCAACCGACTTCAAACATTCACTTTTAAAAGTTACCGTTTAATTAAATAAAAAAAAACCGTCGATCATCGATTGTGGCATCCTTGTCATGTCTGGTCGCTGGAGAGAGAAAGCTGACGTCGCGCTGGTGACCTTGGTCACGACTATGCCCAACCTAATAGTATAACAGATGATGAAGTTGAAATTTTGTGGCCCTAAGAAAAAGGAGGCCATGTGCCATTGTACGGGTTGCACCTCCCTTGAGCCGGCCTTGGTTGTTAGAGCAAAACAATGGTTTCACTAAATATTTGTTGTGATGTTTTACAATATAAGCAAGTTCTACATGGTGTAGCTTTTTGTGTGAGTTGTTAATAGAGCAAAACAATGGTTGCTGTGTTCTCGAAAAATAAATTAGGTTGAAAGGGAAAGTAAATGTAAATGGAAGGGGAGTAGAGAAGTAAAAGGAAAAAATGATGTGTTTTATTTTGTGTTTTCTAGTATGGATGAAAGTGAAAAAGATGATCAATTTTTGTTTTTAGTAAAATAAACTATCAAAAGTACACTTGTGCCCTTTAAACTAATGCTTAAAAATTATATGGTTAAATAAAGATAAGGTTATAAATGTAATAAGAAATGTGAACGTGACTTTCATCCAATATGGGGTGAAAGGTTTTAA
This sequence comes from Chrysanthemum lavandulifolium, assembly GCA_022545495.1. Classification (NCBI taxonomy): domain Eukaryota; kingdom Viridiplantae; phylum Streptophyta; class Magnoliopsida; order Asterales; family Asteraceae; genus Chrysanthemum; species Chrysanthemum lavandulifolium. The sequence continues at coordinate 240,391,865 of CM040242.1, forward strand.
AACATAAACATCCAAACCTCCTCATTTTTTCTTTACTTTCTTTTATCCTTTTTTTATAAAAAAACTCAAGAACATTTTTTTTTTCTCTTATTTTCTTTCACTTTCATTCCTATAAACCAACTTAAGAACATAGTGTAAATATTTGTTGATGAGTGTAGTGAATAATTAGAGCATCCTATATGGTGGCTTGAACCGTTTCGTCACCTAAATGCCAGCTAAGCATTTCATTTTTCATATTCACACACAAAAAATACCACTTCGCTAATAACTCAAGTCATTTCACTTTTTTGAGGACCCACCATACCCAACTAAAACACAAACTCAAAAAAAAACTCAACTAAGAAAAAACAACTACACAATAGCGTACGCCAGTTAATTCACTTAGGAAATTCAATCCATTTACCACCCACATGTGAATAGTGCTAGGGTTGTGTTACCACACCCATTGCTCTTAAGGGTAAATATTAGGCGGTTTTGGGTGGTTTTTGGTTTAAACCAAACCCTAAACCGCAAACTTCGGTTTTTGAAAGTTGCAAACTGTTTGGTTTCGGTTTTTCAATTTTTTCGTTAAATCCTTTCCGTTTCTTTTTCTTCTTTCTTAAATCTGTTCGGTTTCTTTTTCTTCTTTCTTAAATCCGTTCGGTTCCCAAACATTTGGTTTTCTAACTCAAAACCGTCTCCTTCGGTTTTTCAATTGGTTCGGTTTTTCGGTCTTAATTCGATTTTTCGGTTTTTTTGCGCCTTTAAGTAATAATATTTATCTTTGTTTTTTTTGTTATTTTTCGCACCTTTAAGTAATAATATTTATCTCTTGGTGAGATTATAGTGGGACCCAATGACGAAGAAGATGTGTTCCAGGATATTGTGTAAGCAAGGTACATTTAGGTAACGAAAGTGTAAAAGCGTGGCTTATGTTGTTAGCTTAAGGTTTGGTATTGCTTTGACTAATAAGAAACGACACAGCATCAAACTTGACTAAATCACTGAACGATCTGAGGCACCAAACTTGCACCTAAAATCACTCATATCATCCTGATGGGTTGTAAAATATAAGTGAGTCTTTGTCTGCAGCTATCAGGATGCTTTTAGGCCTAAGTTTAGGTCCATGTATCATTTCTCTTGACTAAAACTACTCAAGTGACAAGAAGATAAGCATGTTGCCATAGTTTTTAATTACGATCAAAATGGGAATCCTGCTTGAGATTCAAATTGTGAAAGTTTAGTATCGTTTGCTCAAACATCATTACCGTTAAGACTTTTAATCGATACATTTGGCTATTTCAAAGAGAGATCAATGCTCAAAAACTCCAGCAGTTTATATAGGAAAGAAAAAACCTAGTATATGAAATTGTCAAAAACAAAAAGATGCATCAAGTAAAACGAAGTAACCAAATACAGGTAATCGTCGTATTTTTATAAGACAAGATGTATGATATTCTACTAGTTATTTACAAAATAACTGCTGCAGAAAACGAACATTTTGGGAAGTTTGTCCTTCTTTGGCAAAGCATGTGTTCTGTGATTGAAACACCACATCCATCATGAAGTCATTAACTGCAAAAACAATCAGATGAAGATGGTCAAAATCACATGAACAAGACTGGTAAACGAAGATTCAAGTAAATGACGTGTAAATCACAAAGAGAGGTGTTTGGATGGTCATTTCGAAAGTGATTTGCCATATAAAATAACATGTGTCAAAAGTTTGGCTAAGTTTTTGCTTCTACTATCAGAAGTTGCAATAATCAAATTTAAATGTTGGAATTTTGGCAACTTCTGATTAATTGAAAAACTAATAAATAAAATGACAAACAATGAGATTTCTTTGATTATTTTACCTTTGGAAAATCAAGTTTGCTGCATCATGTAAGAAACTAATCAACATTTGAACCCTTATATAATGTAATCCAAATATAAGTTGAGTTGCAACTTGAAGTAACAATAACCTAGATAATCAATTTCAAAAAGCCATAATGTTTACCATAAACCATTATAATATTCTTTTAATATAACAAATGTTACTCAAAATCAACTTTAATATGACATGAAAGAACACTAAACACATTCATAAAGAGTGACTAGCATATTGAAACATAAGACTGACCTTAACATTGCAGTCAGGGAGGGGCGCCTTGATAAATTTTTATTGAGCGGAGCAATTGATGATATGCAACCCATTTATAAGTAATGATTCCAAACGCATATGAGATACAATGTACAAAATTTCGGTCAGTTTCAAATGAAAACTCATGACAAATCAAAAGATCCTTGGCCTTCGCTGATTGCATAAAGAAGTTGTTTGTACATAATTTCCTGTTATTTAAAAAATGAAACTAGTTGTTAGCAACAGCCAAATAAGTAAAATCATCTAGGGGTTACCTAGTCCTTTTTAACAAGTAATCTACATGGCATTATCTCTACAGTTTTAAACCTGTATACAAGTTCCTAAACTGAATCTTTTGACCCATTAACACACCCACACAAACCCACAATTTTACACTATTCTATTTTCCTTTATAGTGTATGCTGAGAAAGAGTTGATGTAATAAGGGTCTGCGCTATAAGCAGGGATGTTACCTTGGTGGAGTAAGAAGGAAGCTTCAAGTAATTTGCACACGTCATCACACTAGGCAAGTCATCATCAGCAGGTTCTGACAATCCGTTCGCGCTAGATGCCACATTACTGGCTGTTGAAGAATGCTGCACCATACACAAGAAAATTATAAGCACCTCAAAAGAAAGTTCGTTACAATGTTACATAATCATGACAAACAGAATGCCAGTGTGTAAAATACCTTTCTGACAATCGTCAGCTTTGGATTTAGCACAGCCAAACCACCAGGAGGAAGCCGAGGAGCACCAGTGACGAACTGACAGAACGCCCTTTGTTGTTCTGGGTTGAATTCTCCTAATATCTCAAGTAACTAAATAGTTGTGCACAAAAAACTACATGTAAGTTTTCTCCTGAATGTATCAGCACGTAAGAAACAAAAAATATAAAATATTTACATACATTGACTACTGCAGGGCTCTTAGAAGTGTAACCATGATCAAACTTTATGTGTTCCACAAGTTTGTCAGCCTGAAATTACGAAAGAGTTTAGGAAAAGTACGTTCTCCCATGATACTTTTGAGGTATTTAACCATGACAAGTAAACAAAAAGTCAAGAAGTTTACCTCCCATAATTCTGTGTGGCCACACACTAAATAATCCAATTCATCTGGTGAAAATATTTGCAAAGCCGAAATGTCAAAGACCTGGTGGTTGAGCAAGAATACACATCAGTTGCAATTTAGAAGATCTTGCATGTGAGTTGGAAGGCATGTCTATATAACTTTTATGTTGCATCTATAATAGTAAAATTTCAAAACCTTTGTCACCATGATACCCACAGAAGTAAAATTAAGGAGCAACATAAAAAATCATAATATCTGTTCAAAAAAATAAGAAACAAACATTTCTAGAGGCTGTTGGGCTGGCTGTTTAAATGGAACTAGTTGAATATAACATGAATAGACTATACACAAAATCCAGGTATTTTCAAGATAACCAGTTGCAGGGAAACACAGCACAACCCAGTACCCGCTTCTACAAGTTAGCCAGCCAAATAGCCCGTTTCACCAAAATGTAGGCAACAAAAAATCATGAGAAATAACAAAATGACCTGATTGAAACCAGCTCTAAATGCTTCCATTTGTCGTGTGATACCAGTCTTGACAGTAGCAGACACTACAAGGAAACATATTCCTCCAGATTGTTTATATTGACCTGTACCATTTCCAAAAGAACCATATGAAATTTAACATAGCTACCTTCTTAGCAATTGTTAGACAAACAAAGAACAAATGATACGTTATAAAGCAGAAGGTTCATAAGAGGGAGGATGCACACGTACATCTTCATCTCCTGATTTTAAAGTGAAATCTGGATAACCAGGAAGTGTAAAGTCTAAACAAAGATCTTCAACTGGAGCCCTCGAATTTTAAGTCAAGCATTTCTCTATGGTCACGCCCAGACATCGACTCAAAGTATTGTTTCCGACATACAAGAGCTTGCAATGTCTTGCCAAGTTCAGCATCAAAGGATGAAACATCCATTAAATCAAGCTCCTGAAACACAGAACATATATAATAAGTTAATAGTAATAACATAAAATAAAGACTGCAATAATGTAAATCTAGATTTACTACACAAACTTGCTTACTTGTCCAAGCACAAGTTTGTAGAACGCTGTTGAAAGTGGCAGATCCAAAAGACGACCATCTTGAAGAGCTTTCGCCATTACACAACCAAGAAGACGAAAATACTCGATTACTTTAGCAAACTTGCTGCCATCAGATGAATTAGCAGTCAAGGGCCAAGGCCTTGGGAACAACCCAAGTGGTGCTATAATTACGTCCTCAAATGAGCTAGATCTCCACATTCTCAGGTCTGCCCTTTGCAAACCATGACTTAATAGAGTATATAATTCCAAGTAGGACCCAATCCAGTCCCAACTTCATCAAAATACTCTACTTCTAAAACAGCCTTTTGGCTTGAATACATCTCCATAAATTTAGCAGCAGAATCCAAAATACGATTCCGGAAACACGGACTTTCTGTCGCCAGAACCGTCCAACCCGCATCTCCTCTCGTCAGAGACCCATTTCCATCTGCACCCTGCTGCTGCTGAAGCCGATATAATGCACGAGATAACCCGAAAGCAGTTGAATAGAAATACTGTCGCCTAGTTTCAAACGGAAATAAAAACGGACATGCTTTTGTAAGCTGATAACACCATGATGGAAGACTACCACTACAAAGCGCAAGCACATCCTGAATCTGTCTAGATAATTTTGGGGTCAATTTACTGTTAATGAACTCATCAGCAGGAACCTTAGGACCGGTAACATTAAGGTCATTTAGGCTTGAGATTTTTCCTTCAGAAAAGCTATCGATAACTGTTTGGACACGTAAACGTGGTGCAATCTGATTTAAACCTTCTAATACACGTAGTAAAGCTAATATGTTATAAGTAGGATTATTCTTTTCCAGATCACAAGGAAGCTCTGCTTGCAAAAGACTATCAAAGAGAGACATTTGATGCTTAGGTAAATCCGAACTCGACCCCGATTTTGAAGATTTAGTGTTTGCTGAATTTGATGTCCTGTCGCTTTGAACTTCTGCTTTTTGGTACGTCAGTGTGTATATATCACCAGACATGAAGTCAGTGCTCTCATCATCACCTTCATCGAGAACATGCTGTTGCTGAATAGCTTGATAAAGGGTTAAATGTCTGCTAAGTTGCTTACCACCTGAAGAAAATACCAACCTAGGAGAATCATTGGAGCTATGTCGATCTCTACTTCCCATAGCACCCTACTGTTTGCTGATGAAAGCCCAGCCATCGCAGCAGCAGCAAACGACATTGAACCCTTGAAGTAAAAGAATTTGGACCCCTAACCTCTGCGGAGTCTGAACCCCGAGCAGGAGTTCCTCTACTGCTAGAACCACAAGCTAGATTTGTCTGACTATCACTTGTTGTAGGGCCCGCAGGACTATCCTCAGTGGTGTCTCCCAATTTAACATCGTGAACATTTGGCATGCAAGCTGGAAGTTAATCATCCCTTAGCACCTAAAAAACACGATTCATGTGTCAGAAAAATATAAAATAATTAGAGTACTGAAGATACATAAAAGGTTATCAATAATTGCCCTGAGGGGCGCCAAAAGCAACATTGTTTTCCTTCAAACATAAGTTAATTTGAGTAACATAGTATTTCAAAACAAATTCGAGGTCTGGTAATGCAACATCCTTACCAAAACTCAATTTGACAAACAATATGCTTGCCTCCTTTATCTTGTGTGTAAAAAATCTATATGCTATATTGTGACACCTTCTAAAGGTTGATAGATAATAAAGACATTTCTCAATATGTGTTTACAGCCATCACATCATAAGTTCTTAAAAAGGATCTAAAGTAGCTCTTGATTCTTTCAAGCATGCAGAAGAGTCCCCTAAACTATTTTAGCACGTCCACAATCTCTACTTATGTTACTTATTATCTATGAAGATCTTGTTTGCTAATTTATAACTCTCTGAGCTTCTTAATCCTCCTAAAGATCTCTTCTTACTATATGACATGAATAGCAGCTAGCCGACAAGTTTGTGCTTTTATTCTAACTATATATCGAGTCCTATCCATCTTCCTATAAATACGTATTGGGGTAACAATTTCAGGCTATGAAAGTCTGTATATAACAAAATACAGGAGCAGATTAAGTATCAACTCAACAATAAATATTATGACCACATACATCATCTTGATCATCATCATCGTCCTCGGAAACTTCATCATCTTCGATCACCAATGCATCATCAACTTCAACGGGTGATATCTCTACGTCGTCCTCCTACAACGCACACAAAAGAATACTAAGAATATAATATACAAAAACAAAAATATAACTATGGCAAAGCAAAACAAATAAACTTACAAAAAAGATACAGCAAGCTGACCAGAGATATCGACTGACAAAATAGTTCACGAGGGCATGCATGTACATATTCATTCAGATATCCATCGATGCATACCAAATTCATGAAACATACTAGTCTTACTATTTGATTGTTAAGCAAATCTTTAGTTCTAGAGAAACTTTTTATAGAGAGCTAAAGCTTTAGCATGTCTGCATATCGCATGACGTAGTCAAGTAGTGTTCAGGTGGAAACATAGCTCTAGCATACGTGCATATCACATGAAGACTGAAAACATTCTATTGCAATTTGATACTCAACATCTATGCCATTGTCTCAAATCAGTAACAGCGTTCCCACAAATCAGGAAATGCTAGAACCCCACCTATGAGTATATTGTGCAGGTGGAAAACATAGCTCTGCCATTCCCCCTTGAGATTTTATACCTTTCTTATCCTATTAGCCTTCTTTTATCTTCTAATTTTAACCAAGCTGTGTTACCATTGAGTGATCATGCAATTAGCAGAAAGTGTGGGACAGTGGATTGACATTTGTCCCTTTCTACCAAGATGCTGAATTTTTATCAACCTTAGACACTGGCAAAGTGCAGTGTTTTCGCCTATCTTAACCACTTTTATGTGTAGTCACATCTATTATATATATATATATATATATATGCACATTTTTATATGATCTTCATCTCAAAGGTGTAATGACTGTGCCTAAAAGAATGATATACGACAAAAAGATACGCTATTTCATATTACAGGCAGTCATTATACATGAAAGATTCATATTGTGTGGTTCCAACAAGCAACAAATATTTAAATATTAGGGTCTAACACTAACGCAAAGGAAACTATACCTCAGACATTGATTCATCATTCACGGATTTCATCGAAGTATCTTTATTCGAAGCAGCCTTTCTTCGAGAAGCATTTCTTGTACGTGGTCCTTTCCCCTCATCTTGAGTTGGCTTCAAGACAGCCTTTCCCTTCCCCTTTGAAGAGCTTGCTGCTTCCTCTTGTATTGTGCCCTTTTCGGTTGAGTTCCCTATATTAATCCCTGACCTGGATCTTGTAGACTGACGACGCGTAGCTGAAGCAGGAGTAGGGGAAGGTTCTGAGTTCCCAACAGAAGTGGAAGACTTATGGCTAGCCTCGCTACGCTGAACGCGAGGCCAGAGAAAATCTTCAACAGCTGACAAACTGGCTAAAGGATCGATGAGAAGGATATTTGAAGAATAATCGCAAGAGACTTTTCACCATGTGCTCTGCAAAGGCGCAGTTTAAATGGACGAGATGATACACCAAGGCCAGAAGAGAGGCGTGAACCTCCAGTAGAAGATCTAGAGCTGTGGCTCAAAACTACTGGAAAACGCTCTAATGAGGTCAATGCATTTTGAAGCTTCTGAACTAAAACACTCATTGGGGCCAAATTTGATTCACCCGGTCCATAAGGAAGGGCGACTGCTATGAAAGACCTGTATCTTTTAAGGGCTTGCTGACGAAGCTTAAGCAAATTATCCTCCGACACTCTTTTCTTAAGAAAACATCCACATGATAAGTAATTCAGCAAAGCATCAGCAACGCCGCTTCCAATAAACTCAAACGTGGAGACACCATCCCCTTTGCTTACCTCTGCCAGCATCTCAGTGACCACTTTTAACAAGTTATCTTCCGTAGCAGGTGAAAAATCAACCACCCGAGGTGAGGAAGCTTTAGACTTCCTTTGGACTTTGACTTATGATCATCTGTAAAGGCAACTAACTTTGAGCAAAGATTCTTCAAATGTAGAAGATCATCTGTAACCCCAACTTCTGCAGCTCCAGGGACTGAAGGAAGTATTTATCTTTAAAAGTCTTTGCACTTGTACTAACCGCCACCCGGAGACTAGAATTAACAGCAGGAGCTTCTACAGAGTTAGAAGGGGTGTTTTAGGATCTTCAGCAGAAGTTGCATCGGTATTTGAGGTATCAGCACGATGTCGATTGCGTTTGGAACGTGTGGATGATCCAGGTGTCAAATCAGTATCCTTTTCAGATGACTCGGTATAATAAGCGTATCTACTGCATGAACAACACCTTCTCTCACAAACAGTTTAGAAAGTTTCTGGAAGCTTTTCCATTAAGATATCTGCAATTTCAAGGGAAGGCAATAGAACTTGTGGATCTTTCCATGCCAAAACACCAGCCAAGAAACTGAGTAAATTTAAAAAAAGAAGATCAGAAAAACTGAGTAACTTTAAAAACAGAAGATCAGAAAATCAATATAATTGAGGGGAACCAGCACATGTTATTAAAGTATTCAAAAGTGATATACCTTGATATATTTGTAGCACCAAGCAAAGACTGGATCATATCCGCGCTGCTGAAATAAAACAATTTCCCAATAGCAGATAGACATTTATGACGCACGGGTGCATTCACACTTGAGCCATATATCTGAAAAGACAAAAAGTACATTAAGCAAATAGTTGCACTCTGGCGGGCCACCATAGTTCTTTTAAAACCAACCTGAATGAGAACGGAAGAAGATCCATCCCAAATTGCTGCAAAAGCTCAGGCTGATCAGTCAACAATTTCTCTCGACCTGACATGTCTGGTGCATGACCAGTTGTCTCTTCTTGCTTGACAGAACTGCCAACAGGTGACTTCCTTGAAGGAGGCCTTTGACAAATAAGTTACTGCTGGAAGGAAGAGATATGGTTCCTTGGGGCAATGGAGGAAGAAGCTCATTTGTCAAATTCACAATCTCAAATATCTGTGCATGAGAAAATCAAAACTGATCAATAACTTTGTAAATGCATTGCGAATATAACCAAAGTGTTAAAGCTGGTTGTTTCTTAAATAGTAACTGCTGAAATCTGAAAGTGATTCTAAATCTGATATTGTTTAACGTCTAAATATCAAGAACAAACTGTTGTAGATCGAGGAGTTGAGCTCGAGGGAGAAAAAAGTATATCACGGATCTTGCGAAATTCATATTTTATCTTGTTGGAGTTTGTATCTGTAAATCTATTTATGCAACTTCCAAGATAGTTAGATAGGATCCAAGCAATATAACTTTGTCTAACCAGCCTATGATATAGCTATTGCTACTGATGACACCATATCACTACAACGATGGATTTGATGTGTAAATGCAGAGACTAAGATGAAGCACATGTTGGGAGGGATAGGCAACTTGGATTAGTGACATACGATGAAAAATCAGGATATCGGTCTATATATCCATGAGAAAACAAAAGACAAGATGAGCTCAATTGCTCTGCCTCTTGTTTAGCCAGATTAGGAATTATGTGTGCAGGAACAGAAGGCGTTAGGATCATTTTAAGGTAAAATAAACAGCAACATAAGCAAATCCTGCTCCTATATTTTAACCTTTTTACAAGTGAAAACTATGTGTTTATCATATACTAGGACTCGTGACTTCACAAGAGCATCTCATCAGCTCCTTCATCATAGATAATTTCTGAAGGGCAAGTAAAACTCAACTAACAGAGAGAATCATTAGAGAAAACAGCATAAAAAGCAAATAAGCTACAAGGTACTAATTAAACATTAAAAAGAGACGCAATACAACTTCAGTTTCTTTTTGCATCTATAGCCGGTCTAACACAGAATTCATGTGGCGGGACAAACCTATTTAACTTACTATGACAGCCTCACAACCAAAACGAACTAGAAGAAAACAAAATGCAAAGAAGCATTACCTGCTCTGGTGGCCTACTCAAGGCAGGTGATACAGACATGGTTGCAACAAGACCAGAACCTGACAATATCTCTTTCAGAATACCACTAATACCAAGAAGCAGTAACGTTTTTGATCCTAGAGGAGAGCCACTTGCACATGTGGATAGCAATCGTATTAAGCCCTGCAAATATCTGTATTAAGCAATGCAGCCTCCAAAAATAAAAAACTGTATTAAAAAAACAAATGCAAGTGTTGAAATACCGTATAGGTAGATGGGGTGAGAGATGCCTGTCCACTTCCAGAACTGCTGGTTGAAATAAGTGAGGCCGCTTGGGTAACTAACCCATGGTTACAAATCTCATCCAGCCTATCAGGAGACGATGCAAATGCCTCTACAATTCGAGTCAAACAAACTGATGCATGCTCCAAAACCTAAGTAGAGAATTTTGTTCAGTTAGATAATCAGAAATAGTTTTAACATATTATATCATACATTTAAACAATCTCAAATGCTTGGGACTGTTTGTAATCACCTTGGCATCATGATACTGAAGAAGATTTGTCAACAAAGGAACAGCTTCCATGACAAAATCAGCTGCATCGGAAGGAAGTTTCTTGCACATATTTGCGGCAGTAGATAATGCCACACGCTAATAGATAAATGGCAAAAGGGTAATAATTAGATATACTTCAGACTAAATTCAGCAATTCTATAGACCTAACATGATAAACAACAAGAGGTACCTGTACTCCTGTAGAAAAGAAGTCGAGATACGAGAGCACTGCCATTAGTGCACCTGCCCGCAAGCATGCAGTTGGGTGCTCCTGAGATATCTTCTTAAGAGCTTGCAAGGACTGTTACGAGAAGGGTAAACATCAATACAACTACATAGATCAATACTTCAGTCTTTCCAAAAAGTATAAAATAAGCAGACGCCTATTAGGAAATACATTAGCCTAATTATTACAGCTATTATAGTGTCCACTCGTAATTGGCCACATATACACACATAAGATTTCTTATAATGGATATCGATTCGACTCAACCCGACATACTCTTCAGTAACCTACTTTCGACCCTTTAAGTGACATCTGTTTTAAACTTATAATTCAGGTATAGCCCACTCAAAATTGAATAAGGGCCTAAGCAGCTATAACTCGTGTATTTCCTTTTCCAAAACTAGGGGTCTACAATGTGCTTGTTCTGCATAGAATGAAAGCTCCTACATTTTCCATCACTTAAAACACTTAAAATTCTGTTTTTTTTAATTTCAATAGATATTAGTACGACACATAACCGGTTAACCACATAAATCACGAAAGTATATATATAGCAACTCAGCACACCTGTTCAGCCAAGTCCATATACTCAATGGTAAGCAACCTCGCCACAAAACACGACACGGCCCCATAATGCACAACCGAAACACAGCTACTCGGCAACACATCACACAAATGCGTCAACGCTCTAGCCGCAAGCAACATCACATCTGGATTACTCTCGTAATTCAACAACCCAACCAAAACCGGCACAAACGAATCCACCGAAAAACTACTCAATGAATCCTCCGTCCCTATACTCAAAATCTCGCACAATTGCGTCAAGCTCTCCACTTGCCTCCCTTCCTCCCCGTCCGCCCTTAAACCCGATAAAATCTTCTTCAACCTCCCGTTCTGCTGCGAAGACGACCCCGACGCCATCGCGGACGACGGCAACAAATCATCCAACCCCGCTCCTAGCTTCCTTAACAAACCTTGTAATGCTGAGCTGGCAGTCGTCAAATTCTGATTAAACATCCCTCCTCCTCCATCACTGTCCACGTCATCATCCGCCACGTCATCGTCATCAGAAACCCTAACCCTAGGAGGCGGCTGTTCGTCGTCTTTCTCTTTACCTTTACCGCTGCCACGGCGGCGCGTGGAGTTGGATCCGGAAGGCTGTTCGTTGTTGTTGTCCATGTTGTTGTTGGTGGTGGTGTCGGAGCGTGAGTGGCGCGTGCGTTTGATAGAGCGAGTGGTGGGACCGGATGACGTGGCCTCGGCCCTCTTGCGACTGCGTGTTTCCATACAAAACCCTAACACACTGTTTGTGTTGTTTTGATCATCATATAATTATTGTGGTTGATGTTTGTATAACATGTTAATTGGGGGATTAAATGATTTAATTTAGGGATTTGAGGGTTGATTAATTTGTGAGGGATTGAGAAACCCTAGCGATTGATGGAAAAAAGTTTTTGGGGATTCTTTTTTTTTGTTAATGGTGTGAATGGGAATTGATTAGGGTTTGTACTTTGTGAGATTGTCTAGAGTTTCGTTTGTAGGTGGTGTTTGTGTATATATATACTTGTTCTCATTCGAAGTGCAATCGGTATTTGGTAAATAATGTTTATCTATTTAGATTAGCGATTTCAATTTTTCTTCTTATCTCACAACTTATAAATCAAATCAAAAATAACTTCTATCATCATTCAAATTATAAGATACGAGGTTGTAGTTTCGCTTTTTGCATGGTACGTTTGAATAAAAATTATTGATTTTGTTGTATTCCGTCGTAGAACGCAAGAGGCTAACTTCAGAATGGATCGATAACCCTAGGACCATTTTGTAAATTACTTTTTAATCCTTATACGAAAATTGTCCATACATTAGCGCTTCGTTGCAAAGTTAGTGATCAAGGACCGAATTTGCAACGAACGATAACATGAATGATCAATTACGTAAAATCTATGTTAGAACATTTTATAAATATTATACATGTTATTAAAAGGGGAAATGACGTCGTTTCATTTGCGTCTTTGAAACAACGTCGTTTCATGTTCGAGTGTTTTACATATGCTAACGTTTGTGAAACAACACCGTTTAAGTCGGTGTTGATGCTAACGCTTTTATAATTTACTCTACTCTATCTCTCTAAAATAACACACACATCACTACCTCTCAATTCCTATATCTCATTCTAAACCCTAGCTACAAGACGCTTTGTTAGGAATCGAAATTCCGGTATTAAAGAGTCGGTCACCTCAAGTATATGTAATCGATAGAAAGCTCGTAGTCGTAGTTCTTTTAAGTTAAGTAGTATTTAGTTAAGTAACACCGTGGAGGACTGACGGTCTTTACCCATCAGTATGCACGATCCACACCCGATGTGTGGCTTTTATGTAAGACTATAAATACTCTACCTCCCAGGTAGAGTTGGAGCTCATAATAATATCTTTCACTTTCTCTCACTAAGTTCCCTAAACCTCTAACTTTCTCTCTAGAATTCCATTCATACGCCACTTTGTGTTATGGTTTGATGTGTATGTGAAACCAATATTCTACAATTGGTATCGAGCCATGGTTAGATCATATCTTGCACATCTTTGGATTTTTAGTGGTTTTTAGGTGGTTTTGAGTTTGAAAAAGTTTAGTGGTTTGTGCATCATTTGGTTGATTTCTTGTGTTAAAGCTTGGATTTTGTTAGTACTTTTATGTTTAGAATCATCACAAGTGTTTAGGTTTTCATTTGGTAGCTTGAATCATCTTGGTTGGGTTGTTTTGGATTGAAAAGTGATGTTTATGTGGTTTTTCTTGCTAGCGACTTGATATACGGATCTCTTTCTTCGTAGCGACTTGCTTCACAATTTTGTAGCGAGTTACAGCTTTGGAGCTAGCGACTTAGACCTAGCGATTAACGATGACAAGTAGTGGACTCTCCACTACGGGTAGCGACAGTGGTAGCGACTTGGTGCATGCGAGTTGCTCTTTAGCGACTTGAATCTTTAGCGACTTGAGTAGCGAATTGCCAAAATTTTGCTAGCGACTTGAGGCTTAGCGAGTTACTACTTAGCGACTTGCATTTGTCTAGCGACTTGGGACTTTAGCGACTTGGGGTGTAGCGTATTAGGTGTTAGCGACTTGGTGCATTATCTTCTAGCGACTTGGGTGATTGTTTACGGTTTTCTCTTGATTTAGTAAAATCCGTGAAAGAATCTATTTCCGGTTTAATCATAGAGTTATAAAATCCCGTATAATTTGTTAACATGTCTACCAACGTTCCTACTATCATCTCCACTGCTGCCGAGGATGTTTAAGCAACTGGTTCAGATACTCGTCCACCCATGCTTGACAGAATCGACTACGATTCTTGGGCTCAACGAATCGATTGTCTTGCCTTGGAAAGGAAAATGGTGTCAACATTCTCAAATCCATTAATGAAGGACCGTGTCGAGTTGAGACGACTAGAGATATACTTGATACTAATGAAGATGGAACTCCTATTTACGGAATGGACGGACCTAAAATGTATGATGAGCTTGATGATAAGGAGAAAAAGAGATTCGATGCGGATATCGGGGCTTCTAACATTGTTCTTCAAGGTCTTCCTAAAGACATCTACAAGTCGATCAATCACAACACGAAGAAAAGGCGTTATGGGATAATGTCAAGATGCTTCTTCGAGTTCAATTAACTATGGAAGATGAAAATCACAACTCTATGACGAATTTGAACACTTCAAGATGAAACCAGATGAGAGTGTCTATGAGTACTATGTGAGATTTCATAAGTTGGTGAATGATATGAGGAACATCGAATGACTATGCCTAACATTCAGATGAACTCAAAATTTGTGAACAACATGAATCCCGAATGGCACAAGTTTGTCACCTCTGTGAAGCTCACTAAATGATTGAAGAATACAAACTATGAGCAACTCTATTCCTTCCTCCTTCGTAATGAGAGACATGCTATGTTTGAAAAATGATTCTTAATCGCTTTAAAACCAACCGAGGAGAGTCAAGCTCGCCTAATGACTCAACCGCTTCTACTCAAACATCGGAATCACAACCAAAGCCTCACAAGTCATACCCTTGGGTAATGGTAATCACAAACTCATTCCCGATCCTATGTTCAAACAAGGCGATCTTTGATGCACACGTGGGCAACTTCATTAATCAACTAGCTCTTCCGATTAGTCAAAACATGAATTCTCTCCCACAAACCAACAACAACCTCGAGCGACATCTAACCCACACAATCAAGCTCTTTGTTAAAGATGGGAGGATCGTGGTGCAACCGATTCGGAAAGACAGTATGATCGGGGAAGAGGTGGAGCTGGTAGAGTTTATGTTGGTAATCGAATCGAGGAAGGAATGGTAATCAAGGTCAAACTAAGCCGATCAAATGTTATAACCGTGGTGGTGAGGACACATTGCAAGGAATCGCATCTCCAAAGCATCCACATAATCGACATTACTTGAGATAAGATCTTGCTTGTACAAGCTCGGGATAATGGTGCCGCTTTGGATGAAGAGGAATTGCGTTTCTAGGCGAGGGCAATGCCAAGACCTATGATGCGAGATGTGGATGAGCGGCCTATTCGGAGATAGGTCACAATCATCATAATGCCTTTCAAGTCGGCGATTGTGATGCATACGACTGATGTGGATGATGGACCCACTGCACACACGCTTTTATGACTAGCATTTCTCCAATGGTTTCTCCAAGGTCTCTTCTTCACCACAAGTGGCCTATCCAAAGACAAACTCATCTCGGAGGTATTAAAACTATCGATGATGCGATGTGCATGGATGCATGACAAAGTACAATCAACTAAAACTATTGAATCAAATGTTGAAAATATGGGTAATATCGATATTGTCTCATATGATCAATATGTGAAACAAAGTGAAAGTGAAGTTGTACCAAGTGATGCATCTTCTGCGATCAACAATGACTATGTTTTTGATGAATACACGCATGTGCCCCGATGATTCCGTAATTTCGAACTAAATGCCTATAAAGAACGTGTTGTTATTAATGAACAACATGCAAAGTTTGAGTTGACCACTCGTGAGCGTGAAATGGATGACCAAGTGCGTCAATCATTAGAAAAAGTAATTTTGAGAATAAGTATTAAAACAAGAGCTAAATTCCTTGCAAGAAAAGCTTTCTAAAGCGCTAAGCAAAAACAAGAACTTCAAGAAAATGTGAAAATGTTAAGCAAGAATTTAATGCAAAGGAATCAAAACTCTTGAAAGATTTTTCTAATCTGAAAACTTTGAAAACAAACTTGAAAACAAGTTGTACATACAAGGGAACACCATTCAGATGCTCACATGATCACTAAGCATAGGGTCTTAAGCGATAAGCATAGCATTCCCCTTGTTAAGGAACCAAATCCAGAGGTCATTAAAAGGGCTAGAAATGCTCATAAGGTTCTTTATGATGGCAATGAAATCCTTAAACCTAGACAGAAACCTAGTTGCGTTGAGTGACCGAGGAAGATAAGAAATCGATGAAGTCACTAGGAAAAGATGAACAAGAAATTAGATGATCCTAAATGTAGAGAAAGAAAATAAATATCACACCCCATGATTACAAGAATGAAAACTGGATTTCCTTGAACATGTTTAAGCCTCGGACATTGTTGACTCCCGAACAAGTCTTCTCGGAAAATGGATTTAGATAAGCGTAAAGTCGAAAATATTGTTGAAACAAACCCTCCCTTTGGAAAATGCCTAGAGCGATCGTGTATCCCCTAATACACCAATGCATCTTGTTCCTAGAACAATTGCCACTAAAAGCAAGACCCTAATTAGCCAATATGTTATATTTCAACTATTTGTTGATTTTGATAAAACTTGCAAGAAAAGGATCACACCCATTGGTATAACGGAAGGAGAAATGGGTTTTGAGCAAATGAAAGAATGTTATTTAATCGAGGTCATGCCTTTCTTTAAACTTCCAAAAGATCACTTTGAGAGTCTTAAAAGGGATAGAAACGATATTAAGGGAATGGAAAAGGAATTTGATGCAATGATAGTTGAAGTTAGTGACTATGAGCGAGCACTAAAATATAATGAGATTGAGAGGAAGAACTTGCATACACTAAATGAGAACTGATTTACGAATGTATTGCTCAAGATGTGTTTTCATCATTGCTACAAATTGTTCCATTAATGCTTCCAAATTTCATGAATTATCGGTTGCCACGAAAGTCTCCCATGATCGTGTCATTGAGCTTGAAAAACTAATTACGAACTAAACGAGAAAATTGAACCGGATGATCACGACAATTTGGTTAAACATTTTCTAAACTAGAAGTTGAGCATTTTAATTTACAACTAAAATATCAACATCTTAAAGAAAATGTCAAAACTTCAAATATCAAGACATCCTCGGATGCTCCGAGTTTGATGCGCTTTTCAAATTAACAAACGTGATGAGCGATTCAAGCTCGATGCAACACGATCGAGAAAGTTGAAAGCCCAAATCTCTCAATTAAAGGGTCTAACGAACAATATGACGGCTCCCAAATGCCTCCTCCTTTAGATTCTCGAATTCTCAAACGTTTCATCTTCAAAACCTAGTAAATGCATTACAAAAGGAAAACGAAAGTTTTCTAGAAGAAAATGAAAAGGTTAAACGTCATTTCAATGAGTTATTTGAATCAATAAAGGTCACTCAGAACAAAATGACGAACAAATAGCCTCATTGCAAAAGGAAATTGAGAATCAAGAGTCGTAAAAGGAAAATGCCAATGACCAATGGGAGAATGGTGTATCAAAGGTTCACTCTTGTAATAAATATGCTTTATCTGTGACATATGTCCCTCCTCATCTAAGGAACAACAAACTTCTTTGCTCAAACATACTTCTCATCCCTTAAGGATTGCCTAGAATGTCTGCGTGAGATTGTTGAAGAGGATAAGTTAGAGAAACCTCATGATAATGCAATTGGACATGCATGCTTATATGCCAAACGATCTCAAGAAATCTTAGAATGCTTGATCACAATATGCCCAAAGTCATTAGGTGAGAGAGTTAATCCTTTGATTCCATGCTCGATGCCTAATGCCAAGTATGATATTCATTCGATTCCCAATGTTTTGAATATGAACCGTAGTGTGCCTTTAAGTAGTTCGATTCGGATCTGTCGATGCTAAGAAAGAGAACTCAAGTGTGCCTTCTAGGAGTACAAATCTCAAGACTTCTAGTTTTAAGAAAGTGAACCTTAGTGTACTGCATGTAGTTCGGATCCCAAGACATCTAAACAGTGATGCAAAGAGTAGTTAAACCAACTAATGTTCCCATTCCTCTACAGGAGTAATCGGTGACACTAAAGGGAGCGGTCAAAGTCTCAAGACAATACAAGGAATGATAGGACCTCGCAAGCTAAAATTGTGCCTTTGGAAAGAGTAGAAGAACAATATAGGAACTTTAAGTTTGAACCAATAATAAAGCGAATCGTGTTGATTCTAGTATTTGCCATAGGCGTCTTGTAATTAATTGAATTCGATACTATCCGCAAACCTTGTATTGATGTCCGCTTGAATTCTATTTCTAATCATGAATGTGGTGTTAATGTTACGCTAATGATGTTAATTGTCCATTAATATTGTTAATGCTAAAATTCATGCTAAGAAGGCTAAAAGGCAAAAAGCGAAAGAAAGTTAGAAAACAAAGAAACCCACAGGAAGAACATTCATTAAAATAGGCTATTATTGGATACACTGTTGGTCATAAGACTAATCGATAATGCCCACTAGAAAATGGATGCCTCTTGGTAGAACTATTCCCTTAAAAGTGAGCACACTTGTGAGCAGGCTATCTGAGACACTAGTATCTTGCATCTATTCACAATGATTCCATTGCCTCATTTTCTCGATATAAATGCTTCTATTTACGATGTGGGTGTTCCAACCATCGTTACTAACCAAATGGAACTCATTCTTGCATGGGATCCCAATTATCCGATTATCCATTCTTATGCATGTTCAACTGCCGATCGTTCAAATCGTTACGTGGTATCCGGACTCAGTTTATTCAAGCATATATTGGCGACCGGTCGTGGCTCATGAACCGTGAGCAAATTCATCGGGACTATTAGATTCGGAATGATCATTTTGGTGCTATTATGGGTTATGGAGACTATGTTGTTGGCAAAAGTGTGATCTCGAGTTTACTATGTAGAAGGTCTTGGTCACAACCTGTTCTCTGTTGGTCAATTGCGATTACGATCTAGAAGTAGCATTGAAAACATACCGCTTCGTTAGAGAACTTGGTGGTAAGGAACTTTTAAGAGGTTCACGTGGTTCAAATCTATACACCATATCTATCGAAGATATGATGAAGTCTTCTCAATTTGCTTCTTGTCAAAGGCCTCTAAAACAAAGTCATGGTTATGGCATCGTCGTCTCAATCACTTGAACTTGGTACCATTAATGATCTCTGAAAAGGACTTAGTTGTAGGTTTACCTAGACTCAAGTATGAAAAGGATCATCTTTGTTCAACATGTCAATTGGGAAAAAGCAAGTATGCCCATAAACCCAAACCTACTAACTCATCACGTAAGTTCTTCATATGATTCATATGGATTTATGTGGACCAATGAGGTGCGAGAATATATTTGGGAAGAAATATGTGTTAGTTGTGGTTGATGATTACTCTAGATTCACCCGGTCAAGTTCTTAAGGACAAAGGATGAAACTCGATATCATCATCAAACTCATCAAACAGTTGCGAGTTCGACTTAACAAAACCGTCGAGTATCGAGCAGACAATGGGCCGAGTTTGTCAACAAACAACTTAGTGAATTCTATGAAAGCTACGGAATCACCATCAAAGAAGTGTTCCACGAACTCCTCAGCGAGCGGTGTAGTTGAAAGACGAAATCGAACTCTTGTTGAAGCCGCTAGAACAATCTTGATTTACTCAAAGGTTCCAATGTTTCTCCGGGTCAAGCAATTGCCACATGCATGCTACACACAAAATCGTTCCACGATTCACACTTTGTTCATGGAAAAACTCCATATGAACTTGTCCACAACAAAACCTAATCTCTCTTTCCTTCGTGTGTTTGGTGCATTGTGTTATCCAACTAATGAGGTCAAGACTTAGGCAAACTTAGGGCTAAAGTCGACATTGGAGTATTTGTAGGATATGCACCAAACGAAAAGGGATACCGAATCTACAACAAAAGAACCCGAAATTTCATGGAAACAATTCACGTTACGTTTGATGAGTGACCGGTCAAATGGCTCTGGACACTCCATTCGGGACCCGCTCAAAAGTCCCATTGGTTCATCCCTTGTTCCAAACTCCTCTCAAGAAACTCCATATGTACCTCCATCGAAGATGATTTAAAGAAATTGTTTGATCCTATGTTTGATGAACTTTATGATCCAAGTACTAATGAGGTGTTGATCCCTACAACAGAGGTCTCATATTCCTGTGAATGAAATCAATCCTCGGTCTCAATATCTTTAAGTCAAGAAGCACCTCATCGATCCTTCCGTCTCATCAACAAATCATCATTCTTCAAATGTACATCATGGAACTGCTTACGGCATCAATGATGAAGTTAATCCCTTTGCTACTCCGAAGATGCTCCATTTGAACACATATTTGCTCTGAATCATCATCGAACCATCTTCTTGGGAGACATCAACTATGCTACCTCGGTCCCTCAACAATCGCCACATGAACACCTTAGAAAATGGACTCACGATCATCCACTAGACAACATCATTGGAAATCCTCTCGTCTGTATCAACATGGAAACAACTTGCAACCGATGCCTTATGGTGCTTCTTCAACTCCGTACTCTCAAAGATCGAACCAAAGGATGTTAAACCGCCATGAACGAAGATGCGGTTCAATGCTATGCAAGATGAAATTCATGAGTTTGATCGACTTGATGTATGGGAGTTAGTATCTGCTCGAGAATGTGCCATGATTATTGCTCTAAAATGGATCTTCAAAGTGAAACTAGATGAGCATGTTGATGTATTGAAGAACAAGGCTCGATTAGTTGCTAAAGGATACCGTCAAGAGGAGGTATTGACTTTGAAGAATCTTTTGCTCAGTTGCTCGAATCGAGGCAATCATAATCTTTCGGCTAATCTTGCTAGTAAGAACATGGTAGTATATCGATGGATGTGAAGGCGGCATTTACGAATGGAGATCTTAAAGAAGTTGTCTATGTCGACAACTCAAGGATTTGTGAATCAAGAGCATCCTACTCACGTTTATCATTTGAAGAAGGCTCTTTACGGTTTAAAGCAAGCTCCAAGGGCATGGTATGATACATCACAAAGTTTCTTCTATCTACCGGATTTAGCAAAGGAGCGATTGATCCAACATTGTTCACCGTGAAGTCGTGCAAACATTTAATTCATGTTCAAATTTATGTTGGTGATATTATTTTTGCCTCGGCGGACCCAATGGAATGTGATCGTTTTCAAATAAAATGAGTTCAAAATTTCAAATGTCAATGATGGGACAAATGTCATTTTCTTGGGATTACAAATTTCACAAAGTCCGGAGGCATTTTCATAAATCAATCTAAATATGCAACGTAGATCTTAAAGAAATTTGGATTTGATTCAAGTGACCTGTTGACACCCCCATGATTGATCGAACCAAACTAGATGAGGATCACTCGGGGATCATGATTGACCAAACGAAATATCGTAGTATGATTGGATCACGATGTACCTCACTTTGCTAGTAGACCGGACATCTTGTTCATTGTTTGCATGTGTGCTAGATACCGTGCTAAGCCTACTAAAAAGCACCTTGAAGCGGTTAAGCGGGTTTTCGGTATCTCAAGGAACCATCAATATGGGTCTTTGGTACCAAGGACACCGGTATGTCACTAACGACCTATCGAGATCTTGATCATGCGGTGTCAAGATACTCGTCAAGTACATCCGGAGGTGCTCGGTTTTGGGTGATAAGCTTGTGAGTGGTCCTCAAAAAGCAAATGAGTACTTCTATCTCTACAGGAGGTGAATACATAGCCATGTCATCTGTTGTGCTCAAATCCTATGGATGAGATCTCAATTATCGACTATGGCTTTGAATTCAACAAAATCCTCTCAGACTGATAATAAAAGTGCTATTGCCCTCTCATGCAACAATGTTCAACACTCAAGAGCAAAGCATATCGACATTCGACATCATTTCATCGGGAACAAGTGGAAAAAGGTGTGGTGGAACTCTATTTTGTGAGGTCCGAATATCGGTTAGCGACATCTTCACCAAAGCTCTTCCAAGAGAACGTTTTGAGTTTATTCTTCCACGTCTTGGCTTGAAAAGCCTTCAACCGAAAACACTCAAACGTCTTCGAGAGGAAGGCGAGGAGTAAAGGTCTATCTTCATCTATCTCTTGTATATATCTATTCGAAAAGCAAAATACAAAATTATAAAACCTTCAAAAATCAAATAGAAAATTATAAAACATTCAAAATCCATAAAATTTTGAAAAATCTTGAAAAAAAAAATCCCAAAATATTGTCCTTTTTGTCATGTTTTCCTCGATTCGATAATATCTACGGTCTTTGAGATGTCATTCAAAGAATGACACGGGACTTTAGATGTTGTTCGAATGTTAAAAAAAAATAATAATAAAATAAAAAAAAATGAGAGAAAGTGAAACAATGGTTTATTGTCATTTTCAGGCAATAACCCGGTTTTTAAAAGAAAGAACAGAGCCATGTTTTATCATGCTTTCAAAATTTCATGCTCTGATTCTATAAACATTTATCTGCTGAAAACTAAATGCTTTGAAAAATAACTCGGTCTCTATTTTTGATAATCATCAGGACTTATTTGTCAAAATCTCTATCTCTCAATCAACAACCTATGTCATTGATTGAGGGGAGAATGATTTCAATTAAATTAAAAAGTTATTTGGCATTAAATTGTTTTCAAAAGATGTACATGCATGTTTTATCAATGGAGTTTAAAGTCTTAAAATCCGATCCTTATCGCTTAAATCGCTTTCATAATCAAGTCACAATTCCCTTAAAGCTTTCAAAATCAATTTAAATCAATAAGAGATCACAAATCTCAAATGATTTGATAATTGTGATCGGGGAGAATGTGTGATTTAAATTGGATTTAAAGCGATAATTAGGTAAATGGTTTTATAAGGATGTACATGCTATCCTTCCCACATGTGACAAACGATTTCAAATTTTCCATGCACATGTTGAGGGGAGCATCTATCTTAAACCTATGATTTGAAATGTGATCAACTTATCTCAATGTGCGGGTTTCCTCTATTATGTGCAAAACTCTTTTCAAACTTAGATGCACATATGAGGGGAGCAAAATCATGAAAACCTCATCCTTCCCAAAATGCTCTATCTACTTGATTTGATGTGGGAAGTGATGTTGATATCTTTAGAAAATGGTAATCAAAGAAGTTAATTCTTTCTCTTGCCTCCGTGTGCAAAACTTTTTCAAATACTTGATGCACATGTTGAGGGGGAGTTCTCGTTCTAAAAATATCAAAAACAATTCAGGTACAAAATGCTTTGATAATATATCACAAGTATCTGAATTGATTTTCAAATGGTTTTCAATTGGTTCCAATGGCAGATGAACAATACCAAATAGACCGACCAACTTTACTCTATGTACGGTGATATAAGGATGATAAGGTTAGGTATTGGTTCCCATGATCCGCCAGAACCGGAGGGATCTACCCAGGGAAAATCCACTAGTTAGTGTAGAAGTCCTTAGGTATGATGATAAAAGGAGAAAAGTGAGATATGGGAAGAGTGCGGACCGAGGCGAGCAAATCTTGTAACAAACCCAACAAGGTTCTTGCAATGAAGCCTCGGTAAGCAATCAAGGGTTGAAGAATTAAAAGAATTGAATGAGAAAAGGGTGAAAACAAATAGCCTCCATTTATTCAACCTTAGGCGCGAAACGGGTTTAATTCATATGCTACTGATGGTAACATCGGTATTGAAGACAAGGCGTCATGGACCCAGTGACGCCGCACTTCAACTTTCCAAACCACTCAAGTTCCTCTTAAAAGGACTTGTTTCATTCTCACGGGAACCGACATTATCTATTGACTTTCTCTTGAGATTGTTGATATTGAAGAAGGAGACCTCTCCTAGTCTCGATCTGGGATCCAAATATGCACATATTGAGTCTAGAGCCACGAGATCATCGATAAATCTCATTAGGACACTTTCAATGAAGACTCTCCTTTCACACAATGTGGAAAGAGAGATTATATCTTGAGTCCTCGCATTATCCTTGTGGTATTGCGGAACATCCGAGTGATATGCATACATATTCACAATGAAGATGGAAAACCTTCAGAGTCAACATCAAACAAGCTCTGGTAGGTGGCATGTGAGATCTATTCATTAGATCAACCATGTGACAATGAGCGAAACAATGGGGCGATTCAAGTCTTGAATCAATCTCGGTTCGAGTTATGGATTGACGGATACCTTTGAAAAACCGGTCTTTGTGCTTAACAACTTTTCTTTAGCACATCGACCGTGTACTCATTTTTCAAACCAAAGGTGTTTTATGATTGATAATTGATTTTCAATAAAACCTTCGTGGTATTGCAAAACAATTTCTATTGAGCAATACACGATTGTCTTTCAAATCTCTTCTCATCAATCGATGGACTTAACATTATTTGGTTCACTCACTCCGTGTTGTCTTCTTTGAGATGTTCGGTTTGAGAACAAATAGAGCATTCTGAAACCTGTCAAGAAATTCTTGAATTATACGATCACAGGCGTGCATGTCGATCAGCGGGAACCGTGGGCGTGTACCTCAATTCAACGAAGTGATCAAAGACACTTTCGTGCGATTTATTATAGCTGTTGTATGCGGTACACCGGCGTTTTCGGCGATCGAATGAAGCGGTCAATCCATAGCGCATGCTCACTTATCACATTCATCTCAAAAGAAATCATGATTAGTGCATCAATGACTCGATATTTTCACTCCATGCTTACGCTTCTGATGCCAATATCATGAATCAACTAAAGCTTCCGCCACTACGATGAGAAGATATCATGATCGAATGTGAGCATGTCGGTCCGAAAGTCACAACATCATAATACCAACACCACAATGGATGTCTCGGAGATTTTTATAGTGATGATCTCAAAGATGGCTCAAAACTATTATCACGTGGATCGATAAGAGACCTCCACTTGGATTAACCAAACATGCAATGTGAAGAATCAATGACTACGAGCTTGAGCAAAGTACTACATCAAGAATGCAAGAACAATTTTTAATGTAATATATGTTTGTATTCAATGTAAGTTTAGTACATGATTGAGGTGACCTCCTTGGGAGATTGTTAGAATTAGAAATTCCGTGTATTAAAGAGTCGGTCACCTCAAGTATATGTAATCGATAGAAAGCTCGTGAGTCGTAGTTCTTTTAAGTTAAGTAGTATTTAGTTAAGTAACACCGTGAAGGACAGACGGGTCTTTACCCACCTGTATGCACGATCCACACCCGATGTGTGGCGTTTTATATAAGACTATAAATACTCTCTACCTCCCAGGTAGAGTTGGAGCTCATAATAATATCTTTCACTTTCTCTCACTAAGTTCCCTAAACCTCTAACTTTCTCTCTAGAATTCCATTCATACGCCACTTTGTGTTATGGTTTGATGTGTATGTGAAAACTAATATTCTACACGCTTGATCACGAATCTACTTGGTTTTTGATAGATATGAACCCGATTTGCACATATCTAACAACTTTTGGGTGATTTTCCGTTCGTACGATGTTTTTTTAAGCATTGAATGTGTTATTTCATATTTCTAGCTGATGATGCTTAAGTGTCGATGGTATCCTGTAATTGACTGATTATTATGTGATCGTTCATTGTATTTTATTACTTACAATGATTGTTTTTAAAAGAATGATTTGATTGTTACATGGTTATTTCTCTTGATGTTAATATGACTTTTAAAACTTGTATTTAAGCTAAAACGTTTGCATTGGATGCTCATGTTTTTTAATTAGTGACGATGCGATTGTTTTAAAAACAATGATTTGATTGTTACATGGTTACGTCTGTTGATGTTAATCATGTTTTTTACACTATTAGTTGTTTGACATTTATAGATGTTCATAGTGTAAGCGAGGATCTATTATAATTATAAATAAATTATGTTGCTTTTAAGGATATGTTGGTGTTCCTTTTAATATTATGTTGCTTCTAACAGTTGAATGGTCTGAGATTATTGCATGTTGTTGATGAGCTAAACTTTTTTGATCTGTTACGATATTTATTGCAGGGGTTTAATGTGGTGGTTCAACAACACAGTGATTGCCCAAGTCTGCTTCTTTTTAGCAACTTATTTGTGCCTAGAGTATTAGCTCGTAATTATATGCTATTCAGTCATTGACATGCAGCCAGGGACGGAGCCAGGAATATATGTATTAGGGGGGCTCAAAAAAAATCTGTAGCAACAAATGATTTTTTGGTTTAGAAACTGGATTGAAGTTTAAATCGTTCGACATACGGGTTTAATGTTATTGTTTCGGTAGTAACATACAATTACTTGATCCGTTGAGAAAATAAACAAAATAGGCGATAGTTGGCATAAATGGTAGCGAAGATGATTCAATCATAATACGGGCTAATGTAGTGGTTTTTTTGCAAAAGAGATTTAATCATTATACTTTAAGCATAACTAAATTGATAATTTAAAAACTAGAGGGGTTGAAAATTGAATTTTCATTAAAAGTACACCACTAATAATAAAATAAAAGTATAACTTTATTGTTTTCTGGGTCTATTTCAACATAACAAAAAAACACATCAAAACCTCCATTTTTGAACAACAATATCAGTTTCATTGTTTCTACTCATATTATATATTAAATTGCTTCTTTTCTTTCTTTATTTTCACATAGATGTAAGATGGTCCGTTGCAGTTGAGGGGGGCCGATGTAGCCACCTGGAAAATTTCGCTATTCTAAATCCTCATATTTGTGAACTAGACTGTTTATCAAAATTTATTTGATCTAAATCGAGCATTTAGCATGTACATTTCATCTTCTTGCATAAAAATTTATGCCTATCCGAGTAGTCTTATTTAATTATGCCAAATCTTTCTTGATTTCTAAATCGCCTCTCAAGAAAATTTTCTTGTCTTTACGAGTCATACGCGTACCAATAAAATAAAAGAAAACGCGAGGAAATAAAAGCGAACTAATAAAAATCTAAAGTTTCATCATCATGTCAGTTTAATTATGACGTATCCGGAAATATAAGTAATATAATTGTTCCGTCAAAGCTATACATTTACGAGTTAACAACCGGGTACCAAAATACATCTATTATCAAAACCATTACACAAATAATAAACCTACACTTACAAAATAATAAAACAAAATTACAAAATAAAACAAATAAACATCACCCTCACCCCACATACCACGCCCCCACCCTTATCTCTTCTTCCTCTGACTCTGAAAAACCTGCTACCAACCTTCCTCCACATTCGCCTCCTTCCCTTCCCCACTCCCCTGCGCACGCTGCCCATTTCCTCAAAGGAGTATAACCTCCAAACTTCTTTCCCCCACTTGAGAAGCAACCCCAACCATATATGAATCTCATCTTGGCTTATCCCATGAAGAAGTCGACAAACCCCTGTCCTCCTTGGACCACCACTGAAGACGAAGACAGAGAGCCACGTGAAGACCCTGACGCCGTTGCTCAAAGGAGGCTCTTACTTCATCCCCACCTTCGAAAGTACGAGTCAAACAACCCATTTTACTTTTTATAAACCCCATCGATCCATTTGTTGATACCACAACTCCCAACTAAAAATAAAAAACTAGAAAGAGTGTTCAAAGTGCTTGTGGTTCTTGTGGATTCGATTGGGTGGGATTGCTTCTACTCCTTGTTTGCTTACCGATAGACACTTCTCTTTTGTTGTAAGGTCCTTCCTGATTTCAAATTTCTATGTTATTAAACTTGTTGTTTTCCATTGAAATCTTGCACTTGTTTATACATAGAAACCGATGCATAAATGTTTTGGGTAGATTGGTTTTTGATTATTAATATCTTGTGTGGTATAAGAAATATGAATCAGTTAGAAATTAAAATGTGTTTATGATGTTAAAACTTGGGTCAGGTTGTCGTGGTCGAGACAGTCACACGGGAAGTTTACAAACTTATTTCCTTGTTTTTAGAATCATTAAAGTATTTCGATGAGGCTTCTACTCTTGAATGGTTATGTGGTCGATAACATACAAACTTTGCTAAGAAATAATACTACTAAAACGGTTAAAATGGGTAATGGAATGGTGGAAATCTTAGTGTACATTGGCTCGAGATAGAAAGTGTTTAGTTAAATTTTTATGGCTTATCGATTGGGTTTAGTGTATACTCTAATTGGATTATGATTGAGTTCGAGTGGAGTTTAAAACCCACTGTGGTTCAACCACAATGGTTAGTTTTTGGTAGTTTCGAATATTACTCCTTCCTCCCAATGTGCGTCTTTGGCTTAGTTGCTCCATTCAAACTTAAGGTCTAAAAGTGTTTGGCTAGAGTTGAGTCGAATCACTTTGCTGGTCGAACTCCAACGGTGGAGCGTTCTCTGCTAGTTCTCATCAAAACCAAGTTACAACTTAAGAAAATATGTATTTTTAGTTGTTATAAAGAGGTTAAAGAATCATGTATGAAACTCGTATTTTGCCTTTGCTTATCATTAACTTCTTGTCGTGTGTTCGGAGTAAAAATAAACCTTAAAGGAGTGTATTGATTTCGTTTGTTTTAGCTTGCTTCGAGTCATAAAAATAAAACACCTCGAAGGGTGCTCGTTCCCACATAAGGCAGCTAGACTCTTTTCCCCTTTCCTACTCAAATGATCGATAACGCCACACGCGTCGTTGGGGTCAAGGAAACTTCCTTTTCTTGAGCAAGTTTTATAACACCCAGGCGATGAACCTAATCGTTGTAGTGTAGTAATTAGGGTAAGCCACGGTATTGATATCGTTCTCTAGGGAATAGGAATGCTAGTAAGGAGTTACTACGCTAAGGTTAAGGTTGAGGAAGATTATTTTTTATCTTTTTATGTTTTATGAAATGGAAAGGTACGAATCTCGGGTATTGGATTTGGGGGGTTGGTATTTCTACCGATTACTCTACTATTATCTAATTATCTAAACTAAGGTTGTGGGAGTCTATGTCTAATTAATGTGTGCTCATATGATAGTTTAAAGATGTGTTTACTTAGTTTGTATTACTCCTTAATTATCTCCTATTGGTGGTTGAATTGTCACGTCCTTATTCTTAGTTGCGTTGTGTGTCTAAAGTTGTAGGTATGCGTTTCTCCTAACTCTTTGAACTTACCAAAGGGTCTCGTCTACAAACCCACTAGGGATGATAAACTCCTACTCTAAGGCGCTTTGGATGGTTTAGCCTACAACTACTCGTAATTATATTCTAAGGTTCACAAAGATGAATCAAGCATTAAGTACAACGAATGACCTATCGCATTACTAGATCATTAATCAACTAAGATAAGAAACAACCAATCAATATTCAATAATTAAGTTTCATACTTCTAAGCAAACATACAAGTAAATTAGCGGACATGGAGAACATGCAAGCATCACACAAATAATCAAAGACATAATTGAATTAATGAAGTAAAGACTTATCTTGATGTAAGATAGGGTTTAAAACCCTAAAATACTATACAAGACACCTTAGGTTCGGTTTAGGTTTTACTCCAAAGACTCTCCACCCAAAGACCGAAAAATTCGATTCTATATATAAGATTACAATTGCAACGGCCACCTTATGTTTTGTGGCGCGTCGTGTCGCCGTCATTAGGGTTTCGTCTTGGCCACGTTAATCTTGCGACGACGTCACCTTTTGTCCGTGACGCCGTCCTCTTCAAATTTCCGGCGTCGTGCGGATTGCATCTAGGACGCCCGAGTAGCGATGGCCTACTCTTTACAAGCGGACGTCGTTACTTGAAAATACGAGTTTTGGGTTACGGAC
The DNA here is from genome assembly GCA_022545495.1 of Chrysanthemum lavandulifolium. Lineage (NCBI taxonomy): Eukaryota > Viridiplantae > Streptophyta > Magnoliopsida > Asterales > Asteraceae > Chrysanthemum > Chrysanthemum lavandulifolium. The sequence goes on from CM040242.1 coordinate 240,421,814, forward strand.
CGTCACAATACTTTTGGGACGGCGTCGCCATTTAGCACCTGATGTCGCCTTCTATTTTCAAAGAATCGTGAGTGTCTCGATTTTGACTTTGGCCATTTTCTTCATATATTCGCGCCTTTTCGTCCAAATAAGTGCCACTCAAGCATTTTGCCTTCAAGAGACCTAAAAAGTGAAAAGGAACGATATTAAGCAATAACGGATACAAAAGTGATCAAATAAGGACTTAAACGACCCCTCAAAATGGTACCTTTTAAAACCTTATCAAATATCCCTACACTTGTTATTTGCTTGTCCTCAAGCAAATGTGCTTTTAGCCAATTAATTTATAAGTTAGGGGTCATGAAGCATTAATTCAAAACGGTCCAAAACACATATAAGCCCCGCAAAAGTCATAACAAGCACGGAAATTACATACTAGCACCTCACATGGGGTGTTTGGATACTCACATCTCTCTCGGGTGTATATATGAAATATAACAAATAGGAAATGGAAGATAAACACTCATTAACCGGTCCTAGTACATAGATTACCATAGGCTTGAGAATAGATCAAACCTCCATCGCTTTGGCGTAAGCACCTAGGAAAGACTATCAAAGAGGTCTTTTAAAGGGTTGTAATGTTAGGCTTACGGTAGGGAAACAAGGGTTTGGTGGGATAGGCTATTTAGTGGTGGTAAGTCAAAATTTCTATGTTACAAGCATATGAAGAATGGCGTTGCTAAGCCAAGACTCGACACTCTAAACTCTAGATAATCGAAATAAACAAACATAAATTTAAATGATAGATGTAGGATGGTAGCCAGTATGTTTTTTTTTTTTTTTTTTTTTTTTTGAATTATACACTTTACTCTACCATCCTCTACGGTAACATCAAAATAATAGGGTTTATAGGCACATCCCTACACTTGAGTTTTATTACTCTAACACTAATTTGACCCGATTTGAAAGATCAAAACACTTGGGGTACATTATTACGCAAACAAAGGGAATTTGAATTTTAACGTTCCTTCCGTCATTTCACAAACTTTAACTTTTCCATGAATCCTAATCGTCACAAATCAGATACAAAGGATATGACTCGACTTAGCAACTTATGCAAGCAACTAGATAATTGAACTAAGGGTTTAGGGTGATAACAAACATTTGCACTAAAAGTGAGTGCATAAGGGGTAGGCTAAGGCGATTTGGGTGTATATTTGGGGTGGGGTGTAAACAATGCTCTTCATTGATATTAGGAAAAACCGAAACATCACGAGAACCGCGAAAAGGATAGGCTCGAGGGTTAACTAGGGGTATCGTGTACTAAAGATGAGTACAACGCAAAGGGTGTGGGGAATTACTCAACCGATGTGGAAGAAGTAATTATATTACGGTATCAAACAAGGGTTATCCTAATGCCTCTTATCATTTAGTTATTCCTAACTACACAGTGTAGCCTCACTGCGATCTCGGAATGCATCACAAAACAAGTTCTAGATCTATTATACTACCGGTTCACACTCTAAGCATTGAAGATGAATGCTTCTAATTCCTACTAATCTAAGGCGATCCTCGCATTTTGGTGGAATTTGGGTGGTAAAGGGTTTTTATGCTAGTCATGCAACTTCCTATCCGTGAGACGCTTTTGTTAAGACTAATGGCCCACTCCTATTTGTCATGAAAATTTTAAATTTGGTGCCAAAATTACCCTAACCGACATTTTCTCATGGTTTATTACACAATCACAATTGGATTTAAACAAATAATCAAGGATAAGCATAGTTTCAAAGTTCCGCTTTATTTTCCTCCCTACACTTAAACCGAACATTGTCCCCAATGTTCCCAAAGTATCAAAGTTATGATAATGGAAGGTAATTAAAAGCGAAAGAAACTAATACTCCCGATTAGCTCGGTAGGATCCGTGTAAAGTGGTGGTTAAATCCTTTTCAAGAAGAATTATTGCATGAAAAGCTCCTTCCAATCTTATGTAACTTCTTCGACAAACTAAACCTCGCACACTCAAGAAAACAAACGAAACCTTCGCAGTAAAATCGGCGGTAATAATATATATAAGACTCGATTTAAACTAGGATATAATGCTTGTGGAATGGATGTTTACAATTTCTAAGAAAATTAAGACACGAAAATTCCAAAATTTATAAGTGGCTCGAAAACGAGAAAAAAGTAATCGATGTTTTACTCCTTCACGACGCCACAAAGTTGCAATCTCGACGCCGCAAGTTATCCCGACAAAAAGCGGTGCGATTTTCTAAAAAAGTTTGGAAAATTGACATCTTTAGAATACGGAAAAATTTCTCGCAAAACATCCATTATGACTCGATACAAGCATTTGACTTCGAACAAACAAACATAAATATCTTTTAGTTAATTGTTATTCTCATGTTTACGTTTCTTTTGAAAACGTGTGTAATCCTCCTACACTTATCCTTTATGTAAAATACCTTTATATGCAATTAAGACGAGGTTAAAACAAAATAAAGCATTTTTACAAATTTAAACATGAGGATAAACAATTAATAAAAGATATATGACACTAACAAGCAAACAATTAAGCATGGGTTGCCTCCCACGTAAGCGCTTTTCTTTATTTAAGAGTCTTGTAGCTAGACTCATAGTCGTGCTCTACGCTTCCTCACGCTTCTCAATGAGAATTCTATCATGTTGACAAAATCTTCATCGACTCTATACCTAGGCCCTAGAGTTAAGCAATCCTTATAATAATGCCTCCTTCTCTCCCACATGAATTTATAACCTTTTTCAACATCTTCCTTGCTTTTGTCCTCAAAAGCTTTGATGTTGTCTCGATCATAAATGGACAAATGGCCATACTCGGTTGTTTTCAAGGCATCCTATAGGTGATCTCATCGGTTCCTTCCTTGAACCCAACCGCTCCATCATGCTTGTTATGGCTCATTCTAGATGTTTCAACAAACGGTTTCCTAGCACTACTTGGGATAAACTATAGTCAATGACGCATCCTACGCCTTCTAGGACCATAAAATCAACTAGGTAGGTGAAATTTCCTATAAAGACATGCGCGCCTTGACTCTTCCCACAAAGTTGCAAACTCCTCCCGGATACTTAGGGTCTCTCCTAATATTGAGTCGCTTCATTCATAATGTCATTGTAGATGAGATGACATTACATTGATGGGGATTCCGTATCTATATAAGCGTGGTCGACACCCTATATCCGATCATCTGGGATTTTTAGGTTCCGTGGATTTCCTCCTAATCTTTGGGCATATCCTAATGATAGGTGATCCGGATTATCGATTATGTATTGATGGTACGCAATCTCTTCCTTAGTGGGGTAAAGATTGAAGTAAGCACTATTTTCCACATTCACGTTGTTGTTTATCATGCCATTTTCCGAATTCGCTAATCATAGAGCCAACTATAGCGGTACCGACTACTTTCTCAACAACTTCCTAATTGTACTATCGAATATTTACCGCAAATCTCGAAGGTCGGTGTTTACGCTCACATAGCGGCCGGACGGTTGTGTTGGTTATTGGGTTGGGTTTTGAGTGACATTGAAATTTTTGTGTTGGGTTATCAGTGGTGGTTGGTTATCACCTTCCATGATGAAAAGTGATGGGGTTACGAACAAAGGTTACGAAGAAGGGGATAGACTAAGAGGAAGCTAAAAATAAGAAAAAGTTTACTTGATAGGAATCAAGCAAAGAAACCTAAGCGAGGTGGACTACTAACTAGCTATTCTATTCCCGCAATGGCGCCAAAACTTGATAACGCTACACGCGTCGTTCGGGGTCAAGGAAACTTCCTTTTCTTCGAAAGCAAGTTTTATAACACCCTAGGCGTTGAACCTAATCGTTGTAGTGTAGTAATTAGGGTAAGCCACGGGTATTGATATCGTTCTCTGGGAATAGGAATGCTAGTAAGGAGTTACTACGCTAAGGTTAAGGTTGAAGAAGATTATTTTTTATCTTTTTATGTTTTATGAAATGGAAAGGTACGAATCTCGGGTATTGGATTTGGGGGTTGGTATTTCTACCGATTACTCTACTATTATCTAATTATCTAAACTAAGGTTGTGGGAGTCTATGTCTAATTAATGTGTGCTCGTATGATAGTTTAAAGATGTGTTTACTTAGTTTGTATTACTCCTTAATTATCTCCTATTGGTGGTTGAATTGTCACGTCCTTATTCTTAGTTGCGTTGTGTGTCTAAAGTTGTAGGTATCGTTTCTCCCTAACTCTTTGAACTTACCAAAGGGTCTCGTCTACAAACCCACTAGGGATGATAAACTCCTACTCTAAGGCGCTCTGGATGGTTTAGCCTACAACTACTCGTAATTATATTCTAAGGTTCACAAAGATGAATCAAGCATTAAGTACACAACGAATGACCTATCGCATTACTAGATCATTAATCAACTAAGATAAGAAACAACCAATCAATATTCAATAATTAAGTTTCATACTTCCTAAGCAAACACACAAGTAAATTAGCTTGACATGGAGAACATGCAAGCATACACACAAATAATCAAAGACATAATTGAATTAATGAAGTAAAGACTTATCTTGATGTAAGATAGGGTTTAAAACCTAAAATCTCGTGACAAGACACCTTAGGTTCGGTTTTAGGTTTTACCCAAAGACTCTCCACCCAAAGACCGAAAATTGGATTCTATATATAAGATTACAATTACGACGGGCGTCACCTTATGTTTTGTGGCCCGCCGTGTCGCCGCTATTAGTGGTTTCTTCTTGGCACGTTAATCTTGCGACGGCGTCACCTTTTGTCCGTGACGCCCTCTTCAAATTTCGACGTCGTCTGGATTGCATCTAGGCCGTGCGAGTAGCGACGGCCTACTCTTTACAACCGGACGTCGTCACTTGAAAATCTGAGTTTTGGGTTACGGACCGTCATAATAATTTTGGGACGGTAAGCCGCTTATTTAGCACCGACGCCGTCGCCTTCTATTTTCAAAGAATCGTGAGTGTCTCGATTTTGACTTTGGCCATTTTCTTCATATATTCGCGCTTTTCGTCCAAATAAGTGCCATTCCAAGATTTTGCCTTCAAGAGACCTAAAAGTGAAAAGGAACGATATTAAGCAATAACGGATACAAAAGTGATCAAATAAGGACTTAAACGACCCTCAAATGGTACCTTTTAAAACCTTATCAATGACCTCAACAAATCATGAGACACCAAGTTATAAACCTTCAAGTCAAATAGGTGGTTCTTTGCTTATTGGTTTTTCCCCATTCGAATACATCTAGTAAATGTTTTTCCTCATATGTCAAGGTTATTCAAAGGTGTGCTACTCAGTCCAATATTCCAGCCATAACACTGATTCTAATGTCAAATTATCTTTAAAACATGTACTCCTCTTTTCACATATGGGTGCATTTGGTTCGGCTTTGAATTGGGCCACAAGCCACTACATGGTGATTTCATTCTTGGGCCTAAAATCTACGCCTAGTACATGTATCAATACACAAACACAACCATGTTTTCGAGCTCACTTTTTTACACAAGAGTTTACAAAGTTAAGAACAAACAAATAAAATTGCATAACGTTAAGTATAACAAAATCGTTATTTTAAACGTACATAAGTACTTGTCTTTTGATCTTCCTCACGCCTGCTCACAACTCACTCGCCTACTGCTTTGACGTTATTTCTTCCAATATTATTTTCACGATGTCCCAATTTATAAACATATGATATAAACGGGTAACGAAATGCAATTAACTTTAATTCATACAAACGAGATTTATTTCAAAACAATAATAATTTCCTACACTTCATCACCAAATATATTTTGACATATAAACGAGTAATACCCATTTTCTAAAAGACCATTATAACATATAAAACATAAATCTATTTCATTTTACCATTATAATAAAACTATTACTTTCCTTATATATACATTTTAAGTTACGACTTTATAATTTAAATATGTTTATTATTTGTTTATGATATTCTCGTCGTCATCTCTCGGTTACGACAAACCAACGACTCACTCGCTCCATACTTTTGTATGTACCTAAGCACTTCCATGAGCCAAAGTTAATCATGTTCGATAATAAACAATACACATAAATAACTTAAACTTTGATGTAAATGAATATTATCAAGTCAAAATGCAAAGGTATTAATTAAAGTATTGGTACACAAAATATAGGTCGCGTGGACGGGTATTGGTGCATCATTTACTTGACTCCTTTACTACTCGGATCTTGCTTTGCTAAGGTGAGTTCATAGCCTCGCCTTTACTTATTTCTTTCAAACCCGCAAGGGAGATGCATGCTATAAACTAGAACACAAGTCTTTTCTTAAACGTATGCTTGCCTCGATCATTATTATTATAGCCTAAGTTGCACGCCATAAGTCCCTTACATCATGAACCATTAATCACTTGCTAGTGAATGCGAATATTGTGGATAGTACTATGGGAATTAACGACCCCGACTCGGTTATCGGAAATAACCAGGCGCACTATATTTGGTTAACTATGGAATTGGCAATTCCATCTCTCGAGGGCAATGTTATTACTTACACCAAGAATTAGGTGTATGCGATTAGTTTGGTGTCATGAGCTTAGCGCATAATAATAATCTATGTTTTCCATGGTGATTGTATTCAAGCAATTATCATCTTTTACTTGTGTTCAACCATTTATTTAAACCTATGAATATCACTAAACTTTTGTTGATCTTTTAAGCATGCTTATCTCG
>CM040242.1:240428630-240508953 GCA_022545495.1 Chrysanthemum lavandulifolium
AGAGTGAAAAGTTTAATCTTGTTAATTGTAAAACACACATACATACAAGCCAACTTTTCACTCCTCCAAATACAAATTTATCCTTGAGCTAGCTCAATGGGTTCTAAGAGTTGTGCTCGGACTTGCTTTGAGCTTAGAGAGTCACCCCAAACCTTGTCATTTCAATCCCAAGTACTATTCCGCAAGTACTTTGGTAGCATATTCTTTTGATTTATTTCTAATAAGAATATGATGTTGAAAATTACTTTGTGTGTTTTACTTACATTACTTTCAGTCATTATTCACTGTTAAACTGTTTAAAGTACTTAATTGTTTTTAAACGATAGTGAATAAGGAACAACAATATAGTATCATAATTAAGGGGTGTTTTGGATTTCTTATTAGAACTGCTTGAGCTTTTCAAAATTAGCATAAGATCAGCTATAAGAGACACAATGCTTAAGATAGTGTCTGGATTCCCTTATGCTATAACGGAATGCCTTAATGCACTAACCAGATAAGTAATTATTGAAAACCATAGGTTTGAGGGGTGTTTGGGATAAATATTTAAGCAGCTGATGCTTATCTATAAAACCAACCTATGCCACACAATGTAAGAGATAGTGTTTGGCATTACTTATCGGCTTATTTTTTATAAGAAAAATGCCTTTGAATTAAGTTGGTCCAAAATAAAAGATAAAAAACGTGGATAAAGCATAGGCTATGTGACTCCATCATCAAAACATACAAAAGAAAGTATACCGAACATAAACTAAAAACATGTTTACATTTAACCAAACCTCATTTTTGAGACTAATTTTACACAAATCGATGCACTATTATATATCTTTTCGATTCACTAATCATATTCATAGATGCCCTAATATCTACTTTTCGATGCACCAACGGCGAGGAAGAGGCGCGTAAAGATGCGATGTATAATCGATGCCTAATTTTACACAAATCGATGCACTATTATATATCTTTTTCGATGCACTAATCATATTCATAGATGCCCTAATATCTACTTTTGATGCACCAATTGGCGAGGAAGGCGTCTAAAGATTATGAGTCCCAAAGTGTACTTTTAATGCATAAAACTTCAAATCACGTTATTCAAAAATTATTCTTATTAAATTGATAACTTTTGCAAGTCATATATGACCACAATTAACTAAGCGTATAAAATATTGGACAAAAAGTGCTTGATTACATTCTTTTGGCTAAATGGATTAGTGAAACTACACTTGAGAGATCCTTTATACGGATCATAAAGGCGCCTCAGAAGAAGATGTGATCATAAATATAAGTACGGTCCAAGAAGAAAGATCCTTCTTCCTATTAACTTCACACTTTCCTTCTATGCTTTAAACGGCGACTATATGCACTTCATCATCATGTAATATACGAAAAATGTAATAAACACTATTACCACTATCATAAAAGAAACAAGTTGCGAAATATTATTATCGATGCCATAAAGATATAAGGATTTTGTATCAAAATCATACCTCTTGGATGTCGGACCGGTATGCTTTATACGAAGACGGATCCTCGGGTCTATAAAATCTCCTAACTTCAAGTGTTCTTGAGTCATGGTCAACACGTTTTGAATTTTAGGTGCTTGAATCTGCGACAATCGACAAACAACATATGGTTTAAGCCTACATTTCTCCCCCCTTATGAGTTTCATTACCCTCTCATCTGCGTCAAAGTGATGAGGACCAACATAAAGGAAGTCATCAACACGGTTTTCGGTTGCCATGCATGTGAATCTGTCTTGGATTCACTTAGCTAAAAAGCCTCTTTTACATTTTCATCTTCCATGATTTTACATGAATAGCGAGCCCATTTTATCGGTTTGAGACAAAGAATGCTCCTCTTCGAGGCGGTATAAACTCTTACGGTAATACTCAACATGTAGACCTTTATTTTTCCTATCCTCGGCTTTGCTCATCAATTTATCAAAATTGGCATTAGCCTTCGATGCTCATGACCCCAAGGCAATCTTCTAATCTCACCACCACACGACTTGTGTAACATCATCAAGTTCAAATTCCATGCAATCATTAGTCAAATACACTTCCCTCTCGTTTGCAATGTCACCAAGAACAATGTCACAACCTTTTAACATCAATCGCCCATGAGCAAATTTTGTGAAATCGAGTCTTCAAGCGGTATTCTACATAATAAATAGAATCTTCAACCATCACGAGCGCCTAAAGCAACCACTCTCCCGAAGAACAGCCTCCTTATAAAGAGCCTTGCCATCGACCATTTTCCAACCAGCGCCAACCAACCGATGTCGGTTTTGAAATCGAGATCTCTTTTCCTTTGATGCGAATGAGGTTTTCAAGTTCTGAAATAGGAAGGTGCTTTCTTCTTGAGTTCTTCACAATCTTCCTGCTCATTGTCTTGTTCATCCTCTTCGTCATCTTTCTTCACATCGAGCATCACCTTCCTTTACCTCTTGGTGAGTAATTTGTGTAAATTCACCCAATTCCTATTGATCAAGCGTGTTGTGGTTGCAGGCATTGCCTTCCATTTTGAGACAACAGAGCCATTGATGCTCTTGTCAAAATCGGACAATCTCTTTATGACTTGACAAATGACAACTTTGATGCACGTGTTTGCTCTTTCGGTAATGTGATAATCCCAATAGCAAGCTTTTTGTCTTTAGAACTGTTTGATACCGGGGCATATTGCTTTGAAGGCTTTCCAGTCTATACCAAACAAACAAACAAAAATATCCATATGTAAGAAAGTTCAAGTCAAACTAGTAGAACTCGTAAAGCGATAAGGTTTTAAAATGTACCTTTTGAGGGACATTTAAGCCCTTATTGATCACTTTTGTATCCGTTATTACTTAATATCGTTCCTTTTCACTTTTAGGTCTCTTGAAGGCAAATTCTTTGTAATGGCACTTATTTGGACGAAAAGGCGCGGATATCTGAAGAAAATGGCCAAAGTCAAGAATCGAGACACTCAAGCTCTTTGAAAGACAATGGCGGCGTCACTACTTAAGCAGACGCCATCGGAGCATTTGTGACAACACGAAGCCAAATTTCATATTTTCAAGTAGCGGTGTCGAGCTTTAAAAGAGTAGGCCGTCGCAACTCGGGCCTAGATTTGATCGAGCGGCGTCGAAGCTAAAGAGACGGCGTCACAAGCACAAGGGCGCCGTCGCATGAATAATGTGCCAGGCGAAACCCTAATGACGGCGACCCGACGGCGTCACAAAACATAAGGTGGCCGTCGCGCATGTAATCTTATATATAGAATCGAATTTTTCGGTATTAGTGTGTAGTCTTTTGGAGTAAAACCGAAACCGAACCAAGGCTGTCTTGTACGATATTTTAGGGTTCAAACCCTATCTTACAACAAGATAAGTGTTTACTTCATTAATTCAATTATGTCTTTGATTATTTGTGTGTATGCTTGCATGTTCTCCATGTCTGCTAATTTTCTTGTGTGTTTGTTAGGGAATATGAAACTTAATTATTGAATATTGATTGGTTGTCTCTTATCTTAATTGTTAATGATCTAATGTCGATAGGTCATTCTTTGTGTAATTAATGTGTGGAAAACTAGAAGGGGGTTGAATAGTTTTACAATTAAAACTTCCTTTTAAACTATTTAGATCGACTTATGTCAATCTATTTGGTTGTGTGTGTTGGATGTTGATAAACAAGCATATAAAGATATGTAATGAAAAGATAAGAGTAAGAAGCACAAAACCACAGCGAGTATTTATAGTGGTTCGGCTACAAGGACACCTTGCTTGCCCTACTCCACCCCGAGTCACCTACTCGAGGTTTGTAATCACTACACCAATCTCCTTATGGCGGAGAAGCCTTCACAACGTCACTTAATCTTTTTCGGTACAAAGCTAAATACCGAGTTCTTTCACACAAGGCGAACCACACCTAACACAACGTCGCCTACCCTTTATACGGTGCTAGGCTAACCACCGAGTTCTTTCACACCTTAGGTGAACTACACCTTCACAATGTCGCCTACCCTTTATTGGGTACTAGGCTAAGCACCTAGTTCCATTGAAATGGAGGAACTACTACCACACTACACCAACGACTAATCCCAAAGGAGATCTACTCCTTTACAACATCATCAAGGACATCAATATCCTTGGATCTAATGCTAGTCTATCTAGTACATCGAAACACACCATATCGAATGTACATCTAAGGCACCTTTCACTAATGCCTTTGATTAGATCTATAAGACACCTTTCACTAATGTCTTTGATTAGATCTACAAGACACCTTTCACTAATGTCTTGTGTCTTCACTTCAAGCACCTTTCACTAATGCTTCTTGTCTTGACTTCTAAGCACCTACCACGGTGCTTATCTTATAGACGATAGATACCTTCACTAATATCTTCGTCTTGACACTTGAGACATCTTTCACTAATGTCTTTAACACTACGCTTCTTTGAAGAAAGAGGATCATCAACAAGAGGACTTCAATAGCCTTGATGATGAGGAAGCTTGGCAACTCATGGACTTGAGCTTGCTCGACTTCAAGGTGGTGATCTTCCACTTAAGAGGAACCTACAAGATCACACAAAACAAAACTACAAACATAGATCTCTTGGATCTATGGTTAGTGAATTTAACTCGGGGAGAAAGTATGTTGGAGAGGTGAGATCTAATGAAGAAATGGCTCACTATTTATAGAGGAAAAATCTCTGCTTCCCCGGATCCCACGGATCCTTCCACTTGGATCCGGCAAGCACAAAACTAGGGATCCGTGGTTCGCTCCTCTTTGCCATGGGTATTTTGGGTTATGGGTCATGGGTCATGGGTTATGGGTTGATCCATGGTTTACAATCTAGATACAATGTACCTTAAGGATACATTGAACTTACGTAAGTGGTATATATAAAACCATGGGTTATGGGTCAAAACCATTTGCTAGTTTTATCTATTTAGTATATACTTGCTTTTACCCATTTTAGTATATACTTGTTTTACCCATTTTAGTGTACTTAATATAAGTATGTATTAACCCAATATGTAAACACTAGTTGTTGTACATATGTATCTAACTCATAGAGTTACTTAATCTTGTTAAGTCAATATGTAAACACTAGTTGTTGTACATGTGTATAAAATCACTTAATCTTGTTATAGTGTTTTATGTGAAAGCGTAAGTGTGTTAGAAACTATTTGTTCAAACCATTTACGTATTTTATTTGTTTCGTTAATATGATTTTACTTTTGTTATCGACAAAACATTAGAAGATCGTAAAATATAAATAAGCGTTTTACGACTTATTTGTATTAACAATCTCCCCACTTTGTTGATGACAAAACATAAAATTATTTTAAGGAAAAGCTAAAATTAAGTAGCGTTTGAATTTGTAGTTTTACTTTCTCCCCTTTTGTGAAACAAAAGTGTTTGAAGAAAAGCAACACATTGTTTTTTTTTAAAGAAAAACATGTGAAAGAGAAAAATAAAGAGTAAGTAATGGGAATAGATCTCGTCTTACTCCCCCTTGACGAGTCCATCCCTATGTAAGGGCGTCAAGAAAGTAATTCTAATCTAGATCATTTGCAACTAGGTTTGCTCCCCCTAGATGATTGCAACTTTGCAATGGAAAGTTATGAAAAGTAAATCTAGTATTGCAAGTAATTTGCAAAGTATTGCTTTGACATAAAGCTCCCCCTAGCTTTAGGATGTCAAGGTCTTCATGTGTGAATTGAAATACTACAAAACAAAGGTTAGAAAGCAAGTATAATTCACAATTCCCGCAAATGTGATGAAAAAACATTACGACTTCACGGATCCCGGTTCCCTTCTAGTAGGGATCCGTCTAGGCAATCTTGAGGGATCGTCAGGTGATGACTAAAATCGACAAAGGTAATATAACAAGTAATGTTTATCGCACAAATGAGATATGAATACAAAGTAATCATATGCTCAGCGAAATAACAAGTAGCATGTAATTCCATTTAATAAAACAAGAGTTATGATATACATGACTCAAAAATAAGAAAATAGACAATACATAACTAGGAATTTCTTAGACCAACTAACGCTTGAAGCTTAGACACCACTATAATCCTCTAGCTCGAGTTATGTTTAGGTTTAATCTCGTCGAAGCGTTCGAGGAGATGATAGAACATAAACGTTGGTCTTCTCGTACTTCATGTATCAAACTTTCAACATGTTGACAATGATAGCAATCTTTGTCATGGCTGAGTAGTGGATGAAATGAAGTGGCTATATTCAAAGGATCAATTGAAGTGGGTTGAGGAGCCTCGAATGATGGAGGGATTGGTGGAGGTCCATTTAGGAATGGTTCGATCAAGAATGATGATGGTGGTAAAGATGTGTCAACTTCCATAAGGTCGAATGGTTGACTTTGGTGATTTCTTATAATCCAGTAGGATTATATGATGGAAGCAATGAAAAGGAAGCCGGAGCAAGTGTTGACTCAACACCTTGATTTTGAATCATTGTTCCTCTAATGAGGAGAATGTTGTCGGAGGAAGCGGATGAGGCGGCCTGGGTGGTAAGTCCTCTAAATTGTAGAGGTGAGGTGATGATTGTGGGGATGTAAAAGAGATAGCTCTAGGAACCAATGGAGATGGTTTAGTGGAGATGATATTGTTTGGCCTAGGAGGTATGGTGGTGTTTGGCATAGGTAATTTTGTGGGTACTAACCTTCTAGGAATAGGTTTGATTGGTTTGATTGGTTTGACCGGAGATGATTCGGTTGAAGAGATTTCGTGTACAACACGAGCCCTTTTGATGGGTGGTTCTTTGGTGGATAGGTTGTTACTTGGGGTTTTTCTCATGATGAGATGATTTGAAGAGATTGCAAAGGCTGAAAGTTAGGATGAGAGTGATGACTATGGAGATCCTAACAAGGTGGTTTATAAACCAAGAGATTTGGAAAGTGCATTTAAGCCTTAAGCCACTAAGGTTCATTGGAATGTGATGATTAGCATGCACAAGAGTCAACTACGAGGTTGTCTTGTTCTAGGAACTCATTTAAGATGAGATGGAGTGTTTGAGTTAGGAAGATGAGTTGAAATGATTGTTTTACCAAGATTTGTCATAGGCATCATCCGGATCCCACGGTTCCTTCTCGAGAGGATCCGTCTAGGCTAGTTCTAGGGATCCTGTTCGTGATTTATGAAAGAGTGGAAATGATGTTTCTAAGATCCTAGACCTACATCACCTTGGTGTTTGATTCTCCCAAGTGTTTTAAATGAAGGGGTGCTTAAGTGTTTGAAGGCAATAAGTGGTGTAGCTAATGATTGTTATTTATGGAGCGATTTGGAACTTAAAAAATTACCAATGGATGGCCAAGGATGACATTAAAGATGTCAATTGAAGTTGAATGAAACTAAATGATCCTAGAGATCAGGTTGTGTCTTAGGATTGTGTTTTGGAAAATATCCTAATGGTTTTGAGATGGGAAAAACTAGGATTTGATCAACTTTGATCAATTTTGAGGTGAGGTTGATTAATGATCAATATTGTCATAATCGAAGGATTTCTAACTTAGTTGTGAGGAATCAAGTAAAAATGAAGTGTGAGTTTTGAGGCGGAAGAGTGATGGATTTGAAATGATAGATCTAACAAAGCCTTAGAATGTGATCTATGTGAGTTGGAAAGAGTAGGAAAGGTCAACCTATCTTGATAAAGTCTTGATCAATCTTAAGACACTATGTTTAGCTTAGTGTGAGGTGTTCTAAGTGATGTGTTTGACATATAATGCTTGCAATTGCATTTTACTGTTTGACGGATCCCACGGTTCCCTAGATGTAGGGATCCGTTTAGTACAACATTTGGGATCCGTCTCGCTGAAACGAACCTTTACTAAAGGTATGCAATGATCATGACGATGCATTATATTCCAAGTTTTGTTTAAAGGGTTCTAAAACTAGGATATCAAATGTAAGATGTTTTATTTCATGAAAGAGATAGGATTACATTGATAACTAAAGAGTAGAATAGATCCTATTTGACTATTCTAGGTTCCTTGAGTGTCTTCACTAGGAGGATCATTATGTGATTGATGCGTATTGGTGGAATCATGAATGAAGAGCGTCTTCATGAGAGATATGTTTAGCGGTTCCATCATCTTGTTCACAAGCACGTACAACGGACTTTGAAATTGAGGATGGAAGTGCATAACATTAATGATAGGCGTGTCAAGAACATTCCATAAGGAATGAGTTTATTCTTGGAGCCTTGAAGATTTGAAATTAGCCTTCGCGAAGAAGTAGGCGAGATTGTATGGTTGTTGTGTTAGCAAACGGTACAACATGTGAGCACAACAAGCGGGAAGAATATCTTGATTTCCCTAAGACTCAAACATTTTCATGTAGAATAAGAGTAGCAGGCTTATACTCTTCTCGGATATCCGTGTATGGATAATGTTTGGATTGGAGTAATATGGTCGAGGTTTGCATATCATGCGTGTTAATTCTTCGGGAGGGTATGTGTGAACAATATGGGCTATTTTCTTCACGAAAATTGAAGAGAGAGTCAAGAGACCAATCTTGGTGAAGGCACATTGTCCATGGTTTGGAATTCGGAGGATGTGAGCAAAATGCCCAAGGCTTAAGGTGAATTTTTGGTTTTGTTATAAAACCAAAGAGATAAGCGATCCTCGTTCTGACGAGTTCCACTTGACGGAAGAATTCCATATGAGCCTTGGACATATCTTCCGTTAATTTCAAGAAGACATTCTAGTCCTATGGCTCGGAAGGAGGTATTGATACCTTCTTGAATTGTAGAGAGGTGTCTGTCGTCCTTCATGGAAGTGACGGTTTCGAGATTATTGAACCACGGACATGATTGCGGTGTGTTGGGCTCGAGGAAATGTTAGGGTGTAGGCTAGTGAATGAAGAATCAAACTCGTATTCATGCGTCATAGTTGAACCTATAAGTGATGGGTTAATAAGGAAAGGCGTTTATGGTCAACCTATAATAATCTAACGTTTTTACTAGATATTCTATTAACAATTAGTATTTAGCTAACCCATGGTTTTGAAGCACTAGTGGATTATTATTTTGGAAGATAGTGATTTTAATCTTGCATGAAAAGCTGTTTTCCAGTGGGGCGGATCCCACGGTTCCTTTTCAAAGGATCCGGCTAGTGTAACTTCCGGGATCCGTGGATCGTAATATGAGAACCGAGTTTAATAAAACATAGGTTTCTGGTTATTGTACCATGAAGTATGTTTTATCCTACATTTTCTTTTAGCATGCATACATGACATCTAATGTATCACGAAAGAATATAACACATATAGAAGAAAAAAACACATAATAGCACAAACATCCTAGATAAAATAGATAATTAATAATATTGCATTTCAATGCTAAGGATGATTCAAAGGATTGGGTAAATGACCCAATATAGATTAACAACACAAAGTAAATGTCTCCGTATGTGAACTTCATCATAGGGAACACAAGTGCGATGAGTGTTAGGCGATGAGCACGAGTGCGATGTAAACCATGTTGATGACGGATCTTCTTGGTTTAGGAAGAGATGGAATGAAGAAGAAGATGAAGTTTTTGAATGAGAGAAATTTTGAAATTGGAAAATTTGAAAAGTTGAGAGTTGAAAAAGTGTGCGTCAGTGGGTTTATTAATAGGGAAGAGAGAATTTTTGAAATTCGTGTTTTTGTTTTATTAGAAGAAATAAAGCATAAGCTCTACATACTATGACTATAGGCGAGAAAAATAACACGTATGTGAAAAACAAGCTTCCTAACGAGCTATATGTAAAACATGTGTAAACACAAAATCTACTAAAATAAAAGCCTAGCAAATAACACTTATATACTAAACAAGTATCATTTAGATATAAGCGAAAGTCATACCTCGAATGCACTTAGGAATGTCTTTTACAAATGACAAATGTCACTTAGACGATTCTGCTCTTTATGCGTCTAAGATACCTTCTTAAGGAAGGTATTCTTGTTACCAACAACTCCTAAAGCTTGGTGGTATGAGCTTTGACTAATCAATATCACAAGGAAGATTAGTGCAATTAAAAAATATATAAAAAAAATGTTGTTATCAACTCAACATCCAAACATATAGTTTTGAAAAACATGGTGTTTGCTTTTATAAAAACCTTCTTTGTAGTTTTCAATTAACTATGGATCGTAACAAGTTTTTAAAGTACAATATACTACAAGAAACTTGTAACGAAGCTCGATGCCAATTGTGGAAAACTAGAAGGGGGTTGAATAGTTTTACCAATTAAAACTTCCTTTTAAACTATTTAGATCGACTTATGTCAATCTATTTGGTTGTGTGTGTTGGATGTTGATAAACAAGCATATAAAGATATGTAATGAAAAGATAAGAGTAAGACACAAAACCACAACGCAGTATTTATAGTGGTTCGGCTACAAGGACACCTTCCTTGCCTACTCCACTCCCGAGTCACCTACTCGAGTTTGTAATCACTACACCAATCTCCTTATGGCGGAGAAGCCTTCACAACGTCACTTAATCTTTTTCGGTACAAAGCTAAATACCGAGTTCTTTCACACCAAGGCGAACCAAACCTAACACAACGTCGCCTACCCTTTTACGGTGCTAGGCTAACCACCGAGTTCTTTCACACCTTAGGTGAACTACACCTTTCTGGCGTCACCTACCCTTTATTAGGTACTAGGCTAAGCACCTAGTTCCATTGCAATGGAGGAACTACTACCACACTACACCAACGACTAATCCCAAAGGAGATCTACTCCTTTACAACATCATCAAGGACATCAATATCCTTGGATCTAATGCTAGTCTATCTAGTACATCGAAACACACCATATCGAATGTACATCTAAGGCACCTTTCACTAATGCCTTTGATTAGATCTATAAGACACCTTTCACTAATGTCTTTGATTAGATCTACAAGACACCTTTCACTAATGTCTTGTGTCTTCACTTCTAAGCACCTTTCACTAATGCTTCTTGTCTTGACTTCTAAGCACCTACCACAGTGCTTATCTTATAGGCGATAGATACCCTTCACTAATATCTTAAATCTTGACACTTGAGACATCTTTCACTAATGTCTTTAACACTACGCTTCTTTGAAGAAAGAAAGGGATCATCAACAAGAGGACTTCAATAGCCTTGATGATGAGGAAGCTTGGCAACTCATGGACTTGAGCTTGCTCGACTTCAAGGTGGTGATCTTCCTTTAAGAGGAACCTACAAGATCACACAAAAACAAAACTACAAACATAGATCTCTTGGATCTATGGTTAGTGAATTCTTTCGGGGAGAAAGTATGTTGGAGAGGGTGAGATCTAATGAAGAAATGGCTCACTATTTATAGAGGAAAACCTCTGTTTCCCGGATCCCACGGATCCCTTCCACTTGGGATCCGGCTAGCACAAAGCTAGGGATCCGTGGTCCGCTCTCTTTGCCCATGGGTATTTTGGGTTATGGGTCTGGGTCATGGGTTGATCCATGGTTTACAATCTAGATACAATGTACCTTAAGGATACATTGAACTTGTAAGTGGTATATAAAACCATGGGTTATGGGTCAAAAACCATTTGCTAGTTTTTATCTATTTAGTATATACTTGCTTTTACCCATTTTAGTATATACTTGTTTTACCCATTTAGTGTACTTAATATAAGTATGTATTAACCCAATATGTAAACACTAGTTGTTGTACATATGTATCTAACTCATAGAGTTACTTAAACTTGTTAAGTCAATATGTAAACACTAGTTGTTGTACATGTGTATAAAATAACTTAATCTTGTTATAGTGTTTTATGTGAAAACGTAAGTGTGTTAGAAAACTATTTGTTCAAACCATTTACGTATTTTATTTGTTTCGTTAATATGATTTTACTTTTGTTATCGACAAAACATTAGAAGATCGTAAAATATAAATAAACGTTTTTACGGCTTATTTGTATTAACATAATGCTTGATTAATCTTTGTGACCCTTAGGCTATAGCACTTAGGCGGTTGTAGGCTAAACCATCAAAAGGGCCTTAGAGTTAGAGTTTATAATCCTAGTGGGTTTTGTAGGCGAGACCCTTTGGTAAGTTCAAAGATTTAGGATAAGCATACCTGCGACTTTTGACACCTGTGCGATTAAGAATAAGGGCGTGACAATTCAACCATCAATAGGAGATAATTAAGGAGTAATAAAACCTAAGTGAACACATCTTTAAACTATCATATGAGCACACAATAATTAGACATAGACTACATACACCTTAGATTAGATAATTAGATAATTAGAGTAATCGGTAGAAATACCAACCCCAAATCTAAACCCGAGATTAGTACCTTTCCATTTCCTAAAATATAAAAAGATAAAAAATAATCTTCCTCAACCCCAACCTTAGCGTAGTAACTTCTCACTAGCATTCCTATTCCCAGAGAAACGATATCAATACCCGTGGCTTACCCTAATACTACACTACAACGATTAGGTTCATCGCCTGGGTGTTATAAAACTTGCTCGAAGAAAAGGAAGTTCCTTTGACCCCGAGCAGCGTGTAAGCGTTATCAAGTTTTGACGCCACTCACCGGGAATAGAATAGCTAGTTAGTAGTCCACCGTTTAGGTTTCTTTGCTGATTCCTATCAAGTAAATTTTCTCATTCTTAGCTTCCTCGTAGTCATCCTTCTTCGTAACCTTTGTTCGTAACCCCATCACTTTTCATCATGGAAGGTGATAACCAACCATTCATCAACCTACCACCAAATGACCCGCCAAGAGCCCGCACTCTTGGTGAATACTCGAGACCAAGCCACCTAGGCTATAGGAACACCATTGAGCTTCCCGACCAAGCCCAAACTACGGCCCTGCGATCCGACACCATCCGGTTGGTGCAAAACGGATGTGCATTCCATGGACTTCATTCCGAAGATCCAAATCAGCATCTAAGGGATTTCCTTAAAATTGTTGATTCCATCGACCTTGATGCTACTACTCGGGAGACCACACACCTGCGTCTCTTCCAATTCTATCTACGGGACCAAGCTAGTAATTAGCTTGAGTGACTTCCCGTCGGCTCCATCTCAAGTTGGGATGATCTCACCTCTCGTTTCCTTGCTCAAATTTTCCCACCGAGGAGAACTACTAAACTTAGGCGAGATATCTTAATGTTTCAACAACTTCAAAGTGAGTCTCTCTACAAAGCATGGACTCGATTCAAGGACCTGCTCCATAAACTCCCCCGTCATGGCATTGATCTTTGGCTTCAAATCTAAATCTTCTATGACCATATTGATTTCATCACTCGACGATCTATTGATCAAGCCGCCGGTGGGAGGCTCAGCGACTTTAATGCAGAGAAATCTTGGGATATTATAGAAGAGCTTGCTGATCAAAATTACGAAGATTGGAATGAATCTCCTGAAACCCCTGTTAACATGGTTAATGCCATATCAACTTCTCTTGAATCGTCCGACATCACCGAAGAGCAAATGAGTGCTATTGAGAGAGGGATTGATTATCTCATGGAAAGGAAAAAAGGGCTCGTCGCATTCCTCGAGAAGCGATTAATTCCGCCAATTCCACCAACCACCCAACACCTTTTTCAAAATCCCAAGTCGTGAGCAAAACTCCAATTCGAAAGGCGCCTGTTCTACTTCCCCAATACCACTCTCACCAAGCTTTAAGGAACAAATGAGGAGTACATGGCAGCTCATACGGAGAGATTAGCCAAATTTGAAGAGGAGGTTTTAAGCGAGAGAGGAAATGCAAGCAAAATAGACGGAAATGATGAACTTGGTAAAAGAATTTACCAAAACAAAAGTTCCCGAAAAGGTACTAGTAAGAAGCAACGATTGTCCTCCCACTTCGCTTTGTTAACGCCATTTCCATTATGATTGAGGATGGAAAGGTTGAGGTGAGGAAAACCGAGGAAAGCAAGAGGAGGAGGTGAACCTAATGATGAGCTTGAGACCATTGAGTACTACCTTAAGCACGAAATTAACAGAAAGACCATTGCAAACCAAGTAAACAACTTTAGGTACAATGAGGTTCTTAGGGAAGCCCTTGAAGGAAAAATGACAGAAGAAGAGTATGACGCCTTGCCTATGGGACCTCTGTATGAGTTGGTTCTAAAAAAACCATTAACACAAAAACGAGACACCACAGGGAACTTCGTGATACCTTGTAGCATAGGTGATATTGATAATATAAATGCCTTAGGCGATCGGGGGCCGATGTGAATATAATGCCATTATCAATCTATAATAAGTTGACTAAGGAGAAGCCGTAAGACCAATCTTAGACTTTCCTTAGCTAACCACACCTATGTCTCACCCCATAGGAATCGCGGTGGATGTTCTAATAGAGGTGGCTAATATCGTTTATCCGTGGATTTCGTGATCATAGATGTTGAGGAAGATAAAACGTGCCACTCATTCTTGGAACACCATTTAAGCCACCGCCAAGGCAACCATCAAATGCGGAGAGGCATCATGGTACTTAAAAGCGGAAAATGGTGCGCTAGGATACCCATCGTTCCAAGGTATCCTCTTAAGATCATGGAGATGATTACGGTGGAAATCCACAAGCCCCTAGCAATATTGTTAAGAAGAAAATGAATGATTGGGAAAAGGGCTTAGGGACTTTATGGTTCAAGGATTGTATGCAACGCTAGGAAACCCGATAAGAAGTTAGGAAATAATCCCACTTGATACCAAAGGCACAAAGGAACCCTAAGGAATTTCTAAAGGGAGAAAAAGTACTTTTGTACAAATCACGGATAAGGGCATTACAAGGTAGAAACAAACCAAGATGGTTTGGGCCTTTCATGATGAAGGAAACCAATCTAAAGGATAAAACCGTCACCATAATAGGCGACGTTGGCAAGGAATCCACAGTAAGCATACAACGCTCACGCCCTTTCGACGAAGGAAAGAGAAGGAACGAGATGGCGGTAATGAAGTCGCGTAGGGCACCGACTACGAGTCTAGCTACAAGACTCTTAAATAAAGAAAAGCGCTTAGTGGGAGGCAACCCATGCTTAATTGTTTGCTTGTTAGTGTCGTATATATTTTATTGATTGTTTATTCTCATATTTAAATTTGTAAAAATGCTTTATTTTGTTTTTAACCTCGTCTTAATTGCATATAAAGGTATTTTACATTAAGGATAAGTGTAGGAGGATTACACACGTTTTCAAAAGAAACGTAAACATGAGAATAGCAATTCATTAAAAGATATATATGTGTGTTTGTTCGAGTCAAATGCTTGTATCGAGTCATAATGGATGTTTTGCGAAATTTTCCAGATTCTAAAAATGTAAATTTTCGAATTTTTTCGAAAATCGCACCGCTTTTTGTCAGGATAACCGACGGCGTCGAGATTGCAACCGACGGCGTCGAAAGGAGTAAAACAATGATTACTTTTTCTCGTTTTACGAGCTACTTATAAATTTTTGAATTTTCGTGTCTTAATTTTCCGGAAATTGTAAACATCCATTCCACAAGCATTATATCTTAGTTTAGTAGAGTCTTATATATATTATTACCGTTGATTTTACTTGAAGGTTTCGTTTGTTTTCTTCAAATGTGCGGTTTTATTTATCAAGAAGAAGATACAAAATATTGGAAGGAGTTTTCACGCACATTCTTCTTGGAAAGGATTTAACCACTACTTCACACACGGATCCTACCGAGCTAATCGTGGAGTACTAGTTTCTTTCGTCTTTAATTACCTTCCATTATCATAACTTTGATACTTTCGGGAACATTGGGACAATGTTCGGTTTAAGTGTAGGGAGGAAAATAAAGCGGAACTTTGAAACTATGCTTATCCTTGATTATTTGCTTTGTCAATTGTATTTGTGTAATAAACCATGAGAAAATGTCGGTTAGGTAATTTTGGCACCAAATTTGAAATTTTTATGACATATAGGAGTGGGCCATTAGTCTTAACAAAAGCATCTCACGGATAGGAAGTTGCATGACTAGCACAAAACCCTTTACCACCTAAGTTCCACCCAAATGTGAGGATCACCCTTAGATTAGTAGGAATTAAAAGCATTCATCTTTAATGCTTAGAGTGTGAACCGTAGTATATTAGATTCTAGAACTTGTTTTGTGATGCATTCCGAGATCGCTAGTAAGACTACACTTGTGTAGTTAGGAATAACTAAATGATAAGAGGCATTACGATAACCCTTGTTTGATACCCATAATATAATTACTTCTTCCACATCGGTTGAGTAATTCCCCACACCCTTTGCGTTGTACTCATCTTTAGTACACGATACCCTAGTTAACCCCTCGAGCCTATCTTTTCGCGGTTCTCGTGATGTTTGGTTTTCCGAATATCAATGAAGAGCATTGTTTACACCCCACCCCCAAATATACACCCAAATCGCCTTAGCCTACCCCAGTATGCACTCACTTTTAGTGCATTATTGTTATCACCCCAAACCCTTAGTTCAATTATCTAGTTGCTTGCATACGTTGCTAAGTCGAGTCATATCCTTTGTACACGCTTTTGGGATGATTGGGACTCATGGGAAAAAGTTAAAGTTTATAAATGATTGGAAGGAACGTTAAATTCCTTTATTTGCGTAATAACATACCCCAAGTGTTTTGATCTTTTCAATTCGGGTCAAATCAAGTGTTAGAGTAATAAAACTCAAGTGTAGGATGTACCTATAAATCCCTATCATTTTGATGTTACCGTAGAGGATGGTAGAGTAAAAGTGTATGGAAAAAAAATCTAAAAAAAATAGAAAAGAAAAAAAAACAACAACATACTGGCTACCATCCTACATCTATCCTTTAAATTTAGGGCACGCCATTCTTCAGATGCTTGTAACAAAAGATTTTTGACTTACCACCACTAAATAGCCTATCCCACCAAACCCTTTGTTTCCTACCGTAAGCCTAACATTACAACCCTTTAAAGACCTCTTTGATAGTCTTTCCTAGGTGCTTACGCCAAAGCGATGGAGGTTTGATCTATTCTCAAGCCTATGGTAATCTATGTACTAGGACCGGTTAATGAGTGTTTAATCTTCCATTTCCAACTTGTTATATTTCATATACACCGAGAGATGCGAGTATCCAAACACCCCATGCGAGGTGCTAGTATGTAATTTCGTGCTTGTTATGACTTTTGAGGCTTATATGTGTTGTGGATTGTTTTAAACCAATGCTTCATGACCCTAACTTATAAATTAATTGGCTAAAGCACATTTGCTTGAGGACAAGCAAATACCAAGTGTAGGGATATTTGATAAGGTTTTAAAATGTACCTTTTGAGGGTCGTTTAAGCCCTTATTTGATCACTTTTGTATCCGTTATTACTTAATATCGCTCCTTTTCACTTTTAGGTCTCTTGAAGACAAATTCTTTGTAATGGCACTTATTTGGACGAAAAGGCGCGGATATCTGAAGAAAATGACCAAAGTCAAGAATCGAGACACTCAAGCTCTTGAAAGACAAGGTGACGGGCGGCGCTCGCTTAAACGCGACGCCGTCGGAGCATTTTGTGACGCACGAAGCCAAATTTCATATTTTCAAGTGACGGTGTCGCTTTAAAAGAGTAGCCGTCGCAACTCGCACGGCCTAGATTTGATCCGACGGCGTCGAAGCTAAGAGGACGTCATGGCACAAGGTGACGCCGTCGCATGACTAACGTGGCCAAGACGAAACCCTAATGACGACGACCGACGTCCACAAAACATAAGGTGGCACGTCGCACATGTAATCTTATATATAGAATCCGAATTTTCAAGATTAGTGTGTAGTCTTTTGGGTAAAAACCTAAACCGAACCAAGGTCGTCTTGTACGGTATTTTAGGGTTCAAACCCTATCTTACAATAAGATAAGTGTTTTACTTCATTAATTCAATTATGTCTTTGATTATTTGTGTGTATGCTTGCATGTTCTCCATGTCCGGCTAATTTACTTGTGTGTTTGCTTAGGGAATATGAAACTTAATTATTGAATATTGATTGGTTGTCTCTTATCTTAATTGTTAATGATCTAGTAATGCGATAGGTCATTCTTTGTGTAATTAATGCTTGATTAATCTTTGTGACCTTTATAGGCTATAGCACTTAGAGCGCTTGGGCTAAACCATCCAAAGAGGCCTTAGAGTTAGAGTTTATAATCCCTAGTGGGTTTTGTAGATTTGAGACCCTTTGGTAAGTTCAAAGAGTTAGGGATAAACGCATACCGCGACTTTTGACACACAACGATTAAGAATAAGGACGTGACAATTCAACCATCAATAGGAGATAATTAAGGAGTAATAAAACCTAAGTGAACACATCTTTAAACTATCATACGAGCACACAATAATTAGACATAGACTACATACACCTTAGATTAGATAATTTGATAATTAGAGCAATCGGTAGAAATACCAACCCCCAAATCCAAACCCCGAGATTCGTACCTTTCCATTTTCTAAAAAACATAAAAAAGATAAAAAATAATCTTCCTCAACCCCAACCTTAGCGTAGTAACTTCTCACTAGCATTCCTATTCCCCTAGAGAACGATATCAATACCCGTGGGTTCCCTCATATTAGCGTAGTAACTTCACACATCTTTGCAAACCAAGTGGGTTCCTTCATAGTGTTCCTTGATGGATGTTGATTGAAATCGTTTGTGTAGGGTTGAACTTGAAGGCTTGGCGGTGTTTGAACCATTTGTGGTGGAGGAATTGCTCCAAGTTGTGGAGTATGTTGTCGATTAAATTGTTGTTGATAAATTGCTTGTTGTTGATTCCATTGTTGATGTTGTGGACTTAGTTGTTGTTGTCGTTGAGAATAAGTGTAATGGAAATAGTTTGAGTATGGTGGTTGAGACATGTTGACTAACTTGTGTTATAAAAATGGATCTTTGTATTCGAATGAACCTTAGTTGTTGAAGTATCCTTAGGCGTAGAAATCACAATAATCCAAGTAGCACTTATGCGTAAAAACACCAAAGTTACGCGTAAGAATCACTAGTTACGCGCAGAATTTAGCTTACGCGTAAGTATGGAAAAGACTCTAAAGTTATGCGTAGACACAAAGTTAGGCATAGGAACTTATGCGTGGGATTACCTATCCGTAAGACTTGGCTTAGGCGTAAGATGAATCTTATGCGTAGGATTTCTACGCGTAAGCTTTATGCTTATGCGTAAGTTTGTGGTTTTGTTCAAATGATCTTTACACTATCACAGTGGCAAAAGATATCCAAATTCGACGATTTTCGTGCTTATCCAAGCAAGAAAACACGGAGTAAACCACGAATCAAGATCAAACCACGGATAAAGTTACGCCAGAAGATTAGGGTTTTGATACAGCGTAATCTTACTCGTAAAATGAATATGCCCAAATTTGTTTCTAAACCAGATTTTGTTATGGAATAGCGTTAATAGTACCAAATAACACAAAAGTGTGAACCTTGATGAACCAAAATGGCTAAACGGGTTACGCGTAGAACTTCACCCATGAATAAAAACAAGCTTAAAACTTAGATCCACGCGTAAAGTTTGAAACTTTTGCCAAAACAAGTATTTTAACACCTTAAAACGTTGAAAGTACAAGAATCTTGATTAAAAAGTGTAAAAACAAGTTTTGCTTAACCAAAGTATCTTGTTATTCTTACACGTAGGACCAAAACCCACTTCAAGAAATAACGATTCACCAAACTAGTTAGGCGATTGATACCACTGTTAGGTCACTAGTTTTACAACACAAGCTTACAAGAAAGAGATAGAGGCGGTTGAACACGTTAAACCAAACACACACACGAAACAATAAGATGGTTATGCGTAGAGTATGTGATGAGAGAATAAAATGAACAACCAACCTTCAAATGAAGGTTTACAAGAGTATTTATAGGCAAGGAGCTAGGGCAACACTCCCACTCCTCCCTTTTCCTTATTGGACATGGGCCTAAGCTTATGGGCCTTCTACATAAGCTTGACCTTAAACAAACATAAAGGCCATAATAAACTACCTATTACATATGAGTAACAAACACTTGAATTAAGGTTTAGGAGTGATTCCAACAGACGCCCCACTAGATGTTCTTGCTGAAGAAGATGCTGATTTTGTTACTAATGAAGATAACGTCGCTGCTCATGTCCTTGATGATGATGATGTTGACGTGTTCGATGATGATGAAGTGAACCCCACTATTGTTGTTGAAGAAGTTTTATCTAGTGATGATTCTCGATTATGACAATTAATTGTTTTTAATTGTAATTTGATTATGACAATTATTGTTTTTAAATTGTAATTTGAATGAAATTGTTACTATATGTTTATATGAATGTGTATATTTATATGAATGTGTATATTAGTGTTAATTGGTCCACTTAAATTATGTGTTCTTTTACTTGTACTTTTACAGATGATGCGTAGTACAAACCTAGATCACATGCGGGGATGTCAAGGTGATCCACCAAGACGGCCCTCATTTACTTTGCGGGCTATTACAAGCAGTAACAAATTGTGATTTTTTATTATTTTATTTTTATTTTTATATAATTTTTATTGATAAACCGAATTTTTTACATGTATTTTCACAACTTAATAACTTATATTTGTAGGTTCAATGATCACCGGTGAGGCGACAAATCGGGCCTTTAAGGAAGGCTTTT
Source organism: Chrysanthemum lavandulifolium (assembly GCA_022545495.1). Classification (NCBI taxonomy): domain Eukaryota; kingdom Viridiplantae; phylum Streptophyta; class Magnoliopsida; order Asterales; family Asteraceae; genus Chrysanthemum; species Chrysanthemum lavandulifolium. The sequence continues at coordinate 240,449,231 of CM040242.1, forward strand.
AGAGAATAACGGACAACCTTGCCTATAGGCTTTGATACCGATGATCAAGGCACCTTCTCATTGTAGGCACTTATGCACCGTAATTAAGTAGTCTTATTGGGGAACAAGTGAGGCCACTTCCCTTGATTGCAGTGGGAAGAAATTCGATTCTTATAAAGCGCATATAATGCCGGCCCCTACTGAGTTATATTTATTGTTTATTTTATTTCTATTCTTATTGTTATTGACCGCTTAGATATGCTTGTTATATTTAAATTGTGTGTTTGTTTAAATGCGTATACTTTTTGAGACCTATTTCAACTGGCGCCTTGGTTGAATAATGAGAACAGATTCGTGTTGAGAGAATGTTTATACGGTGGGGGAAAGGGGGACTTGGGCTATGGTTACAGCAGAGGACTTATGCCGAATATACAAACACAGGCTCAAGTCTAAATACTTTGATATCCACGAGACGCCTGTGGCGGCAAGTGCACATCCGCCACCCAGGCAAGCCTGGGGAACATAACCCAAGAGGAATGTGAGATGTTGGTTGATGGTGGTTAGACCAAACGGATGGCAAGATCAACCACAAATGCAAAAATCGATCTAAAACAAAATTTTAACTCACAAAGGTCGACGATCGCTCGTTCAAGGACGCAACCATCATGTAAGACTCGTTATAATTTTTGTGATTTTTAAAGGGTTTTATATTGTTTATATTTACCTCGTTATCAATTTATTTTATATTGTATGTATGTAGGGTCAACAATAACAATCAAAATGAAGACCTGCTTGAAACTTGGAGGAAGGGCCATTCAAAAAAAGATGGCACATTTAAGACGAGAGAGAACGAGACGGCTTACGTAAGTAGTTTATCTCTTAACATGCGTCATTATATTAAGTTACTTCTCATTTATTATTTTTTTCCTAACTTTTTTATTATTATTTTTTTTTATATTAAGTTACTTCTCATTTATTATATTAAGTCAGAGCCGGTCTCATCCCGTACATGAGCAGCTTGGAAATATTGCAGCTGTAGTTTCGAGTGATAACCGCCAGAATCGGGCAGAGGCGGGAGGTTACCCGTGGTGGCTCAACCACTCGCACCTCGCAGTTCACACGTGGGCATGGTCTTGAAGATTACGTTACTAGGGAGAATATGGCAGGCGATGAGGGAAACCAAGGCTGCCAAGAACAGGCTCGTCAGTGAGGCGTAAACTGCCGCTGCTAGGCAAGTCTGCCGCGGCTGGGAAGCCGCCAGGCCCAAGCCGCATTGGGACATACTGGATCTTACCTTAAGAATTTTTTCACCCACTACAACTCACAAGGTAATCCATTTTCACCTCCCTTTCTCGGTACCCATTCCTAGCCCTTTTCCCTCCCGCCCTTATGGTTTCCAAGCTTCTACTTTCAACCCCAATAATGCATTTGCCGTTTGTTATCGCCCACCTTTCCCAACTCTATCACGTGCCTGTACTAGTTCGAACCATGCAATGCCGTCACCGACCTTAACCAAGACAACTCACAAAATAATCCTCATTTGGGCCAAAATGATCATGTTGATAATAATGATTTGAATAATAATGATGATAATAATAGTGGGATAATAATGAGTCGGGCGACGAGTTCGATTATGAGTCGAGCGATCAATTCATTGATGAGTAGGCGGGAAGTTAGTTTGTGAATTTTAGACTTATTAATATTATGGAATAGTATTGTATTTATCGAATGTTATCGTGGATTTATGTTAACTTTATAACTTTTGGACATGTTAGCTTTATAACCTAGTGACTTGTTAGTTTGAGACATGTTATTTAGGAAATTTCGCTTTGTATAGTTTAAGAGTAGTTTACTTTGTATCGTATTGTTGAATGGTATCGTAGAATTGTGGAATGTTATTCGATCCGCTTAGTAATTTGGTATTGTATCATATTGTTGATTTGGTATTGTGGATTGTGATTGATTACGTGTTGCATTTGTTTTGGTAGATTTTTCCGAAAAATCGGAAAATCTGCAGTTTTACGCATTTTTTTGCCCACTCAGAAAATTAGGGACCTACATTGTCGTCCCTAATATACAAACACATGTCGTGCCATTTGCACAACGTGCCACGTGTTTTTCCACGTGTATTATAATTTGGTACGACATTGTCGTGCCTTTTTGTAATTATATTAACGTTTTTTCCGTTATTTTAAAAAGATTTAAAAAAAAAAAAGTACGACAATGTCGTGCCTTTTTGCAAAACGTTGTCGTGCCAAAGATGATTTTCAGGTTGAATTTCATTTGGGCCCCACAACTACTGTCGTGCCAAAGTATACAGAAATTGTCGTGCCAAATTTTTTTGGGTCAACACAATAGGGTCTACCAAAAAGGCACGACATGTCGTGCCTTTTTTTCTTTGGGTCGACATTATATGCATTTTCGGGACGAGAATGTCGTTCCAAAGTACACATTTTTTTGTAGTGTGAACTGGACCTCTAACTCAAGAAGGGTTCGCTTGCATGAGCTTGAGCCGAGTTTGAGCTTGAATAACTCAATGAAAGGTCGACTAGTAGGCAACACAGAGAGTAAAGAAAAAAAGGTAATCAGATGTTTTGTTTTTTAGTTAGGAGGAATATTTATTTTAGAGAGAGAAAATATGGAAAGAGAGAAATGTCATGAATAAACGAAAGAGAAGCAGTGTCTGTTTTATTTTTTTTGTCTGCTGCTATATCTTGGAAAATGTAAACAATTAGTGGTGTGTGTATCCTGAATTACTGGTGTGTAAACACACAAACCCTTTATTATACGGTTAGGGAGGGAGGAGTGGAAGCCTAATACCCTAATACCCTGAGGGTGCCACATCACCACTATCTAATAAAAACCTTCCAACTCAAAACTACCCCAATACTACCCTAACACTACCCTAACTAGTGGGAGTGGTACCCTAGTACCCGAATTTATTATTTTTTTTAAATACATAAAATCACATACAATATTTATAATAAAAACATACCATTTCATTAAAAATAAAAAACATTACATAATACTTTAAAAAATAAAAACATAACATAATACTTAAAAATAACTAGATTAAAATAAAAAGCCATTAATCATCGAGATGCGGAAAGTCTTCACGTCTTCGTGCTCAAGTGAGATCATATCGAAGACGGTCATGGAGAAATTAGTCTAGTAACTCGCTACCACATCGTCGTCGAACACCTTTGGACCGCGGATCCATTATATGAATCGTGAGATTGCCCTCCTCGCTTTTATAACCATATTGTGCAAAATAACACACGCATGAACCGATTGGCAATCTTCGCTGGTCATAGCTCGAGTGGTCGATCAAGAATTTTCCATTTTCCTTTGAGAGCACCAAAAGCTCTCGACATCCTTTCTCGCTCCCTCTTGTAACTTCGTAAATCTCTTTCCTTTGGGTCGTTTGATACGGGTATGCTTTAACAAGTGTGGACCACTTAGGATAGATTCCATCGCCAAATAGTAGCCGCGTTTGTAAAAGCGTCCATTCACGTGGAATGAACTACTCATCGCCGCTCCATTTCGAATGAAGATACAAGTCGATCGATTCAATACGTTGATATCGTTGTTTGACCCGGTGGACCAAAAAGCATGCCAAATCCATATCTTGTGACGCGGTGACTTCAAGCATAATAGTGGGAACACCATAGTCACCTCTCGTGATATTGCCCTCTCAAATGTCTAGGACAATTTTTCCATCCGACGTGTAGGTCGAGGCTACCAAGCATCCTGTGGAGGTGATGCTTCGCCTCATGGGCCCGGAAAATGTGAGCAAGGTCGTGTCTTTGTCGACCACGAGGTACTCCCGACCGCTCAACTCAATGATGGCCTCACAAAAATGATCAAGACTTTCACGTGACGCTCTTTGAGACATGCATAAATATTCATCATACTCATCAGCGGATTGTTATTGCGAGTTGCCTAACGACCGATGTGATTTTTTGTTTCGCCGTGAAACTTTTTGAGCTCGCGCTCATAGCCTTCTTGAAAATATGGGTATCTCGCTCAATGTCACCCACTATTTGCAAAACATGCTTTTCTCCATTCAATTTTTTAAGTAATTGTCGTTGTACTTTGGTGTTTCAACGAACCAATCATTCTCTAAAGTTTCAAGACCTATATCCCGATGACGATTTACGCTAGTTCGGTTAGAGCTTGCCGTGTCTTCATAATACCGAGCCACTAGTTGAAGCATATTTTTGCAACGAGCTACCCGTGGATAGCTCGTCAGATCGAAGGAACAACGAATCGGAAGAATCGGTAGACATTTTTTTGGAGAGATTAGTGTGTTTTTTTGAAATGTAAAGGTAATTATTTTTTTAAAGATGAGTGTAGGTGTTAAATAGGAAGATTTTTTTTTTTTTTTTTTTTTATTTTTATTTTTTATTTTTTATTTGGGCTAAAGTAGCCGTTTGAATCCTCACAAACACTCCCCAACGATACATTTACAACGTTCAAAGCGGGTTCACTCAATTAGATTACCCGATTTTGATACCCGAGGTACACGGGACGGTGTACCCGAGCGGGTTCACGAGCTCGATTGTGTACCCGAGCTCCACTCTGTCTGGCCTTAGTGGAAAGAAAATAGGGAATAATGAATATGCAAAAAATTAGGAGGATCAAAACACCAATTATACCCTTTTGTTTAATTAATTATTCTCTTTCTAATTAAAATCTTTAAATTCCAGTTGCTTCATTCTTATTGGTGCCTATTATTCATCACTTTAAGGTGTTCACCATTGAATATAAATCTATATATATATATATATATATATATATATATATATATATATATATATATATATATATATATATATATATATATATATATATATATATATATATATATATATATATATATATATATATATATATATATATATATATATATATATATATATATATATAGTTATAATACTGGCACGCACGACGGTTTTGACAAAAAAATCTTACATTAATATTGAATATTGTGTCTTTAAATGCAATTGCATATAATTATATAGTTATAAGTTTCGTGCACGCATAAAACTTACACATAAATCAAATTTATTTTAATATTTTAATTCAGTATATTACACATATAAGAATTTTTCCATGAAAATTGTGATATAAGTACAACTAATACTTATACACGAGTTTTTCATTATGCATTAATATCCATTAGAATTTGGTAAAATATTTGTAAAAATTTATGTTAGGTAACTCAAGATTTAATTTTATTTAGCTGACAAAGATGTTGATGTTGTTATTTAAGTTTCACTACTGATATTATGTTGTACACATGATGCAAATTTAATAGCACATAATGAGCGTTGATAAAGTTAGAGTATACTCCTTATAGTTTTTAAAAAATATTTATCTAGATATCCTTATATAAATAAATAAGAATTACATGAGTCATGTTATAAGTACAATTGCGTATATTTGTTTTAATATTAAATTAATCCGTGCTTACAATTTGATAATTATATTCCCGTTTTCAGTAATTTAGCCGTATTTAAAATGTAAACTCGTGTCCACATAGGTTAAACTTTTAAAAATGAAATAAATTAGTCCTTATTGAACGTATATAGTAAAAAAAATTGATACTTATAATCTTATGCAAATTTATATGTTGTTATTTTAGAACAACATATACATTAGAAAGTATAAAGGGTATAAAGTATAAGGGGGTTTTTGTTTATAATACAAAATTATTAAAAAATATGGAGGCTAATAAATTACACTTAATTCTATATAAATTTTAAAAATTCAACCACTAAAGTTTTATTAATTAACTACTCTTTTTTTAAGTTTTTGTTTTCACAAATTTGACACCTATATTTTTATGAGTTTTTTTTATCAACCAAATTTCTCCACCAAATTTATTGAATTTTGACCAAAATCAATTTAATTTTGACTTTTATTAACCAATCACATCACACAATTTTGCTTACGTGGCAAAATCGAGCTCTCCTATTGGCCCAATTGTTTTTTCAATAAGAATGAATTGACAAAATCACTCCGAAATGATGTAATTCCTTTAAAAATGTTTTTCTAGATATCCTTATATAAATAAATAAGAATTACATGAGTCATGTTATAAGTACAATTGCGTATATTTGTTTTAATATTAAATTAATTCGTGCTTACAATTTGATAATTATATTCCCGTTTTTAGTAATTTAGCCGTATTTAAAATGCAAACTCGTGTCCACATAGGTTAAACTTTTAAAAATGAAATAAATGAGTCCTTATTGAACGTATATAGTAAAAAAAATGATACTTATAATCTTATGCAAATTTATATGTTGTTATTTTAGAACAACATATACATTAGAAAGTATAAAGGGTATAAAGTATAAGGGGGTTTTTGTTTATAATACAAAGTTATTAAAAAATATGGAGGCTCATAAATTACATTTAACTCTATATAAATTTTAAAAATTCAACCACTAAAGTTTTATTAATTAACTCCTCTTTTTTTAAGTTTTTGTTTTCACAAATTTGACATCTATATTTTTATGAGTTTTTTTTATCAACTAAATTTCTCCACCAAATTTATTGAATTTTGACCAAAATCAATTTAATTTTGACTTTTATTAACCAATCACATCACACAATTTTGCTTACGTGGCAAAATCGTGCTCTCCTATTGGCCCAATTGTTTTTTCAATAAGAATGAATTGACAAAATCACTCCGAAATGATGTAATTCCTTTATTATATAAAAGATATATATATAGGGGGCTTTATTTTGAGAACCCTGTTAAGTGCGAGAACCCCTTATGTACTCTTAGTTATGCATAGTGTGCAACATATCAATGCAACATGACATTTTTGAATTATTCAAGTTTTTTATTTAATCTAAAAGGGTAATTTATATAATTTTTTATTTTTTAAAATAAATCCTATTTAAAAAAAAAATCAATTTTCGGATTTTTTTTTTTTTTTTCAACATGCATGTTTTAAACCTGAGTTAGTGCATATGTGTTTTTATGAATTAATTTTATTATTTCGGTTTTTGGAGTAGATTTTCGACATACATGTTTTTCGAATGAATTGCATGTGTTTTTAGATGATGTAAATTTATAACACCAAAAACATAATGTTAAACACAAAATTCGATATAGATTGAAATACAATTCAAATACAAATTTATAATAAGAAGAAATACATAATATAATTTATCTTTACACTTGTGCACTAACAATAATTAACGTAAACGGACATATGTGCATAAAACATATGTGTTTGAAGTTTCTCATCAGATTACTTTTGAACATATGTGCTTGTCTTCCAAAAACATACATGCAAGTTTTTCAAGAACATATATGTACTTCTGGTATGTGTGCACGCCTTCAAAGAGCGTCTCACCTAGAAAAAAATAATAAGCCAAGATTAAATAATTTTAAAATAAAACTCAAGAAAACATAACACACATTCACAAGCTTAAACTAACAACACAAATAAACAAGAGAATTTTTTTTTTATGTACGCAAAGCATATATAATTGAAACACAAAACATATATGTTTTATAATTCAAATACAAAACTTATATGTTTTATGCATTAACATACATGTTTTATACGTAAACACACATGTTTTATACGTAAACACAATAACCTGCTAATGGATCGCATCGTACCGCAAGAGACATAAATAATATTTTTCCTTGAACAAAGTATCGAGACTGGCATCACCGCTAATCACAAAAACATACAAATTCTAACTAACGAGTAATAACTAAAGCAATATCATCAAAGTCATTTCATTAGCATGACTTAAACTAAAGATCATTCAAGTAATACATATCTAAACATCAAAAACAATATTTCCAAACATATTATAGAAACATAAAAATCAAAAGAGCCCACATCAGTCAACTTTGGTGGTGTGCGAATGAACTCATGATCAACATAATAGATACCAACGACATCAACTTCTACAAAGTTTTAAAACAGGTGAATTAGTAAAATATGAATGTTTAGTTTTATCAGAAGTAGAGTCGAATATCATAAATGTTTAAAACACACGAATTAAGTTTCTTTGGATAAACAAATGCATTCTACAATCAAGGTACCATATTATAACGTATTAATCAAAAAGCTAGTGTAATGGATAAACATGCATGTACATAAAAAAATCATAGAAACAAGTTAAAAACAACAAAAAATCACAGTTTAAGAAAGACAAGCAAAATATAATGGATTAAATAAGATGTAATCAATGTAACACCATTATAATGAATTAACATGCATGTATATGATAACACAGATTCGTATACCTCACAAATTGAATATATATATATATATATATATATATATATATATATATATATATATATATATATATATATATATATTTTTTTTTTTTGCTTCAATCAGATATAAGAAATATGGGTTTTCATTTTTACAAATTGGTGCTTTAAATGATAGTAAAGTAACAAAGAAAAAAATGAAAAAAAAAAAAAAAAAAAAAAAACCTTTGTTGTCGTCGTGATCATGCTGCACGTTGTCCATATTAGGTTCATGTTCCGATAACAAAAATGTTTGATTATCCGGTCCTTGAACAACGATGTCATCTGGAAAAGTAACACAATCTACATCTTCGTCTTGAACCATATCAACAATAATATCAATCATGTTTTTTTTGGGGTCTAGAAAATAATTATGTGTTTGATTGAATCTTTAAATCTATGTTAGGGTTTGATTGGTGTAACTGCTGAATTGGAGAAGAAGACGGAAAATAAAACTATAAAATTGAAAACCATATCTTTCCATAATTTTAGCCAAAATTTGAATTATCAGTTTAGACGTGGTATATGTTAATTACCTTTAATGCCCCTACAAATTCAATATAATAAAAAATATATATATACTTTACTAAATTATGATTGGTCAATGAGAGTTCTCGCACTTAACAGAGTTCTCATAATAAAGATACACTATATACATATATATTAACTTTTAACAATTTTTGGAATAAAAAAAATCAAATATTACATAAAAAAATCAAATATCTGGTACATCAAGTATGTTTTTTCCTGGAACAAGCTATAAATTCTAAAACAAGTTGCAAATTCTAGAACAACGAAACAATATTTCATAAAACAAGCTGCCCCGTGGCTCAAGAAACAAATTCTAAAACAAGGATTTCTCTTAATGAGCAAGAAACATTTCCATCATTCCCGTGGCGCAAGTTCTGAATCTGCATGAAGATAACACAGCCACAAGCTTAATGAGAAAGACAATTATAAAACCATACCAATAGGCACTTTAATGCTACATCTGCGGTTACATATTTGCATACATATCTCTGGATTACTATGTTATCCGCCAATCTATCTTCTACTGAACATTCACCATAAAAACATAAACTGCACTCGTTGGGTACTGTAATAAAGGCAGCCACAAGGGATTAAGGGAATCATATACGAGTACATGGCTAATGGGGACTTAGAAAGCCATATCTTTGGTATGGAGAAGCAGAAATATACTTTTACCCCTTTAGTAGCTTTTACGAAAATACTTACGAAAATAAATCATACACTAAACAGGTCACTTTGTTCTATTTTTTACAATTATTATTCCAACAGCACATATATATTGTACAATGACCAACACAGAGCAACGAGATAGTAAGTTGTTCTCTTAGTGCATTTAATCTCACCAAACTATAACACTTTCCAAAAGTCTAACCACTAATTTAACATCGCGATCATACGCTACTGTTATCCGACATTAGCCTACTTTTTCCACACAGATTAAAACACTGAAATTCTACTCGAAGTCAAAAAGCTAATTTTCAGGTTATGCATATCATAAGCATGTAGTAGGCAGGGGCGGTACCAGAAAAACTTTTAAGAGAGGGCAAAAGTTAAAATTAGGTGTCAGTTATAATGAAATTGATTTTACTTTTAATTAAAGTGAATTTTTCGGTATTTATTTGCATGTAAGAACCAAACCTAAGAACTGATGATGATATGCACAATATTTAGCACGAGCTATGCTACAAAGATAAAAGGTTTACAAAAAATATCCATAAAATGAGGTGTTATGTTTTGATTGGTGGCTTTTGTATTAACTTATCTCTCTTCTCTTTAATTAACCCAATCAAAACATAACACCTCATTTTTGTGGATGTTTTTTTTGTAAACCTTTTGTAGTTGTAGCATAGCTCATTTAGCGCATATTATTTTTTCTAATCGAAATTATTACAAGTAGTTGAAGCAAAAATAAAAATGTTGGATAACAAAAATTCACAAAAATCTATAAAGTAGCACAACAATTGAACATTATATCTCAAACGAAAGTACAAATATCCTTAACCACTTGACCGTGATGCAGCTATCGGATAAATTTTCACAGTTATACTATTTACCCATTTATGGGGGCAAAGTGAAATTCCGTGATCAATCGACATTACTCGAGTAAATTTTGTGGGGGCAGTTGCCCACACTGCCCCCATTGTGGTACCGCCCCTGGTAGTAGGAGAACTGTATACAAAGAGCTTATAAAAGATTATAACCAAGTACACTAAAACTATAACAAAATAAGTTATCAACTCATTGTTAGAAAAAGTGTTTTTGCAGAAGACAGAGTTGTATTAGAGATTCAATGAGTTTTATCGTACCAAGCTACCCATCATTTCAGCAAACTCTACAATGACTAATGCGTAACATTTGAGAAAATATAATGTTACTCTCCAGCATCAATACGACTAAAACGGAACACTTTCAGTCTTTCTCAAAGTCTGATGACTAGTTTGGCATAGCAATTTGTACAATAACAGATGTCGAATAGAATCTCGATATTCTACTTGAAAAAATCATCCAATTTCTAGTACAGCTCTATCTTCCACAAAAACACTACAGTATCTAAACAGTGAGCTGATAACAAATAATAACAGACTGAACTAGCACTGTAATAAGCTAACTAATCAACATAACTAACTAGTCATCATATAATATTCAATCAAAAAGAACTTCAGAAATTAACTCGAACCACCTGAATTAGTTATAACGATAAGTTCAACTTTAATTGACATATGCTAGCATTCTGAAGCGCAAAAGTTAATACATATAACCACGAACTATGTGAAAGGAAAAATGATGTAGCTTGTTGTACCTCAAGTGTAACTTAGTTGAATATATTGAATTTGCTAATTTAACCAAACTGCCAAAACCTCACTATGTAATATACCAAACCACTGATCCCCCTAAACAAAAATTCTCGTGATTATATGGATGGCGTTGCAGATTGCTTGACCAGAAGCAAATCAGATTATTATACTCCAACTCTTTAAGTCTATAAACTTGTTTAAATTATTTAATCAAAACTATTTATTAAAATAAGGTATTTAAACTACAATAAGCATGAATTCAATCAAAACTATTTATTAAAATAAAAACAGCTTATTTAAACTACAATAAGCATGAATTCAATCAAAACTATTTATTAAAATAAGCTAGCGGTGAATTATCTAACCTTTAAGCTAACCGTCGAATCGCCTGGTTACTGATGGAAACCCTAAGGAGCTTCAAATCACCTAACCGTCAAATCAATCAAACAAGCTTCAAACGAGCTTATATTCACCTAACTTGATCGAAACCATAACGAATTGGTTACTGATGTGGATCCACCATGGTTATATGATATGGAATTGATATGGAATGAATCTTTATATGATATGGCTTTTTTTTATTTATATTCGTTATATGAATTGATGGAACTGATATCCTATTCAAAGTGTGAGTTTTCTTTTCTTTTTTTTTTTTTTTTTTTTTTTTTAAATTTATTAGGGTTTTTTATACACAAATAATCATCACACTTTGTATAAGTGTGAGGTTTTTAACTAACAGTAATTTTACATTTGTTCACATCTTTAAGTATGACAAAAAAATATTTAGTTACTTCACACTTAAAAGTGTGAGCTTTTTCATAGTTCTTCACATTAAAAAGTGTCAAAAGGATATAGTTATATTAGTTCACATTTATAAGCGTGAGCTTTTGTTTTCACAATTAAATGTGTGAAGTTTTTTTTGACACTTCATATTTATCACACTTTTTTGACACTTCTATCATTAATGGATATTTTAGCCTTTTTATTATCGATTCCATTACGTCTTATCATACAAATCAAACATGATTAATAACTACAATGAGTCATTACATTACACTCTTCATTCCATTACATTGTTTATTCTATTCGGTTGACATTTCATTCCGTCCTACCAAACGAACCATATTCCTTTGAGGCCTTAGCACCTTTGTCCAGTTTGTCAACAATAGATTATTGTGGTTAACTTCTCTCGCGATTTATAGGTAGAAGGGTATCAAATCCGGTACTAGAGGTGTAAACGAGCCACGTCAAGCCGAGTACTGCTAGCTCGAGCTCGACTCGAATACTATAACTCGAGCTCGAAACTCGACTCGAGCTTTATTTCGAGCTCGAGCTCGACTCGTCATATAAAACTCGAGCTCAAAACTCGACTCAAGCTCGTTTATTTCTACATTCAATGCTCGAACTCGATAAATACTCGGTATGTCAAGCTCGGTTGGACTCGATTTGTATGAAAATTAAGTAAATATATGTACATAAAAGGGTAAAAGGGTAAAAGTGTAATTTAATCGAAGCTCGTTAAGGCTCGCGAGCTTCACGAGCCAACTATTTTGGAGCTCGAGCTCAACTCGACAATATACTCGAGTAGCTCAAACTCGAGCTCGACTCATTTAAATCGAGTCGATTTCGAGTAGTTTACGAGACGATCTCGAATAACTCACGAGTTGTCTCGTCTCGTTTACACCCCTATCCGGTACTGTCCTGACCAAATAGCTAACATCTAAATACAAGTCATATGGTTGACAATATATATTTAAGTTGAATGATAACAAATGAGTGGAATGGTGGTACAGATAAATGGGTCTGGACAGCAGTCAAGGGAGGGGTTTTCTCGGTTAAGGTGGCAAAAAATCTGTTGTCCTTGAACAATACTCAGCCGGTTACTCGGCATTTTTCGTGAAAAGGATGGGTCCCTTTTAAATGTAAAATCTTTGCTTGGAGGGCTTCTATTAATCGTCTTCCTACAAAGATTGAATTAATCAAAAGAGGAGTATCCTTGCCGAGTGATATGTGTGATCTTTGCAATTCAGTTGAAGAGACATCGACACATTTATTTACTGGATGTGTTTTTGCTGCGGAGATTTGGTCTAGGGTCGAAGCTTGGTGTCGCATGGCTCCTATTTTTGCTTTTGAAGTTTCGGATCTTCTGAAGTTAGCAGATTCTCAAGCCACTTCGAAGGACAATAAATACATATTGAGAGGAATTATGATCTCTACCATGTGGGCCTTGTGGTATGAAAGAAATAATCGAATTTTCAACAACAAGAATCGAAGAGCAATTGAGGTTGTGGAGAACATCAAATCTACTTCGTTTTTTTGGATTCGGAATAGATCGAAATTTAAAAGCATAGATTGGATCGCTTGGTATAATTTTCCTTTGAACGTTATGTAATACGTTTGTTTGCCCTTGGGTCCTTGTTTTGAGGACCTCTTGCGGCGTTTCTTAATGAAGTTTAACTTTTCAAAAAAAAAAACAAAAAAAAACAGCTGTTTTATTAAAAAGGAAAGAAGCTACAAATTGGTTACTTGATGATGTGATATCTCACCTTGGCAGGCCATACGCCATAGTCACAATCATTGAATTGGTCTTTTACCCGGCCTTTCTCTCACATAGTTTTTCTTATCTTGATAAACAAGTTCATTATTCCGAAAACTTCCTCTAGAAAGTAAGACTATGGAGATGAAAAACACAAACCTGCAAGTGTTCATGGAGACCTTGAAGCGTTTAATTTACACCGATAATCTTTTGATTAGAAACAATCCTATCATAGAAGCGAAAACGACTGAAATCCAATTGCTTTATGAGGAGCTTAGCTCTCTGATTAAATCATGTTTCAAAAATATGCCGATAGATGAAGAGGAACTCCATGAGCTTGCAGATGTGGAACACTGGAAGAAGAAAATAATGGATGTAGCACATGAGGCAGAAGATATCGTTGATATGTTCATATCCTCTGCCATTCTCATGAACGACAACAGCTTGCTGGGTGAGGGTCCTTCTAATGTCCTTGATTGCTCCCTTAATCTTAAGGATGTTATGAATGACCTAAAATCTATCAGACGACGTGAAAAAATGTATGAGTGGCAAAATGCAGGCAAGCAAGCTGTTGGAACTTCAGCCACCAGAAAACCAGAAATCATGAACCAGAGAGCAACAGAACATGAAGAAGTTATAGTAGGATTTGATGAGGATGCACTGTCGATAATGGAAAGGCTTGCTGGAGACCGCAAGCAGTTAGACATCATCTCGATTGTCGGTATGGGAGGACTAGGTAAAACAACTTTGGCAACCAAAATATACAGAGACCAATATGCTGTATATTATTTTGATGTACGTGGGTGGATTACTGTTTCTCAAGCATATACAAAAAGAGATTTTTTAATGGGACTGTTAGAGTCTATAGGAAAATCAGATTGCAAAGCAACTAGTGAGCTCAAACTCTCTGAAATGCTATATCAGTGCCTAAAGGGAAGGAAATATTTGATCATCATTGATGATATATGGAGTGCTGAAACATGGGACGATCTAAGGCTATATTTTCCAGATGACAACACAGGTAGTAGAGTAGTTCTAACCACTCGCCTTACAGAAGTGGCTTTGCATGCAAGCCATGGTGGTTTCACTCACAATCAACGATACTTAACAGAAGAAGAAAGTTGGGAGCTGCTGTCCCAGAAGGCTTTTAGGGGAGATGAATGCCCCGATATATTGGTTGAGGCAGGGAAACGCATAGCTCAAAAGTGTCAAGGACTTCCACTTGCATTAGTTGTCATAGCAGGAATTCTGGAAAAGGGAGAGAAAACCAAAGATTTGTGGGATAAAGTTGGAAAAAGTGTCAGCTCGTATGTTGTTGATGATCCTAAAGGATGCTTGGATACGCTAGCTCTCAGTTATGACCATCTACCTCGTCACTTGAGAAACTGCTTTCTCTATGCAGGTGGCTTTCCAGAAGACTATAAAATCCAAGTACGGAGGTTGATTAGGATATGGATGGCTGAAGGTTTTATCAAAGAGGAAGGGGAAAAAACCTTGGAGGAACAAAGTGAGGCTTACCTAATAGATCTAGTTGAAAGGAATCTCTTAATCGTTGCTGATAGAAGGCCGAATGGTGGAATCAAGTCAATCCGTCTGCATGATCTTTTGAGAGAGTTATGCCTGAAAAAGGCTACCGAAGAGAACTTTTTCAACAAAATAGGGATGTCACCGATTAATTCTACTTCGAGCGTAGGCGAGCAACATCGTTTATTTACAGATTATAAAGTTTTATGTGAGATCTCTGTAAATCATTCTTTCCCACGCATGCGGTCAGTCTTCTGCTTTTCTAACAGTCAGCTTTTGGGATCAAAAACTGGCAGATGGGCGCCTTCCTTTATTCTTCTTAGGGTGTTGGATCTACAAAATATTTCAAGAGCCGATCTCAATGACATAAAAATACTAATTCATCTAAGGTACCTAGCAGTCTGGTCCGCAGACCAAGAATTCCCGTCCTCAATCGGCAATCTTTGGAGCCTTCAAACTCTCATTCTAAAAGGCAAGTTTCTAAATTCCATGTACTCACTAGATAATATGGAAAATATGTTGAATCTAAGGCATTTATGTAGTGAAAGGATCATCTCGATTCAATCCATTTTTCATGTATTATTCAACTTGCAAACCATTTCTAGGTTAAAATTAGATAAGGGGAGTTCAAATTTGTTTCGATATTTTCCGAACATCAAGAAGCTGGGATGTTATGTTTCTTCATCACTATCGGCCAATTATGAATTCCTAAATTTCGCCTTGTTAACTCATCTTCAAATTTTGAACCTGCAGAACGACATTGACAAACCACTAGGTGTATCAAGCCTAATTACAATCCCAGAAACCTTGAAAAATTTAACTCTCAAAGGGTGTCGTCTTCCTTGGTCTTATATGTTAGCATTTCAAAGGTTACATAAACTCGAGGTTCTCAAATTGTTAGACTCTTCGTTTGAGGGACCCCTGTGGGACGCTAGTGAGCAGCAGTTTTGCAAACTTAAATTCTTAAAATTACAGAAGTTGAACATTGAATCGTGGGAAGCCTCTAGTGTCAACTTTCCTTGCCTCAAAAAGCTAGTTGTGAAGACTTGCAACATTATGAAAGAAATTCCACTAGAGATTGGTACCATATTCACACTCGAAAATATTGAGATTGATGACTCGAGCTTCAATCTGGTCAAGTCTGTTAATAGAATTCAAGAAGAGCAGCGCGCAATGGGAAACTCTGATTTGAAAATCACTATCAATGAGGTTGAAAGATCCCCAAAAAAATCTTGGTTTCACTTTGATTATAATTCATATGATGCTTTCTTTGAGGGAGATCCTTTTTATGACTAGAATATCCGGACGTGTGGTGGGTTCTGTTTCTTATGCCGGTGAAAAAGGGAAACAAAAAGTCCAATAATTTAATATAGAAGTCACTACCTATGTTTTTTCACATCTCTTTGTTAAGAGATATTAGGTCGCATTGAGGGAGAGTGTTTCCAAACAGTTGAAGCCTTTCTAGAGAAGGAAATGTAGGCTGTTTGGAAGAGCCCCCCAATGGATGGGTTTGGGTCCCTAGTGAAGCCACACACTTCTCCTGTCATTGCCATTGTGGATGATGG
The DNA here is from genome assembly GCA_022545495.1 of Chrysanthemum lavandulifolium. NCBI lineage: Eukaryota > Viridiplantae > Streptophyta > Magnoliopsida > Asterales > Asteraceae > Chrysanthemum > Chrysanthemum lavandulifolium. The sequence goes on from CM040242.1 coordinate 240,465,959, forward strand.
TTGAATGGTTTTGATGGGGAGTGATGTGGAAATGTAGCTAGATGGTAGGTGCATCAAGGTGAAAAATCATTCAAGCTGGCATGGTTCAAGTTATAGTGCAGCTTGGTTCTTATGGATTCAAGGTTCTACTGAAGTTGGTTAATTGTTGTAGTGTTTCAGGAATGTTTTAGTCTGGTCTGTAATGTTGCTATGAGGCATTGTTCTTTGTAGTTTGGATGATAGCATTTAGTAGCATTGTCTGTTTGAGCATGTTCAAACAGATTCTGTTTATATCCTTGTAATCTTTGTTGTATGGTAATATATTTTCACCTTGAGCACCAAAAAAAGAGATATTAGGTCGCATATTTTCTACATAGACGAGACGTGGAAATTTTAACTATCCTACAGGTAGTGAGCAATTGGATCAGCTTGATTACTGGTAATTCTCATTCAGATATGAAATCATGACCCCAGCAAATCAGAAGCATCAGGATTGTGCCTCAAGAAAATCAAAGTCTGAATTAATACTGGTGCGTATTATGATTATATATTCAATAAGTCTTTAATAAAAACATTTTTGTTAACTACTTGAGTTTTAGTTAACATATAGTTTACCTTATTAATGTAAGTATTGAGAACTGGACTAGACACATTAAGGTTATTCTGGTTTAAATTAAATGACTGTTTGGTTTGGTTTGGTTTGTTTTTGTTTTGTAGTTCCAAATGCTGATTGAGTGTTAAGTATTTTTTATATATATTTGTATTCTTTCTTAAACTTCTAAATCTATCAAAACAATATTTCAAAAGCTTGAAAATGCATATCCACTTAACAGCAGCCAGATGCAGAGACGGCAATTACTTTGGAATATCCATAGTATGCATACATGGTACATCAGAATATTCTTTAATAAGAATTCCAAATATCAGGAAGCTTGGATGTGCTTTCTAAGTGGATGTGTTCCCAAATTCTGTATGTTTAAATCACCTTAAAACTTTTAAGGTGGTCCATCTGAAAGTTCCGGAACTGGACTGATTGTTATAAAAGAAGCACATTTATTTCTGGATAACATTAAAAAAGCTTAGTTTATCAGGATGTCGCATTCGGTGTTTATTATGTTGAAAATCTAATCTTTTCCTAAACTTGAAATTCTCAGGTTGCTAAACTATGCCTTTTGAAGGACCCTCAGAATGGGATACGGGAGAGGGACAGTTTCATAACTGAAGTTCATAAAATTGCAGAACTTGGATATCCATCGATGGGAAGCGTATAGTACCAACTTTCTGTGTCTTAAATGAACGGTGTTGCTAAAATACTATCCTAAGGGCATTCAAGAGGAAGTAGGGGAAATTCCGACACTTGAGATGATTGGTATTGATAAACAGAACGACTCTGTTCTCAAATCTGCTAGTAGAATTTGGGAAGATGATTTCTGGAGCTCGTACATGTGCATATTCATTATATTATGTAATGTTCTAAGATATGATTTTACAATATGGGATGAAAATGTGTTCTATTTATCGTTACATATGCTCCGGCAAAAAACTTTTGCTGTCCAAAAAACAAAAAATTTGAGCTTTCTTATCTAACCAAGGAAAATAGTTATCACCATTATCATAAATTTTGACCAATTAATTTTCAGGTTTCCTTATATGGACGAGCATTTCTGTTGGCACGTCCCTCATCTTTTATCTATCTTACACAGGGCCGGATTTAGGGGTGTGCAGGGTGCACAACGGCACTGGGCCCCCAAATTTTTGGGGCCTCAGATGTTATAAATCCATGGTTGATTTAATACAGGGTTTAACGTGAATTCGATGACAATGTATTCTTAAATCTAACTGACATTATACAAAATAACAGCATGATTATGGTGATTTTATAAAAGAAACAACATAAAACAGAGCTAGTTAGGCCTATATGGTTGAGGAAGATGCTTTAATATAGGTAATATTCAATTTTCACCCTTACATTTATAGCTTTTCACATTTTGTATCCCAGCCTTTTAGTTTTGATCCTAAAGACCAAAATACGTACAATTTGTCCATGGTTTCTTAAATGATGTTTTTTGATACATACCCGATAAAGAAGTGTATATGTGGACGTGTGGTAAGTGGTTCGATAATATTAATGTAAAAATACAAACATGTTATACAACATTATATCTATGTTTTCGGATGCTTAATTTTCTGTATCGTCATACCTCACCCCGGCATAATTAACTATTGTTGTTTCCGTTGACGTTTACTTTTTTCTATATAACTATCTTATGAATATTAGATTTTTTTCTTGTTGTTCAAGAGGACTATATTATCAAAATGGCACATGGCTTCCAAATTCACGGGACGGCCCTGATCTTACAAGATGTTGAGGCGGGTAGATACACACCATTTGAGTCATTAATGTAGAAATCAGAGTGAATACCAAAAATTATATTGATCAGATTCACTAAATAATGAAATTTACAAGATATTAAATAGACTACAAACTAATCAAAACCTTAGCAACTAAACGACCAAACCCGACAGGCTGGGCATAGGCATTTATTATCTAACATCCCCTCTCAAACTCACAATGTTGCAGCGGTAAACATTGAGAGTTTAGCAAACAGAAAATAAACTAAAAATGAAAAACAAACAAAAGCAGAGTGTCCCAGAGTGCAAACTCGGTGCCAGATGTAGTCTCAATCCGATACAATCCAAAAGAACCAGGTGTAGAGCACAAAGCAACATAAATATGGAGATGAACAAGAGTAGAATAGGCAGATAGACACGTGCATGCAGATTCAGACAGACAGATGCATATTCAGACAGATTCATACATACGAATGTAGACAAAACTGTTGGAATTATATAACATGACTACACATATAAAACACATAAAACATCAAAGAAACATACGAAAGCATATAGAAACGTATAATGAATAATTAGCTAACATAAACATAAAGTATGCGTACCCTGTTGATTCTAGCTGAACAAGAATCAATTCCACAAAACTAGCAAGTGATGAACCCTAATTAGGGTCTATAGGATTATAAGAATTACCCCTTACCGATTTTTGTAATTCGATCCAAGATACCAACAAAAGTATGTTAGTACCACGTTCTTGTACACACGTACTAAATCAAATTAAAGTAATGCTAGCTTTAATCACACGAAAATATTTGTTTTGGAAAAATAAAAGTTTCGACACCCTTGAGGAGTGGTCGACCGATTGGAACAAAGAAAACACACAAAACAATTTTAGGTTTTAGATTATGAGTACAAGCGAGTCAAAACAAAGACCCTAGGCCTTGTATTTATACACGCAATAACTTTGTTACCAAGTTAAGTTTGGGTTGGGTTGGGAATCTCCTATGGCCAATCGGTTGGAGTAATCCCCAAGGGATTCCGGAACCTTCCCAATCTCTATTTTGCAATCTAGTCCTTCCAATTAACATTTAACGATCGTTAGTCCATTACACTTAATTAACTTAACGTCTGTTATATATTTCGTGTAATTAATAAATAAATATAACATTTATATTTAATTATTAACTTTAATTCTCATACGTAAAGCGTGCAATCCCGTGGTCTCGAGTTCGATCCTAACTCACGACTACTAATTTATATCCATAAAACTAACAACTCCCACTTGGATATATCTTAATAGAGTGATCACATCGGTTAGCGTCTAGCAACACTTCGATGCCTCTAGTACAACTCGAGCAAGGCTTCTGGAAAACCTTTTAATGATTTCTCATTATTATTATCCTTTTGTTTCTAATACCATGTTAAATAAAGATATGGAATTAAGTCATTCTTTATTCAACTATTCTGTTTCTCGTTTTAAGTGATTGACCAAGATTACCAAATCTTCTGAACATATTCAGGGGAGATTTTGGGTGCGGTCGCACAAACATCTTATCAACCCTACGAGGGGCCCAACAGTATTAAACTCCAAATAAATTTGGAGGAACAAATTCTATCTTGACTATGAGACTAACCCACAAACTTTGCAACACTTCTGGAAACAACCCTTATGACTACCGATTCGATAGCGTTAAGTTGCCCACGAAATGCACTACATTTATGACACTTATCCGGTATCTCAAGTCGAGGATAACTATTCACAATTTACTTATAACAATATCCACAAAGTAAATTATGTAGTTGGGATAAGTCCTATATTCAATTCATTGAATATCATCTGAAATTGGTATGCTTTCTCATCAATATACTTTCAAGTATATTCTACCACATCTCTCAGATTTGTCTTACTTGAGTCAACCTTCAGTAGTAATGTGTACATATAATTTGGGGAGGCACATTCCGGGTGACATTCTAGAGTGCTTTCGAAAATGAACTTACTTGAATAGTTCAACCAAAAATTATATTCAACTAATTTCTTATTCTTTTTTTTTAGAACAGCAGAAATTTTATAGAAACTAGCAAGAAGCTAGAAAAAAATTACAAAGAAAAATCCTCTAAAGGATTTCTAATCCAATTATTCCAGGAAATGGAAGACAATTTGTTTCTAGGGGAATACCATCTAAAAGAACAATCGACAATCTTGTCAAATAATAAACTACGTTTAGGTAAAGCGGTGCTAAAGATCGTCTCGTTACGGTATTTCCACAATGACCAAAGAACCACACCACAAATGACTTCCAAAGTATCTTTCTTTTTAGACGAGATGTGCAGGTCATCTAACCAAGCATACAGGCCATGGATATCTGAGATAATTGGAGGGGAAAGATCCAGCCAATTTAGGACGAGGTTCCAAACCGTCATAGCCAAAGAACAGGTCCACAAAGTATGGTGTGATGTTTCTATCCCACAATCACAGATCGGACAAGTAATTGAAGCAACGTCAATACCTTTACGACTGAGATTCCATCTACAAGGGAGACGGTCACGAAGAGTCCTCCAAATAAAGATGTTAATCTTTTTAGGAAGAAAACGATTCCACCTTGTAGCAAGACCTCCATCAGGAAGATAATTATTGTCGATGTGTTTGCGAGCACTTTTAACCGTGAACTCAGGAGTCTCGATGTACCAGGCCCAAATATCCACAGAATCATTAAGAGAGATTTCAGACAGCAGGTTGTGCAGGGTAGCTAACTGGTTAGCGTTTGTACCGCTAGAAATATTACGGGACCAAGTAAACTTCCAACCATGATTCCAGCAATCACGAACCATAATGTCTCTGTTTGGAGCAAGACGGTAAAGACGTGGAAATTGATTTTGGAGAGACGTGTTGCCAATCCAAGTGTCATGCCAGAATTTTGTAGAAGCACCATTATTAATACGCCTCTTAATTGAAGAATGAGGAATGAATTCTTTGTTATGCATAGTGTTTATGGAGCCTATAATCCTGCCCCAAACCCCTTGGTTTTTGACATGACTAAAAAAAGATGAAGCGTCCTCATTAGTACCATGAATAGAGACAATCAACCGAGCCCAAAGAGCTTGAGGGTTGTTAAGGAAACGCCATCGCCATTTTTGGATAAGAGCATGATTAAGCGAGTATAAACTACCAATGCCAAGGCCTCCTTTATCTTTTGCAGCAAGAGCTAAATTCCAGGTAATCCAATGAATCTTATTAGAGTTCTCATCACTACCCCAGAAGAATTTTGATCTCATAGATTCAAGATTCTTGTTGACATGAATAGGCATCGGAAAAAGGGAGAAGTAGTACGTGCCTATAGCGCCCAAAACCGAAGTGATAAGGGTAGATCTACCACCAATGGAAAGAAGTGAGGCTTTCCATTTGAATAAGCTTTTAGAGAACTTATCAATGATCGGGTCCCAATTCTTTACTAGAGCCATGTTGCAGTCAATCGGTAACCCTAATTAACAGAAGGGAGAAGCCATAGCATTACAACCAGTAAGAGTGGCAAATAACTTAACATCTTCAAAAGGAACACCCACTCCAAGAAGATTGGATTTTTGATAATTAATTTTGAGACGAGAAACTCGGTGAAAGCACTCAAGATTGGAGACCAAACTTTTAACATTTGCACGCGACCAATCACCAATGAACAAAGCGTCATCTGCAAAGAAAAAATGAGAGAGGTTCATGGAATTAATTTTGAAACCTCTGTAAAGGCCGGCTGCCATGGCATCTTCCATCGCCACATGTAGACCCTCCATAGCAATAATGAAGAGAAATGGGGATAAAGGATCCCCTTGCCGAAGACCACGATGGATGTTGAATTCCCGAGTAGGGCTTCCATTGATCAGAATCGAAGAAGTGACTGAATTCAAGCAACCTGAGATCCACTTGAACTCAGAATATATAATACTACAAATCAACACATATGACAAGGTTCTAGCTACGCATTTAGTGTATAAATAGAGATGCTAAGAATACAATACATGACATGTACAAACTAAACTTCCTCTTATTCCTCTTATAAAAATCGTGTATAAAAACATGTAAAAACGTATATAAAAACGTGTGTAAAAAACGTGTATAAAAACATGTAAAAAACGTATATAAAAAACGTATATAAAAACGTGTATAAAAACATGTAAACACGTATATAAAACCGTGCGTAAAATCGTGTATAAAAGTGTATAAAAAGCGTGTATAAAAGCGTGTGTAAAAAGCGTGTATAAAAACATGTAAAAACGTGTATAAAAAGCGTATAAAACGTACATAAAAGCGTGTATAAAACATGTTTAAAACGTGTAAACAACGTGTATAAAATGTGTAAAAATGTATATAAAAGCGTGTAAAAAGCGTGTATAAAACATGTAAAAAGTGTATAAAAGCGCGTAAAAGCGTATATAAAAGATGAAAGACAAATGACTAATGGTGAAAGTCAAAGCAAACTACAAGGACCGTTCATTGTAATTTTTTAAGTGAAAAATGTCAAATGACTAACGGTGAAAGTGAATGCAAGCAGCGAGGACCAATGTTGTAACTTTAAAACTTGGTAACTTTGTCAATATTACGTACATTGAACAAAATTTGAAAGTTATTTACGTACATAAATAATAAAATTTGTATGTTACGTACTTCGGTATATTTGAGAAAGTTTGTTACGTATTCTCAGCCTTCGCCCTTAATTATTTTGTGATTAACTTTAGTTTAAGTGATTTAATTGAATTGTCTTGTAACTTTGTTACTAACATGTAACATTTTCCAAAGAAATTTGGCGATTTATTCTCCGACCAAACATATGTTGTACGCTCGCTTAGAGCTCACGGTATCATGACATTAAGGGTGCGTTATTGCTTACGTAAAATGGCTTTAACTCAAGTTATGCTTGAGTTATGATACGAGTTATGGTATTGCGTTAACCCCCACGTTATCATGGTAACCTTGCGTTAAGATGCAAACTTGAATAAAAAAATTACATATCCGGCCCAAAATGTGGGGTAAATTATATCTTTTTAAAGTAAAGTGTGGCTCAAAATGTTGAGTTATGATAAAGGGGTGTTTTTTGTGAGTTAAGATTGAAATGTTAAAGCTGATGTGGTGCTGAGTTATGCCATAACCTCAAGTCATGATACCAAGTGCTCTTAGAACATTCTTTTAAATTGTACTCCCTCCGTCCCTAAATAAATGTCCACTTTTGACTTTTAAAGTCTTTCTTGTTCAACTTTGACCGTAAATATTTTTGTTTGTGTTATATAATACTTGATAAAAATTATACCAACTTAAAATACATTTAAAACACAATTCATTCATATATTTTGTATCAAGTATTATATAAGATAAACAAAAATATTTAAGGTCAAAGTTGAATAAGTAAGACTTTGAAAGTCAAACGTGGACATTTATTTAGGGATGGAGGGAGTAGTTTTTACGGATTGTGATTTTTTTAAATGAACCAGTTCTTTTAACTCCATGCATAAATGTGCTGTTAAAATAAGAATCTTATATAAAATTATGTAAAATATTTTATATTCCTATAGCTACAATACTTGTGCACGCGCGAATGTTTTTCACAAATTTTTTATTATATATTAATATCGATTAATATTTTGTACATAATTTTGATAGACGGGGTATTTGACTTTGTTTAACAGACTTGATGTTAGTAAAATTTAGATATTGATATCATATTCTAGACATTATGTTTGTTTAACAGCATGTGATGACCCTTGAAGTTTTTTTTTTTTTTTTTTTTTTTTGAATATTCTTATTTAAACTTTAAAAGAAATTACATCGTCATTCCTATAAGAACAATCTCGTGTATTTATTAATTTACATCTCACAATATCTCGTGAGTCGTGCCTTTCTTTTAATATTTATTTTTGTTAATAATATTTTACCTGTATTTAACTTTTAAATATGTGTACGCATTAGTTAAAATTATAAAGATATATAATATGAGTTGCTATTATAAGCTACTATTAGAAAAATTCTTTTGCGGATCTTGTTACTTAATCTTATAAAGAGAAATAACATGAATCGTTCATATATGTACAATCCCGTATATTCATTTACTTATCACAAGAAATCGTGAATATATATTAATTTATTATATAATGATTCATAAATAGTGTGAATTGACGAAACCTTTTTCTGCTGGTGTCTTTTGACACCATGAATTTCGAACTCACAAAGAATAGCTCCAACAACTCTCCTGCCCTATTGAGGCACCAACTGGAGTGAGTAAGAGCCGAGACTTGAACCTTTGACCTTTAAATATAAAGTGTCGGGGGTATTTGTTAAAGTTATAAGGTTATTAAAAAAATATAAAAAACTAATAAGTTTACTTAAGTTTTTATAATTTATTTAAAGTTGAACAACTTAAGTTTCATCAATTAGCTTTTTTTATAAAATCGACACATTTGTATTTATACATATTTACTTTGCTAGTTGTAATTTAGATGATTTTGAAGAAAATAACGTCAATTTTTACTTTGTTTATCAATTAAAATGCTCGATTTCAGGATTGCGCTTTCCTATTAGTTAATAAAAAAACTCATTTTTACATTTTGTATCTTCTCTTATTTTCATAGTGTTAATCGCAAAGAGATCACTTGTATCATTTCATTATTTTTATGACTTTTTAGGTCATTATACTATAGAAAAAGCCTATTACTTTCACTGAATTATCAAAATTGGCTAAAAAGAAAGATCTGACTATAGAAGATTTGTAAAAGATTTACCTATGAAATTGATTAAATTATGTTTAGAACATTTTTATTAATAACATAAATTAAATATTTCTTTGTGAAATCGAAATAAGGAAAATACATTCACTGATCAGGTTGAACTAAGAAAAATGTTTTTTTTAAGGTGCCAATAAATCCTAGCATCAATGCAAGCATGTACGATATCTGCATCGCTACTTCAGCTGCTCCCACGTACCTCCCAGGCCATAATTTTCACATTGATCATCAAGAGTTCAACCTGAATACCTGATCGATGGTGGGGTTGCGGCTAATAACCCGGTAAGTAAGAAATGCATGAAATAGAATAATGCTTTTCATGAAATACAAGGAGCTAACAATTGTCTGTTTATGCATAAAGACATGAAACAATAACAACAACCGTCTTTTTTTTAATGGTAGACTGCTGTTGCACTAGAGGAAGTGATGGTGGATGTTATGAAAGACTTAAAAGACCCAAAAGACTCCAACACTATGCGCCATCCTTATGGTCAATTTCTCGTGCTTTCGTTAGGGACTGGTTCTAAGAACACTAAGGACAAAGATAAATATGACGTTGAAACATCTTCAAAATGGGGAGTGCTTGGGTGGCTAGTTAACAATAGTTCCCCGTTGATGAAGATTTTCACTCAAGCAAGTGTCGATTTGGTTGATTATCGTATCAATAATGTCTTTCATATCCTCCGATGCCCTGATAAGTTTCTCCGCATACAGGTAAGGGCCTAACAAATAGTGTATGAAAATAATACCATATTTCTTCAATCCAACTTGTATTAAAAAGTGTTAGTATATATGAAACTAGGACGACACGCTGACTGGAGATTTTCCTTCAGTTGACATAGCAACCGAGGAAAATCTTAAGGCTCTGAATCAAGTTGGCATAAAATTGCTAGATAAACCAGTTTGTCGTGCAAATTTCAAGACGGGTGAATTTAAACCGGTCGAAGGTGGTGTTAAAAACCGTGAAGCACTACAAAAGTACAAGTTCTTGATCCTTGCTCTGATCTATATTTACTTGACTAGATGAAAACCGGGATAGCTTAATGTATATTGTTGTTACATAAACTGCAGGTTTGCACAACTACTATCAGATGAAAGGAAGAAAAGGGTGCGAATGGGTATGGGTGATTTGGCTACCAAAAAAGAGAGCGTCCTTCGTCTACTCAAACAAAATATGGGCATTCATGAGTAGAGTGAATGTTAGAAGTGAAGTGTGGCAAACTTCATTTTGTATTTGTATTCCATTATTGCTATATAAATCAATAACGTGAAACTCTTCATTTTGTATGTATTCTCATAATTACTTTGTATTTTCATAGCTTTTTTTTTTCAACAAAGTGGCAAATTTCAGTATCATGTTTCTATTTTATTATACATAAAAAACATATAAGTTGAAAACGGATTAAGATCCTCTCACAGGTTATAACCAAACACGATTGATCATGTTAAGTTCGTTGTGAGTGAAAGTAAATAAGTGGGCCATTGATTTTATTAAAAGAAATAGTTTTATGCATTTAATTTATTCGTGATTGATGAACATGAAGTATCATATTTGACTCAACTTGAGAAAACTCTAATAAATGTAATAATGTGACCAAAATTGCCTTTTTTAACTTCAGTTCACAAGCCTTCTTCTGTGTGTTTATTTCCTCAAATCTTTATCTTCTTTCATTCTTTGATCTCAAACCTCCAAGTCTTTTATGCCCCTCCTATCTCTTTTTCACTCGCTCTTAGTATTCTTTTTGCAAGTTTCAGTTATATTTTTTCAAGTCCTTTCGGGGTTTTCGAGTAGAATTTTTGCTTAAGCATGGCTATCTTTCAATTAACAAACAACGATTTTGTGTACCATAATGGCCGGATTTTAGTGTAGAATACGGGATTTAAAGTTGTCAAGTGTAAATGAGTAATAAAGTTAATGGGGCCAAAGTAGAAAGAAAAGAGACTTGAGGGACCTAATTTTTTAGAATTCTAAACTAGTACTAGAACCAACTTGTTTTAGTACTAGAACCACTTTGTTATAGCCTGCACGGACCATTCCTGCAATAATTGCCAACTAGTACTAGAACTACCTTGTTTTTGTACTAGAACCGCCTTGTTATAGTCTGCATGGACCATTCCTGCCATAATTGCAAAGTAGTACTAGAACCATCTCGTTTTAGTACTAGAACCACCTTGTTATAGCCTACAGGGATTGCAAACTAGTACTAGAACCACCTTGTTTTAGTACCAAGACCAAATTGTTATAGTACTAGAAGGACTATTCTTGCCAAAATCTCAAATTGACACTAGAACCAACTTGTTTTAGTACTAAGACCAAATTGTTATAGTACTAGAGGAACTAGAAGTGAAAAGTATCCAAACTTAATTATTTATCTAGATAAACATCTAGATATCTCTTAGAAGTTCTAAGGTCTTCTCATTTGGTCTGGTATGTGTGTGTGGTGTCGGTTTAGAAGGAAGAACAAGGAGGGAAGAAACAAGCTAGATAATCAAACTAGTGAAAGGATTATGTTTCCATGGCAAAAATAAGCATAGCAATGATCCTCACAAGAATCAAGAATGATGATGATGATGATGTTCTTGTTAGACTAAGCTTGGAATCAAGGCAAGTAACTATGATTATTATGTGCTTAATATGAATATTCCCATGTTATGTGACTATGAATGACTTTGTAGGATTTAAGTCTTGGATTAGTAAGTTTGGTTTAATAGGAAGCTTGTTTAGTGAGAATGGTACATGTGATAGTTCTTGATTATGGAAAGATGAAGGTATGTTTTGTGATTATTATGTGTTTAAGGTTATTATGATTATGTGTTATAATTATGGTTTTGCTATGGTGTTTGGATATGAGATTTGATGGCATTGAGAGTTAAATGGTTTAAGGTGTTCATGATGCATATATGTGGATTGAATTATTGATTATGTATTAATATAGTTGCTTACTAACCGTTATCGCTTATCGTAATAGTTAACAATGTTTTGTAGGTTCTCGCGAAGAAGGTAAAGTACTCAAATTAAGGCTTCAAGTTTGGAAGGGCACATTTAAAGGGTATTGTATTATGTTTTAGAGTTTAGTTATAGATATCGAGCTCAAAGTCAAAGTTGTACCCCTGAGAGTCTTTAAAGGGTTATATGTTTGATGTCGAGTTTCTAAGTCTATTTTATATTTTTTTAAAGTATTATGGTAGTAAAAGTGTGTTGAAATGGTTTGTTATAGAAATGGGTTAAAGATTTTTGTTTTGGTTATGGGGTGTTTGGATTAGTGGGTAAATGGTTATGAAAATGATTTATTGTGTTATATTAATGAATTCTACAAGTTTTGGTGCTATGTCGAGTTATAGAAGTCGGTTTTCTGGAATTAGTGCATAATATAGCTTAATGTAAAGTTTCTGCAGAGTCCATACGACCATATGAGAATATTTCATACGATTGTATGCTTGGTTTTTCCAAGTATTGTCGATTTTCGAAAAATCATATCTCCCAAACCGTGATTCATTAGGGGTCGTTCCATCCGCCGTTTTAAAGGTAATTAGTCTAGTTTCACTTAAGAATAGTCGCAAAGGCTGTTTTGTAATAGATTGTTGTCAGTCTATTAAAGAGTAACAAAAGGTTATTTTCGGGTCAAAGCGTTTTTGTGAAAAAAATTTAATTTTTGTTTATTTTAAGTCAAGACAGAAAAAGGACGTAACAGATAAGATGATGAATCGATGAAACGAATCATGTTTGGTGAAACGATGAAACAAATCATGTGTTGATAAGTGTAGGCCAATAATATCCGATGTGTTTTTGTTGTTTTGACGTTTTGGTATATGCCCTAGTTCTATCGATAACCTTTGTTTTATGTACTTTAGGGTTTAAAAAGCTAGGTTTTTGTATGTTAAATATTCAGTGAAACCTTAAGAAACTCGGAAGAATCTCACTTCTTGAAGCTCGGTAAAAACCCTAGAAATTCGAAATTTTTTTGGTCAAATTCGGAGACCAAATTCAGAAATCTCCAAATTAGGAGAAAATTCAACAAACTCGGAAGTCTCTAAACTAGGAGAAAATTCACCAAACTTGGAAGTCTCTAAATTATGGGAAAATTCACCAAACTCGGAATTTTCCAAATTAGGAGAAAATTCACCAAACTCTGATGTCTCCAAATTAGGAGGAAATTCACCAAACTTGGAATTCTCCAAATTAGGAGAAAAACATGCAAACTCGGAGAAATCCATCCCAAACTTGAAGAAATGCATGCAAAATAGGAGAAACTCATTCCAAACTCGGAGAAACTCATACCAAACTCGGAGAACATCCTCCGAAATTGGAGAAATGCATATCAAACTTGGAGGACATTATCCAAAACTTGGAGAAATACATACCAAACTCGGAGAACATCATAAAAGCACGTTGTTTTTTTTTCGAAAATCACCAAAAAATACATTTTTTCACAACAAAACGTCACGATTCACTCCCGGTTAGCTCTGATTCCAAATGTAAACAACAAGAAACACCTTCAGGAGGTCGAGGTTGATCGATATACATCATAGTTCTAGAAAGAGAAAGTAGAGAATAAATGTGAAAGAAAATTGTTTATTATAAATGAACAAATGAATAACCTACACTTATTCCCACACCCCTCATGAAGATTCATGAGGGGTATTTATAGCCCTTTTACGACACTTTTTTTCTCTGTGTACACTATTAGTCCCTGCGGGTGCAACTATATTACGTATTTAGTTTAATACACGTGTAAGACGTTATCTTCACAAAATAGCAAAGCGAACAATCTTTTTTTATTGCTTTTTTTAGCTCCTTGTTTGTGGTATTACCTTGAACATTCTTCCCTTCCGAATTTACAAATTCAAGTCATGACGACATAAAACTACAAGTAGTCATATTCAACTGATCAAATTCAAGTTTTTCAAATAATCCAGAATTTCATACATTTATAATGGCTAGCTAGCCTCCCGTGATGCTCGTATTGATTACTCTGTGTATCCCTACCATGTCCACGAGCTACAAATGTCATTTATAAAAATACAAGTATATGAACATACAAACTCATACACACATTCAAATAAGTGTGTTTTTACAAAGTACAATTTAAGATCAATTAATTTTCCTCATCACTAGAATAAACATGAACAGTGTCAACTTCATTATCAATATAACATATGTCATCCTCAGAATCTACAATAACATGAGCAAAGAATCACGGGTGTCATAAACTCATTAGTAGACTAGTTGATGAATCCAAAGAAAACCAAAATATTTCCAACCTTTTTTAAAATTATCAATTGAATTCATTTTTTGATCAATAAAATTGATTTATTCCAAGAAATATAATTCTAGAATGTAAATCATAATGACTCACATGTCATGAAACTCAAAGTTTAAGTAGTATATATAGAATAAATAAATAACCTATAACTTAGCCATATGAATAATATCTTATCAAGTTCACGTCATATGAACTTGTTACCTCACACATTTTAATGATATTAGTCATAAGGCTTTCTTCACTAGGCCATCCATGAATAGTTATTAAAAACTTAAAACTCACATTGGACAAGCCAATGAGTGCAAAGAAATCCAAAAAATTTCTAGCTGTTTCTAAAACTATTGAAAATTGCTTTTGTGATCAATAACATCGATTATGTCATGAAATTAATTATAGGATGTAAATCATAATCATGGTTTTGAACACCGGACCGGACTAGCTGGTTCAACCGAAAACCTAAGTAGCTGCCGGTCCAACCAGTCGCTAACAATTATCCAGACTTGAACTAGAGAGGATCGGCCAAAACCGGTGAAACGGGCCTGATCTATGTCATTTTCTTATGGTTTTTCTGCGATCAAACAACTCTTCACTATCATTTTACTAGTATGTGGCTTTGTAAAATCACACAATGATACGCTGTCATTTATATCAGAAAAACTATTGTAGACACATGAGATTCTGAAAAGAAAAAAAAAACATTTTCCTTCTTTTAACTAATAGCACCTCAATATACAGAGATCAGAATCACTCGAAACCTATACTAAAAATGGCATCCATAATATGATAACCAATAAGTAGATGTGCAATAACAGGAAGAAACTGCAAAAATATTCAAAAAAGTTATACACATGACGAAAAATATCCAAAAATGACTACTCTAAATTTTAAACCTCGCCTATACATTATCGATTCAATTATTTTTTTTATCATTGTTGAATCCTGTCAAGTTTTTATGTTGCCCACATTTTACTTTTTGTAAAAAATTTTATGCCACCCATGTTTTACTAAATCATGTTTGTGATATGTCTTGGGTAGCTGTCAACAATGTATTCAACCAAATAATAGGATCATACAACCTATTACACCAATCAACCCATTACACCATAGTTGTCAGGATCCCGATCCTGATCTTAGGATCTTACGATTTTACGATACTGCAAAGCAAAAACGATTCGGATCCTACATAGGATCTTTGCAAGCTTAAGATCTTATAGGATCCCGATTTTGACCATACGATCTTACGATCTAATCCGATCCGATCCTACTTTTCTCGGATTACAAACTAGAAAACTACAAATTTATTGGTTGTTTGTTTGTAGAATTCAAAAAACAACATGTTAATCTTTTTAAACATTTTATAATCATAATTTAGGACAACATTTATATGAAACATTCATAGTATTTTGTGGTTCTAGTGTATTAGAATTTGTAGATTTGTATAAAATTACATAAATTATTCAGAAATAACATTAGAGTAGGATCTTAAGATCCCGATCCGATCTTACGATCACGATCTTGAAAAGACGAAAACGATCCTGGGTAGGATGCCGATCTTGACAACCTTGCATTACACATCACTCCAATTGCATACATTTAACATGCCATCGACGCAAGAATCAGAATTCACCGATTATGCTAACTTAAGCAAAAAACAGTGTCAAAACGCCCTATTAGTCAAAAACACCAACCAAAACCAATCGCTAAGTATTTGCTACATAAGAACCAAAAAAATGATGCTCAATCATTGATATTACCTGATGATGGTTTGGGTGGCAACCAATGACAATCACTCCATTGTAGGTACCTAACCTGCCAGTGATGTAGTGAACAAAATTCAATAATTAAATAAAGCACAAAATTAAACAAAATTAAGCTTAAACTAATATCGAAACAGAACAATAACCAAATCAAACACCCTATTAGTTAGAAACACCAACAATGATGATCAAGCATTTATATTACCGGATGATGGTCCAAGGTCAAACTTACGACTGCCACCCCATTGCATGTATCTAACATGTCATTAACGCTAACAACAAAAATCAATAATCAAATTAATCATAGAAATTCGGAAAAATTTAGCACAAACCAAAATCAAATTGAATTAGTCGATCGTCGCCTTTGATGAAGCTACTCCAAAACTCAACCACCTGAAAAATTTTAAGCAGAATCTAGAACCGAAAATATATGAGAAAAGCTCGGTTTTTGTGTGTGTGTGTGTGTTTTGGCTAATGAGTCACCTTGGTGTTATACATCTTGCATGTGAAGAACAAATAGTGAAATATAAATTGAAGAAGATGAGGTGCCGGAGTGTGCATCTTCAAGACACGTATTACATTTGCTGCCTCAACCCATTAACAAACCCATTAAGAATATGTAATCCCTCTAAGTTGATGATTGGGCTTGGCGTGTGAACAGTATCGGCCCGAGCCGCGGCTTCACAATGCACCTAAGCCGTCTCACTCCCTCGAGCCGAGATCGGTGGCTTCAGAATAGTGTCGACTTCCAAATCCACTCCGATAAATGTGATATAGTATAATATATTGTGTTGTCTCATCATTAAGTTACACAAATATTTTTATTTTATTTTGTTTTGTAGGAACAAATGAGAAAGAAAAATAAAATGACAAAAGGGTGAGAAGAATTTCAAATGCACATATAAAAGTAGATGCGTTGTTTTTTAAAATTTTCCTCTTAATCGAAATGTGTGGCTAGAAATCATTTTTATTCTTTTTATTTTAGTGATTTTTTTTCTACCGTATTTATGCCTTTGTAAAACTTGCGTGAAACCAAACAACAATGAATGTCAAATCAACTTAGAGCTACGGGTGTCAAAAATCCACTTCAAATCGAAATCGTTTCACTTGAGACAAAATGGTTGCAGGTTCAAGTTTTTTATTGGAAAACAAGATTCGTTCGTCGCATGGTCTTTCATGCCTAGTGAACGTGAATAATAGATATCGAGTAAATTTTGTATATTAAGGGGGCGTTTGGTTGGGGGACATTGGGTATATTGGGGGCATTTGCATTTTAATTCCCTTCAAATATCTTGTTTGGTAAATCAAATGAAGTAATTTATAATTCCACGAATTGCCAAAATGGAGAGAATAAGAATGCCTCCAAAAAGTGTATAATTTTAATTTACATGGAAATTTTTTGTACAAACATTTTTTCTTATTGTTTTTTTTATAAACTTTTAAATAGAATATTTATGAATTTTTTTTTAAACTTTTTTTATTAATTTTTTATAAACCTTTTTTTATAAATTTTTTATAAACTTTTTTTTTATATTTTCTTATAAACTTTTTTTATAAATTTTTTATAAATTTTTATAAACTCTTATAAACTTTTTTTTATAAATTTTATTTATAAAATTTTTTTACAAGTTTTTTATAAACTTTTTATATACACTTTTTATAAAAAAATTTATATAATTTTATTATAATTTTTTTATAAATATTTTATAAACTTTTTTAATAGACTTTTTTATAATTTTTTATTAAATTTTTATAAATGTTTTTATAAATTTTTTATAATTTTTTTATAAACTTTTATAATTTTTTTATAAACTTTTAAATAAAATATTTATGAAATTTATATTAAAAAATAAAAAATATTTATAAATTTCTGTCAACCAAACATGCAAATGTATTTTAAATTCCGGAATTTTAAATTTTCAAAAATTTAAATTATCTAAAATTTAAAATTCTGGAATTTCAAATTCTCCAACCAAAACGCCCGTAAGGGTGTTAATGGAATTCTGCAACACCTAAGAATCATCATACTTTTGTAATGAAAAGTCAACTCCTTTAACTTGTTTACCATCCAATGCGCTGTTAATCAAACAACGAACAAGAACAGCACCAACCTATTTACAATCTCAAGGGTCTGAATTTTGTAAGTTTTTTTTCGCTTGATTTTTACTTTTATTTGTGTTTCTTTATGGATTCATAGTTTGTTTAACTTGTTAGCTTTTTATAGTCTATCGTCTCTGTATGTAAAATTAAATACTGTTAGTTTTAAAGTTGATTGTCAATAGAGCACTCCCATCGTTGAAGGCTTTAACGCCCGTTAAGGGAGGCGTTAACGCAGTTGTAGGCGTTATCCGATGGAAGGCAAGCTCAATAATGGCGTTAGAGGAGGCGTTGCCTCCTTAACGCACGCTATGGCTAAAAAAAAAAAAAAAAAAATTCAATTGTTACAAAACAGTCCCTCTCTCGTGAAGAAGATGATTTTTTTTTTTTTCCTCCGGTTTTGCTTGGATTTGTTTGAGGAAGAAAGAAATATGAGTTTGGTTTGTTAAATGAGGTAGACGAACAGATTGTGTTTGTGTGTGGGGACCAAATCATTCAACTTCTTTTTTCTTTTTTTTTTTTTTTTGTTTTTTTTTTTTTTGGTTTTGTAATTTTTTTTTGGTTTTAATAAGTAATTTTTTTTGGTTTTCTTTTTTTTGGTTTTTAATTTAATAAATGATATGTTTTTAAATATATTTTTAAAATAATGATATATTTTTTAATAAATGAAGTGTTTGTTTTAGTTTAGGGTTGAAATTGAAAATATGAAATATTATTGGTGTTATGGTGTTATTGGGATGTTATGGATGGGAGTGTTTTTTGAGGATGTTAATGTTAAATGTTAAATCTGATGTGGCGCTGACGTGGACGGTGTTATTGGTGTTATGGTGTTATAGATGGGAGTGCTCTTATAGGAATGGTTTTGAAATTATTATGTCAATTATAAAAGTATCGTCATATACTACTAGAGGTGTCAATTTGTGGTCAAAATCAAAACATGGACTAATTTAGGCAAATTTGTAAAAAGTTTGAGCTCATTTAAACTTTTTTTTTTTTGAAAAATGAGCATGTATTACCCATTTAAAAGTTAAATGAACATTAATGCGCACATATTTTTTTTAATTGGACAACATTAAATTTTTTTTAAAGAAAACCTTATAGATATAATATATTTAATTTTTTATATATAAATGATGTATTACGTTTGAGAAGTTTATTTAAATCGTTTTGGTCTTTTAAAAAAGCGATTCAGTATAACATGCTAGCCTTGGCCTGCCTGTTTGGACCGTGGCCGTGCCCACCCGCCCACCCTTTAGCCACCTCTAAATTATTTTTCATAGTCACAGAATTTTAAGTCAGGTTTGATTTTTGAAAGTCTTTTTCTTGAGCTTTGATGTAATTATTTTTTTACGTGTTATATAATACTTGATGAAAAGATACCAATGAACATACATTTGAAACACAAATCCATTCATATATTTTTCATCAAGATTATATAACACTAAAAAAAATAATTACAACAAAGTCAAGAAAAGACTTTAAAAGCTCAATGACTTAAAATTTAGACGATGAAGACTTATTTAGCTTTTTTCTAAGAGCGTTGATTGGCATGTTCATATCTTAAGATATCTTAATCTTATGTAACATCATTCTATTGGTGACGAGAGATGGGCCCGCTTCATCACAAACCAATAAAACACTAATCACACATTTGGTATCCAAATCATTTTCCTTTTTGTGCTTTTATATGGAATTTAAACTTGATCGAGATCAAACAAATACTCCACTTAACTGAATGTTTTCACAGATCCAAATATATATATGATGGCAACCACAGACATGGAATTGTTGATGACAAAGTTGAGGTGGTTACTTCACGAGGACACGAATAATTTGATCAGAAACAACCCATTAATCAAAGCGAAGAAGCCTGATATCCAATTGCTTTATGAGGAGCTTGGCTCCCTGATTGATTTGTGGTTCAAATACAGGACGAATAACCAAGAACAACTACATGAGCTTGAAGATGTGGGAAGCTGGAAGAGGGAACTTACGGATGTAGCACATGAGGCAGAAGATATCATTTATATGTTCATATCTTATGCTATCCTCAATAACAATATCAAAGGTTCAAACAAAAGACTACGTCATGACACAAGTGTCAGTCACGTCACCAGTGTCAGTCACGTCACCAGTGTCAATTGGCATACCTATTCTGCACTGGAGGTGCCTAGCTGCTTCTGTCCTGGCATTTCGAATGGTATGCTTGATTACCCTCTTAACCTCAAGGATGTTATGGACAGCATAAAATCTATCTGAAAGGAGATGAGTAATATGAAGTGCATGGTCAACAATAAGACCATAGAGCAGTTTGTTAAGAAAGACATGATGAATAAAAAGTTGGATAATCAATGCACCAGCCCACAAACTACTAGAAGTTCTTGTAGTATCAATACAGCAACAGTAAAACAGACTGCAGCAAAACATGAAGAAATTATTGTTGGCTTTGATGATGATGCATTGTCAATAATAGATAGACTTACTGGAGACCGCAAGCAGGTTGACATAATCTCGATTGTAGGTATGGGCGGACTAGGAAAGACTACTCTTGCTACCAAAGTCTATAGTGATCAGTATGTTGTTTACTATTTCGACATACGAGGGTGGATTTCTGTTTCTCAAGCATATTCAAAGCGAGATTTGTTAATACAAATATTGGTGTCAATAGGCAAAACAGTTCATGATACAACCAGTGAACCAAAAGTCTGTGAAATGCTTTACAAAAGCCTTAAGGGTCGGAAGTATCTGATCGTCATTGATGATATCTGGAGTGCCGCGGCATGGGACGATCTGAGACTATGTTTCCCGGATGATAAAACTGGTAGTAGAGTTCTTCTAACCACTCGCCTTGCAGAAGTTGCTTGCCATGCCAACCGGGGCGGTTTCACTCACAACTTACAGTTGTTAAGAGAAGAGAAAAGTTGGGAGTTATTGCGTAGGAAAACTTTTAGGGGAGATGAGTGCCCTGAAAAATTGATTGAAACAGGGAAGCATATAGCCCGAGAGTGTCAAGGGTTGCCACTTGTGTTAGTTGTCATAGCAGGGCTTCTTGAGAAGGCAGAGAAGACCAAAGATTTGTGGGAAAGTATTTGATGCGGATCGCAATAATGTTGCGGATGGAGACCCACAAAAATCGATAACTTAGTCTTCAAGTTATCGATATCTTTTGAAGATTTCTTTTATCTTATTTTTAGTAATTGAATAATGACCAATTAGACTTTGATTGGGATTTATTGTATTTCCTTATTTTGTTGCTTGAACCTTTTAAATATTGCTTTTGTTTTTGGAATAAGACGTTAGACACTTTCTGAAGAAATCCTAATCGAGATTTTCGATTATTCTTGTTCTTGATCGTATTGTTGTTTCTCCATTCTTCAAGATCCCTATCAAGTGGTATCAGATTTCAGGCTCACGACGACATGGTAGGCAGAGGACGACCCAGAAACACCCGACAGGGTGCTGCAGTACCTGGCCGTGATCCACGAGACATTGAAGAGATCGAGAGGCTCCAACAACGAATCCGAGAATTAGAGATCCCTCAGGATGACCGCAACGAGGAAACCGAGTCAGATTCAGTCGTCGGGGACGATGGTTTTGACGGAGAGGAGAATCCTTTTGGCCGGCGTCCACGCGATCACAACCGACCACGTTACAATGGAGGTGTACTCCGTTCTTTGGGGGTACGTGTTGAGATTCCAGAATTCATAGGGACAACACAACCTGATGAATTCATTGATTGGATCAGCACGGTGGAACGCGTGTTTGATCTTCAAGATATTCCCGACCATCTCAAGGTTAAGGTCGTCGCTATTAAGTTGCGCAAATATGCATCCCTTTGGTGGGATCAGGTCAAGAATAAACGTCGTCAACAAGGTAAGTCCGTGTAGAAACGTGGGAAAGATGAAGAAACTCTTACGGTCAAAATTTTACCACTTAACTACCGACAAGATGCATTCCTTGAATATCATAGTTTTATGCAAAACAATTTGTCCGTCGAACAGTTTATTGCAGATTTTGATAGGTTACGGATGCGTTGTGGGGCAGACGAAGATGAGGAACAAGTCATCGCAAGGTTTTTAGGAGCGTTGAAACCCGATATTGCGGATATTGTCCAGTTACAACAATTTTGGACCCTTGATGATGTTGCTCGCCTTGCACTCAAAGTCGAAAAACAACTCAGCAATAAAACCCGATCAGCCCCTACTCGCCACAACCTGCTACTCGACCTCCTGTTACATCGACATCATATGCACGTACAACCCCTACACCGCGAGCCGAGGGACGCCTGTCGCTTCTACAAATCCACAAGTAAGCAAACGTTGTTATAAATGTCAGGAATAGGGCATTTTGCTCGAGACTGCCCAAATAAACAACTCGTTACTTTGGTTGATGATACTTGTGTTTATGATACCGAAAGCGATAATGAAATCCCACCAGAAGATCCACAGGTTATTTTGCCAGACCAAGGTGAAGCTTTAGTCATCCAACGTGCTCTTTCCACTCATGTTGACACCGCCACGGATGCTACTTCTTGGTTACGAAACAATATTTTTCGTACCAAATGCACGACAAAGGGTAAAGTATGTACGGTAATTATTGATGGAGGTAGCTGCGACAATATAGTTGCCACATCAATGGTCGATAAATTGGGATTACCAGTTCAAGACCATCCTACACCATATCAGTTGACATGGCTCAAGAAAGGAACGAGTTCGTGTGACTCAACGTTGCTTGGTCAGTTTCTCTATTGGTAACAAATACACGGACGAAGTGTGGTGTGAGGTCATTCCAATGGACGCTTGTCATTTACTATTGGGACGCCCATGGCAATAACGACCGTCATCGAAGCATGATGGATTCCATAACACTTATAGTTTTAAAAGGATGGCTTAAATATTGTTCTTGCACCTCTTGACACTCGTGATTCCACTCCCAGCACTTCTCTTTGTCACAGTCCGCTTTCATCAACTATTATAAAGCAACCGAGCCACTTGTCTTACTTGCGTTAGTTGTGACGGAACAAAACAAGAACATCAGCGAGATACCGCCATTGGTTCAACCCTTGCTCGTTGAATTCGCAACGGTTTTCCCAGCGGACATCCCGGCTGGCCTTCCTCTCATGCGTGAAATCCAACATTGTATCGACTTCTTACCTGGTGCGAGTATTCCCAATAAACCTGCTTATCGTATGAACCCGAAAGAATATGAAGAATTACATCGTCAAGTCACGGAATTACTTGACAAGGGCCTTATTCGTGAAAGCATGAGTCCTTGTGCCGTTCCGGCCTTACTCGTTCCAAAACATGGTGGTACATATCGTATGTGCATAGACAGTCGAGCCGTTAATCGCATAACTATCAAGTATCGCTTCCCTATTCCACGTTTCGAAGACTTACTCGATCAATTACATGGTGCTAAAATTTTTTCCAAGGTTGATCTTCGTAGCGGGTATCATCAAATTCGTCGCCCAGGAGATGAATGGAAACGGCTTTCAAAACACGCGATGGGTTATACGAATGGATGGTCATGCCATTTGGGCTCTCTAATGCTCCGAGCACTTTTATGCGACTAATGAACCATGTCTTCCGTGATTTCATTGGGCGTTTTGTGGTTGTCTACTTTGATGACATTCTCATTTTTAGCTCGACAATACAACAACATCTGCAACACCTTCGAGATGTGTTTGCTGTTCTCAAGGACCAACAATTATTCGCTAATCCTAGTAAGTGCCATTTTCTCACAAATGAAGTCATTTTCCTTGGTTATCTTATTTCAGGTGAGGGTATTCGCATGGATGACACTAAAGTTCAAGCTATCACCTCTTGGCCAACTCCGAAATCGTTACATGATATTCGTAGTTTCCACGGCTTAGCATCATTCTATCGGAGATTTATTCGTAATTTTAGTACTATCGTGGCACCTATCACAGAGTGCTTGAAGGGTGGTTCGTTTATATGGACATTGGCGGCACAAAAAGCGTTCGATACTCTCAAACTTTGTGTTACAAGTGCACCTGTCCTTGCATTACCAAATTTTGGTGAAGTATTCCAAGTTGAATGTGATGCATCGGGTTTGGGCATTGGTGGAGTACTTAGCCAAAACCAGCGTCCTATTGCCTTCTTCAGCGAGAAACTTAACGACACGAGACGTAAGTATAGCACATACGACAAGGAGTTCTATGCTATCATTCGAAGTCTTGAATATTGGCGTCACTACTTGTTGCCAACGGAATTTATACTTTTTTCGGATCATCAGGCGCTACGGTATATTCAAGGCCAAACAAAACTTAATCCTCGACATGCTAAGTGGGTTGAGTTGTTGCAAGATTTTTCATTCATTATTCGACATAAAGCGGGTTCCTCAAACACGGTTCGTTGATGCCTTAAGTCGGCCACACTTTGCTATCTTCTGTTCGACTTCATGTGCATGGATTTGAAATGTTTCAACATTTGTATATAGATGATCCGGATTTCTCGTCTGCATGGAAATTTTGCCCAGCACCACCTTTTCAAGACTTTCTCAAACATGATGACTTTTGTTTAAACATAACCGATTATGCATTCCACGTTGTTCATTACGAGACTCAATTGTGTTGGAATATCATCGGGGAGGTTTGGGAGGACATTTCGGTAGGGACAAAGCTGCCGGTCTTGTTCGTGATCGCTACTATCGCCCCATATGGTCAAAGACGTTTGGCGCATTATAGCACGTTGTCGCGTTGTCATACAGCCAAAACACACCACACGAATGCAGGTCTTTATACGCCATCGCCAGCCCGAATGCACCATGGGAAGATGTTAGCATTGATTTTGTGTTAGGCCTTCCACGAACACAACGGCAAAAGATTCCATCATGGTCGTTGTTGATCGTTTCTAAAATGGCTCACTTTATTCCTTGTGCTAAACGTATGATGCCAGCCAGGTCGCACGCTTATATTTTACTGAAATTGTTCGCTCACATGGCATTCCTAAAAGTATTACATCTGATCGTGATGTCAAATTTGTCACCATTTCGGGCGACGTTGTGGAAACGTTTGGGTTCCCGATTACAGCTTAGTAGTTCTCACCATCCCGGACATCGACGGACAAACGGAGGTCACTAATCGTAGTTTGGGCAACTTACCGTAGTCTTATTGGTGATAACCCGAAGCAATGGGACATGGTCTTACCTCAAGCAGAATTTGCATATAATCGCTCCAATCATGGCTCTACTGGCAAGAGTCCTTTTTGTCGTTTATGGACGAAACCCGCTTACTCCACTAGATCTAACACCTTCTCCGAGCACTGATCATTTTAGCGCTGATGGTGAAAATCGAGCCACTCAAATTCGTGATATACATATGCAAGTCCGTGAGCAAATTATTCGACACAACTTAGCGTATCAAAAGCGAGCCAATGTACATCGTAAGCAAGTTATCTTTCAAGAGGGTGATCTTGTATGGATTCACCTCGATGGCGCGTTTTCGGTGGGCGTTTTGGTAAACTTCAACCACGTGCTGATGGTCCGTTCAAGGTTCTTAAACGCATTAATGATAATGCCTATAAGATCGAATTGCCAGGACACTATGGCGATCCGCAACTTTTAATGTGGGTGATTTAACTCCTTTGTTCCTGATGATGATCCTGTTCTTTCGGACTCGTGGTCGAGTCCTTTTCAAGCCGGGAGGATGATGCGGATCGCAATAATGTTGCGGATGGAGACTCACAAAATCGATAACTTAGTCTTCAAGTTATCGATATCTTTGAAGATTTCTTTTATCTTATTTTTAGTAATTGAATAATGACCAATTAGACTTTGATTGGGATTTATTGTATTTCCTTATTTTGTTGCTTGAACCTTTTAAATATTGCTTTTGTTTTTGGAATAAGACGTTAGACACTTTCTGAAGAAATCCTAATCGAGATTTTCGATTATTCTTGTTCTTGATCGTATTGTTGTTTCTCCATTCTTCAAGATCCCTATCAGTATTGTTAAAAGAGTGAGGTCGTACATTGTTTATGACCCGGAAGGATGCTTGGATGTGCTAGCTTTGAGTTATGATCACCTACCTTACCATTTAAGAAACTGCTTTCTCTATATAAGCGGCTTTCCCAATGACCGCAAAATACAAGTACAAAGGCTGATCAGGCTGTGGATGGCTGAAGGGTTTATAAAAGAAGCAGGCCAAAGAAGCATGGAGGAAGAAGCGGAGGATTGCCTGATCGATCTAGTTGACAGAAATCTGTTAGCTGTTGCTGATAGAAGGTCTGATGGTGGAATCAAATCATGTCATCTGCATGATCTTTTGAGGGAGTTATGCTTGAAGAAAGCCAATGAAGAAGGTTTCTTTAAGAAAATAACTATCTCAGACTGCAATTCTCTCTCTACTTCCAGCATAAAGAAGAAACGCCGTCTAATCACTGATTTTGAATTATTATGCTCCTTCTGTCAGGATTCACCCACGCGTGCGCCATCAGACTATCCAATGAAGTGGGAACTCTTTTTGCTTCTTAGGGTATTGGATCTACTAAATTTTCCAATTATAAATTACAAATTAGGCATGCGATTGGGAAAACTAGTTCATCTAAAATACTTGGCAGTTTGGTTACGCGGCGAAAATATTTATTCATTCTTAGATTGTGAATTCTCATTCTCAAAGGCTAATATCTGGAGCCTTCAAACCCTTATTCTTAAAGGCAAGTTTCAAAGATTTGAATTTTCACCAGAGAATATCGCAAACATAGTGAATCTGAGGCATTTTGCAAACCATTCTACTTTAAGATTAGATCATAGGACTAAAAGTTGGCTGCAATATTTTCCAAATATCAAGAAGCTTGGGTGTTCTGTTTCTTCACCATCAAGAAATCGTGGTTTTTTCCTTAATTTTGCCATGTTGACTCATCTTCAATCTTTGAACCTGCAGAACGACATGGATATACCACTACCTTTAGTGATCCCAATTACATTCCCTGAAACCTTAAAAAATCTGACTCTTAAAGGGTGTCGTCTTCCTTGGATTTATATGTCAACAATTCAACGGCTACCCAAACTTGAGGTTCTCAAATTACTGGACTCCTCGTTCGAGGGAGACGTGGAATGCTGGTGATGACAAATTTTGCCACCTGAAATTATTGAAACTACAGAAGCTGAAAATCAAATCCTGGGAAGCCTCTAGCATCAACTTCCCCAACCTCAGGAAACTAGTGGTAAAAACTTGCACAGATCTGAAAGAAATTCCACTAGTACTAGGGAACATCTCCACGCTCGAGCATATTGAGATTGATTATTCAAACATTCTCATACTGGAGTCTGTAAATAGAATTCAAGAAGAGCAACATGCAATGGGAAATTATGATATCCATGTCACCTTCAGTGACATAGATCCATGTGATGTTTTCTTTGAGGGAAATCCTTACTATGACTAACGTACCACGTCATAATGGATGTTCTGAGCTAATTTTATAGTGTAATAAATGACATCAGCGTAAATTTTATGCACTATTACCTTATATCTTACCCGACCCAAACCCAAATTAGCTTATTCGGATCGGGTTATGTGGGTTAGAATGCCTTATTTGGGTTATTCGACCCAAACCCAAATTAGCTCACTTTCCGATATTTTTTCCCCTAGTAGTTCTGCATAATTCACTGCATGCATATAGATAAGTATGTATCAACTCTGCTTTTACGCTCTGTGCTGCCTATGAGTCGACCTTTCATCGAGTTATTCAAGCTCAAACTCGGCTCAGCTCATGCAAGCGAACCCATCTTGAGTTAGAGGTCAAGTTCATATAGACTGGACGCAAACAGAGAACAAGACTTCTACCACAAAAAAAAATCACCATCTACAAATGGAAAACTTCAATGTTTGAAATACCTTAAGCATAACTGATAGTAACTGGATAAATTAGGCGGTCAACGATTGAGATTCAGATTGATATAGCCAAATTCGAGATGGCTGGTTTCCTTCACAAACGTGGTTACAACAAGTTTATTATTCTTCACACATACATAAACATGGTTGACCCAGTGGGTCCATCCAGATTCCGAAAATGGCATTAAACTGCTCATGACTCTTGACCCGTGTTTTCTTTCTTGCGCACACGTGTAGATTCTTATCATTACTTCCCGTGGTAAAACGACTTGTCCTCAAGGTGAAAATGAGGAAATTGTTCAGCCAGTGTCCGGGTCGTTTACTCGATTTAATGGTAACGAACGTAAATCCAACTTTGAAAATACAGTGGCTCCACATAATAAATCCAACTTTGAAAATACAGTGGCTCCACATAACTCATCCAATAGTTCATCAATATTTGGAATTGAGTATTTGTCGGCTATCACTATTTTGTTGAGAGTTGGATAATCCACACACATCCGCCATGTATTATCTTTTTTCTTAACGAGTAGAATCGGGCTTAAGAAAGGGCTATTGCTAGGCTGAATAAACCCCGCCGTCAATAATGCCTCCACTTGTTTTTCAATTTCAGCCTTTGAGAACGGGGGTATCGATATGGCCGAATATTGGGTGGTGTGGAATTTGGAAGTAGGGGAATAGAGTGGTTTTGTGAATGGTTGGGAGGCAGAGTCTTTGGTTCTTCGAAAACTAGGTTGTATTGATGTTTCACAGGTTGGAGAACATCGGGAATTTCTGGTTGAGTGCCCGGTTCAACAGCCAAATATTGAAAACTGGATGAACTTTGCGAACCAGCTGTAATACCCTGCCATTTATAACGTTTTCCATCTACATTAAAAATCATGAACATTTCTTTCCAATTCGCTTGGACCGTATTAAGTGTTTCCAACCATTGAATACCCAAAACCAAATTTGCTCCACCTAACAAAAAGGGATAGAAATCCTGGACAATGTTAAGTTCATTGATTTGAATTGGGAGGTTTTTGCATATGTGGCCACACCTAATAAAATCTCCATTGCCAATTTGAACACCAAAAAGTGCCACTGCTTGAGTATTAAGATGTAGGTCCTTTACCAATACATTAGAGATAAAATTATGTGTAGATCCCCATCAATTAAAATAATCACTTTTTGAATGAAGCATACCTTGAACCTTCATGGTTCTGGGTGGGATTTCAAAGATGGCATGTAGACTAATCTCAGCAACGTCATTAGTATCCCCTGCCATATATTCGACTTCACTAGTAGGCTGCTCTTCAGACCCTTCCTCCACTTCCAACACCTTGAGAGTACCTGTTTTACACCAATGACCAGGCCCGTATTTTCCCCACATCGATAACACTCACCCTTAAGGTAACGAGATTGCCTATCAGCGTCAGAAATTTGTTGGGGTGGTTTGAATTGTTAGATGAATTTGATGTAGCAGTTGTAGCCTTGGACTCGATTTCGATGGATTTTGAGGGTGCTATCCATGTTGACCCTCTCCCATCGCGGGTATGGTTGATTTTAGATTCGAATTCCAAAGCGATGCTTACCGCTTTATACACCGTTCGTGGCTTCTGTATCCGTACATCCGCTTTCAATTCTTCTTTGAGGAAATTAAGGAACACACCCAAAATACAGTGTTCCGGCCAATTGGAGACTCGTGAGGAACGTTTGGCAAATTCTTGTCGATACTCTTGCACGGTTCCTGTTTGCTTTACACTACACAGATGCTCATCCGGGTTCTAGAATTCAGTAGGCCCAAAATTTCTCTGCATGGCTCGTACTAAATCCTCCCAATATTTTATTGTTTGATTGGTCGATATCCAAGAATAAAAGTCCAGTGCATCTCCCTCCAAGTGCATCAATGCAACATTGACCTTTTCTTCGTCTGGAATGTTATAGTAACGGAAATATTTCTCAGCCTTAAGAATCCAACCCCGTGGGTCTCCCTCGCTGAAGGTAGGAAAATAAATTTTGTTGTGTGTACGATACCTTTGATTATGCCACGACGATTCCCCTTCATCCTGCCTTCCATTAAAATAACCTGATTTCTGCAACACATCTATGGCCGCCAATTGCTTAGCAATAGCGGCTAACTGTACCGCTACTGGATCTGGTGGTTGATTGCTTCCTTCTGGGTTACTCCGGGTCTGTACCATGCTTTCGTTTCCCGGCATCAGAACCAATGATAGTAACTGGATAAATTAGGCAGTCAACTATTGAGATTCAGATTGATATAGCCAAATTCGAGATGGCTGGTCTCCTTTACAAATGTGGTTACAACAAGTTTATTATTCTTCACACATACATAAAAACAATAACTATCGATTTATTACAAAGTAACAATAATCGCTCCTAAAATGCAGGATCGAACTACTCCTTCCTATTCGTTTTAACTATTTCATGGTTGACCCAATGGGTCCATCCAGATTCGAAAAGGGCATTAAACTGCTCATGACTCTTGACCCGTGTTTTCTTTCTTGTGTACACGTGTAGATTCTTATCAATAACCCTTCAACAACGGAAGGCCATTTGGTTACCAAGATACTAAGCTCCTCAATCTTCTCTGGTTAATCGATACAATAAACAAATCAACACTCGCTGAAACACAAGTTTCATGAGGTCCATTTACGCTAATATTAAGCACTTGTTCATAAATCAGATTCATACTTACGGATACATATAATATGGCCACTAACCAGATTGGTTTAGGATCCTTTTGTGTTAAAGACGAGTATATCGTTCTTGACAAGATATCAGATGTTGAAGAAGCTAACTTATATGAAAGGAACAACTAGATAAGACTAGCTTGGTCACCCGAAAACATCAGATTAGAGATCCTATATATATCCGTCCCTGTTTCAATGTCTCTAGTCATCTATCAGACAAATTTGCTTTATTATATAAATACATCGTTTGTTTTAGAAAAGGTTATCACAGAGTTACAAGTTAACCAGGCCAGAAAACCTTTAGTTAGCAGCATTATATTTGGTTAACTTTAAATTATATGTGCAACTAAATATAACCAACAGATAATATTTCCTAAAGGACTGCAGCTTTTAGTAATCATATACTCCCCCTTTTGAATATTGCAACTTTCAACGAAAAGTGTTCTAAAATAGTAGCTGAAATAAAAAGAATAAAAGTGGATCATTTGAAATTAGAAGTAACATTTCATGATGAGTTCTTGACTATGTGTCACATACACGTCTTAAAAGTTGTCCAATGACTAAAGTTAGGAAACATGTGGACCATAAGTAATAGCAATGACAATGTGTAATGATGGCAACCTGAATACTATTTCAACCTTTGAGGAAAAACAGACATTTTAGGCAATTTAATAAGACATCACGTAAAGAAGGATTGTTACAATTTTCATTTGGCAAATGGAGCATATGAGAATAACCTGCCATCTGTATTCAGAATATAATAGTTCCAAAAACTTCTTTGATTTATACTGATGTCTTACTGTCTTAATTCTTTTAGTGCAAAATATCATCGGAAAATGCAATATTAGATACACATATTTGAATGTTAACTGTGTCAACTTTTGCTATTAACTACAGAAATTTTGCACTACTAGAAGATTTTCGATTAGTATTATTTGGGTTTCAAAATAAATTTGGTTGGTCTATTTGAAATTCAAATTTTCATCAAATTGTTTGTTTTATATCTTTGTAAGCTTTCATATAACTCTTAGATACCTGGCGTAGTTCTAATTTAAAACATGAAAATTCCGAATTCACTTAGCATCTGTCTGGATGCAGATACGGATATTTTTTTGAGAATCCTTTGGATGCATATACGAATACAAAATATCAGTGACTTATATGGAATAATAGCATTTGATCCTTATAAGATCCATTTACGTCTAAACTAAACTAAACTCAAAAACTTGATTACCGTTTTCATATATATATAATCAAGTAAATTTCTAAGAAAGACAAGTATAAAGAAAAAATCAGCACCAAAGAAGAGACTTACCAAGAAATTGCCATATTTTGTTTGCTTTGTCTTCGCTTCCTTGTCAGGACTCAAACGGGATTAAATAAACATTGTGTAAGCATCATCCAATGTGTATAACAAAATATTAGCAGTAAATTACGTGTACTAGTCTATTTCTGACTCAAACACACATCAACTGATTTGAGAACCTATAACCGTTTAACGTAAAATATCATAACTGATAATATATTAAATAGACTAAATACTTATAATTAACAAGTTCCTATCACTAAGAATCTAAGATCTTTCAGAGAAAAGGTTTAACGTAAAATATCATAACTGATAATATATAAAATAGACTAAATTACTTATAAAAAGTTACTATCACTAAGAATCTAAGATCTTTTAGGGAAAAGGCCTCGTTATAAATTAGTACTTTTTGGTATTGAGAAATATTATAAAAAAAAATAATAATAAAAAAAAAAAAAAACAAGATGGCAAACATTGGACTAGAATTATTGATGGAGAACTTGAAGCAGCTAATATGCTCTGATAGCCCTCCATTGATGGACAAACCGTTTGTTCAAGACAAACAGCCTCATTTCCAACTTCTGTATCAGGAAATCGAGTCCCTGAGAACCTTTGTTATGGTAGATAGAGATAGAAGATTAGCGAGAAGGCTTAGAAATGTGGTGAATGAAGCTGATGACATTGTTGATCTATTTCTGACCAACGCTTTTATCAGAAACAACACAAACATGACGATGTGTGGTGCCATCAGCACCTATCAATCCCCGAATTTTGATAGTGTTGTGGAAGAGATCAAATCCATTAAAAAGGAATTTACGGATAAGAAGATGCAGTCACAAACTGAAGTCCTGCAGCCAACCGTTGTAACTTTGCCTAGCAGAAATACAACTAGTGCAGTACTAAAAGAAGAAATTATTGTGGGCCTTGACGATGACTCGATGGTTTTAGTGGAGAGGCTTACTGGAAATCAAAAGCAATTAGACATCATCTCGATTGTTGGTATGGGTGGACTAGGTAAGACTACATTGGCAAAAAAAGTATTCAGTGATCGGTTTATCGTCTATCATTTTCATGTCCGTGCATGGGTTTCAGTATCCCAGGCATATAGCAAGAAGGATTTGTTAATTTCCCTTTTGACATCCATTGGAAAACAACAAGCACCCGAAGAAATTTATAAGTTGAAGGTTGGGAAAATCTCGGAATTGTTGTACAAGAGCTTGAAAGGCAAAAGATATCTAATTGTTATCGATGACTTATGGAGTGATAAGGCATGGGATGATTTGAAAATGTACTTCCCAAATGATAACACCCGCAGCAGAATCTTGCTAACCACTCGCCTCTCTGAAATTTCATTGTATGCAAATCCACAAGGTTTCACTCACTATCTACAATTTCTGACCATAGAGGAGAGCTGGGAGTTATTAAGCAAGAAAGTGTTTCCGGAAGATGACTGCCCAAAAAGATTGATCAAAGCTGGAATGCAAATTGCTAAAAAATGTCAAGGACTACCACTAGCTGTGGTAGTCATAGCAGGACTTCTAGTAAAAGGTGAGAAGAGTACCTGTGCGTGGGAAAAAGTTGCTGAAAGTGTAATTTCATACATTGTTGGCGACCCGAAAGGATACTTGGACACACTGGCTTTGAGTTACGACCACTTGCCTCCTCACTTGAAAAACTGTTTTCTCTATGTAGGAGGCTTCCCAGAAGATTGTAAGATCCCAGTGACAAGATTGATCTGGTTATGGGTGGCCGAGGGATTTATACATGAAGATGGTGAAAAGCTTTTGGAGGAAGTGGCTGAAGATTACTTGATGGAACTGATAGATAGAAGCCTATTGATTGTTGAAAAAAGAAGGTCAAATGGTGGGGTCAAGGCTTGTCGTATTCATGATCTTTTAAGGGAGCTCTGTTTGAGAAAGGCTGCGGAAGAAAACTTTTTCCACAAAATATCCAGGTCAGGTTACCTTTCATCTTCTAAGTTTATTCCATCTCAGCAACGCCGTCTATTTGCAGACTCTGGAGTTTTATCGGAAATCTCTTCACAGCATTCTACCCCTCACATTCGATCCTTTTTGTGTTTTAATAAGGAATGGTATTTCAGTTTAGGAGTTCAGAGGTGTTTTCATCCATTTCTACTTCTAAGGGTACTCGACCTACTAACTATTCATACACCTATTGTTCCTCTCGCTTTAGAACTACTTATTCATCTTAGGCACTTAGCACTTTGGTCTGAGGTCACAAAGCTCCCTTCGTCGGTGTGTAACCTATGGAACCTTCAAACCCTGATTCTCAAAGAAAATTATTCTGGTTTCATGAAGTTACCAGAAAACATCGCAAAGATGGTAAACTTAAGGCATATGTGGGTTGAAATGATCATTTCTATTCCTGATATTCACAACCCATCCACCTCTGATTTTTTTTTCAACTTGCAAACTATTTCTATGCTAAAATTACACGGTAGAGCTGAAAGTATGTTGAAAAGGATTCCTAACGTCAGGAGGCTCGGGTGTGCTGTTTATAAGGATAAAAAAGATGACGCATTCCCCAACTTTTCCTTACTAGACCACCTTGAAACTCTAAAGGTGATCCAGCCGGAAGTTCTGCAAGCAGAATCCATGTTATCAAAGGAGTGTATTAGTCTCCCGGTAACCTTAAAAAAACTAACTTTATCAGGATGTCGTCTTCCTTGGTTTAGTATGTCAACAATTCAATCATTGCCTAATCTTGAAATTCTCAAGCTGCTAAACTATGCCTTCGAAGGACCCACATGGGACACAGGAGAAGGGCAGTTTCGTCAACTAAAGTTCTTGAAATTGCAGAACTTAGATATCCATGAATGGGAAGCTTATAGCACCAATTTTCCTTGTCTAACAAGATTGGTGTTGCTAGAATGCTACTATCTTAAGGGTATTCCAGAGGAAGTTGGGGAAATCCCCACACTTGAGATGATTGATATAGATAAACGGAACCACTCAGTTGTCAAATCTGCTAATATCATTCGAGAACAGCAGCACGCTATGGGAAACTATGAGTTGAAGATCAATGTGATAGGGTTTTTGACATCAATAAGATAATTTATGGAGATTTGAATGTGCATAGTGTAATTATCGAATCGTGTTATGTTTGTATGTGTTGGGTATTTTCTTGGCCCATGAGGGTTATTAGCCCAACATATTAAGGCTCATCTTGGGTATCAAGACTCATCTGGGTATGAAGGCCCATCTTGGGTATCCCATTGAGGCCCATCTTGGGTATTTTAGACTCCTTATTTACTGATTATTTTCAGTGGTTAGATAGAGAGCAAGAGTGTGAGATAACACCAATAATAGAGAGAGAGAGAAAGATCAAAGAGAGGTTTTTCGTTTTCCTCGCAGCAGCCCACAAAACGAAGATCGCGGAGTTTGAACCGTTGGATCGTAACGATTTTGGCTGTAGCTTCCTTACATATAAAGGAAGGTTTTGACCGTTGGGAATCTGATTTTGAGGCCTGAAGTCCTGCTTCTTGCCCAGCAGATTGCATCGATTTTCCGTGATGTTGTTCTCTTTTGTCTTTAGTTTGTTTCCATACATCTTGATGCTTTATTCCAAGTGTATGATGATTGTTGTATGCCTCTAGTATCTAGAGAAGGTCTGATTGTATTGCTCTATTATTGGTGGTAGTGGATTTTAAGCGGCACTAGGTGTCCCGTGGTTTTACCCGCTTTGGGGTTTTCCACGCTAAAAGCTTGGTGTTCTTGTTGTGTGGTT
Source organism: Chrysanthemum lavandulifolium (assembly GCA_022545495.1). Taxonomy (NCBI): domain Eukaryota; kingdom Viridiplantae; phylum Streptophyta; class Magnoliopsida; order Asterales; family Asteraceae; genus Chrysanthemum; species Chrysanthemum lavandulifolium. The sequence goes on from CM040242.1 coordinate 240,501,769, forward strand.
GATTATCTTTAGTACCACCGATTGGGGCTGATTAGATATTGTTTGGGGCTGATTAGAGTTGTGATTAGTTTGCCTTATTTGTTTGTTAGTTTCCTCATAGGTTCATACGGGTTTGGGTAGGTGTTGTCAAACGAAGGTTTTGCTTCCGCACTTGTGTTTATACCGTTGTGACCCATTACACCTTTACCCGTCAAATTGGTATCAAGAGCTTGGTTCTTGGTTTGGGGACTTAACCTGTTTGAATGATGGAAACTAATACAAGTAGGATGGTTAGTTTGAATGGTTCGAATTATCATGTTTGGAAAGGAAAAATGGAAGATCTCCTTTATGTTAAAGACTACTACTTGCCTGTATTTTCAACTGAGAAACCTGATAACAAAACAGATGCGTAATGGACTATTTTGCATAGACAGTTTATGGGTATATTAGGCAATGGGTTGATGATAATGTTTTGAACCATATTTGTGAGGAGACACATGCTCGTACTCTTTGGAACAAACTTGAACAGCTATATGCTCGAAAACTGAAACAACAAGTTGTTCTTAATCAAGCAAATGATGAGATTAAAGTATCTTGATGGGTCTCCTATTATCGATCACTTAAATGTTTTTCGTGGTATTATAAATCACCAGCGGTATGGGTATCAAGTTTGAAGATGAGATTCAAGGCTTGTGGCTTCTTGGTACCTTACCGGATACTGGGAGACTTTAGGACATCCTTGTCCAACTCGCACTGATGGTGTTATCACCATGGAATTGGCTAAAGGCAGTATTCTGAATGAAGAAATGAGAAGAAAGTCACAAGGTTCTTCTTCACAGTCAGATGTCTTGGTCACAGAAAGGCGGGGGAGAAGTCAAAGCAGAGGCCCGAGTAACAGAGGTAATCATCGCAGTAGTTCCAGCAAAGGAAAATTTGCTGATGTTGAATGCTATCATTGCCATAAAAAGGGGCACACGATGAAGTTTTGTAGACAGTTGAAAAAGGAGAACAAGAAGAAGAACTACAACAACCAGAAGAACAAACACAAGAAAGATGATGATGGTGATGACAATACTGAAGTAAATACCACCACAGATGAGTTCTTTGTTTGTTATGATTATGATATGGTTAACCTTGCTAATGATGATTCGAGTTGGATTCTTGACAGTGGTGCTACATGTCATGTTGCAACACGAAAAGATTATTATTCATCTTACACACCAGGTGACTTTGGTGTTGTTAGGATGGGTAATACTGGGTTATCAAGAATTGCTGGTATTGGAGATATTTGCTTGAAGTTTGACACGGGGATGGAATTGGTTTTGCATAATGTAAAACATGTCCCAGATATGAGACTCAATATTATCTCAACAGGTCTTCTTGATGAAGATGGTTACCACAACAGTTCTGGTAATGGTTTGTGGAAAGTAACTCTCGGATCCTTGATTGTGGCAAGAGGAAAAAGGGAATCCAAGTTATACATGACACATCCGAAGATATCCAAGAGCATTGTCAATGTCAGAGACAATGATGATATGACCGAGTTATGGCATAAGAGACTTGGTCACATGAGTGAAAAGGGATGTCTATTCTTTCTAAGAAGAATGTGTTATCCGGTGTGCATGATATTAACTTGAAGAAATGTTCTCACTGCTTGGCGTGAAAGCAAACTAGACTTGCTTTTAAGAGTCGTCCTTCTTTCGTAATGGAGAACATACTTGATCCGGTACATTCCGATGTTTGTGGTCCCATGAAGACTAAAACACTTGGTGGGTGTTCTTATTTTGTCACTTTCATCGATGATCACCAAGAAAGGTTTGATATATACCTTGAAGACCAAAGATCAAGTATTGGATGTGTTTAAGCAGCTTCATGCTTTAGTTGAGAGGCGACAGGGAAGAAACTTAAATGTATTCGAACCGACAATGGAGGTGAATACATTGGCCCCTTTGATGCTTATTGTAGAGAGCATGGAATTCAAAGATCAAAAGACTCCACCAAGACACCGCAGCTTGAATGGCTTAGCAGAGCGGATGAATAGAACTTTGGTTGAGAGAGTCGATGCTTGCTTTCACATGCGGTTGCTGCTCGCTTTTTGGGTGAGGCTTTGAATACGGTACATGTTATTAATCTAACCCTTGTGTTCCTTTGCTTTTGATGTTCCCGACAGGTTTGGAGCGGCAAAGATGTTTCATACCGTCATTTACGAGTTTTTGGATGCAAGGCTTCATGCATATTCCCAAAGACGAAAGATCAAAGCTTGATGTGAAGTCTAAGCCATGTGTGTTCCTGTATGGTCAAGATGAATTTGGGTATAGGTTGTATGATCCAGTTCAAAAGAAACTTGTTCGTAGCCGAGATGTAGAGTTTGAGGAAGATCAAACTTTGAAAGATGTTGAGAATGCCGAAAGAAAACAATTCCTCAACATAATGATGATCTCATTGACTTGATCCGGTTCCTCCTAAACATGTTGACCCACGCTTGGAGATGATATTCGAATGATGAAGAACAGGTGTCGATGATGTTGATGATCAAGAGCAACCAAACTTAGATGAAGACGTTCATCCTGAGTTACCAGCACCTAATATGCCACCATTCATTCCGCTTAGGCGGTCTACTAGATATCATCATCCTTCCACACGTTATTCTGCACATGAGTATGTTTTACTTACTGATGGGGGAGAGCCCGAGTGTTATGCAGAAGCTATGGAAGATGAACACAAAAAGGAATGGGTTGAAGCCATGCAAGATGAGATGAATTCCTTGCATGAGAACGCTACTTTTGATTTGGTAAAGTTGCCTATGGTAAGAGAGCTTTGAAAACAAGTGGTTTTCAAATTGAAGATCAAGAGCATACTTCTAGACCGAGGTACAAGGCCGATTGGTGGTTAAAGGTTTCGGTCGAAAAGAGGCATTGATTTTGATGAGATTTTCTCTCCATGTGAAGATGGGATCTATTCGAGTTGTTCTTGGTTTGGCGGCTAGCCTCGATCTTGAGGTGGAGCAAATGGATGTCAAGACGCCTTTCCTTCATGGTGATCCGGATAAGGAAATCTATATGGAGCAACTCAAGGCTTTCGTGTTAAGGGAAGGAAGAATACGTGTAGACTTTAAAAAGTTTGTACGGGTCAAGCAAGCACCAAGACAAGGGTACAAGAAATTTGAATCGGTCATAGGAAGCAAGGCTACCGAAAGACCTCTTCGATCATTGTGTTTTCTTTCGAGGTTTGGTGATGATGACTTCATCATCTTGTTGCTATATGTTGATGATATGTCGATTGTTGGCAAGAACGTTGGAAGAATTGCCCAACCAAGCGAGATTTGAGCAAGTCTTTGCTATGAAAGACTTGGGGCCAAAGAAAAGATCCTTGGCATTCGGATTTTCCGTGATAGAGGTGCCAGGAAGTTGCATATATCACAAGAGCAATACATTGAAAAGGTCTTGTGCAGGTTCAACATGGATAAAGCTAAAGTGGTTAGTTCCCCTCTTACTACCAACTTTAAGCTAACTGATAAAGATTGCCCTTCTTCTAAAAAGAGTATTGAAAAGATGGATAGAGTTCCATATGCCTCAGCGGTTGGTAGCTTGATGTATGCTATGGTGTGTACAAGGCCGGATTTAGCTCATGCAGTTGGTGTTGTCACTCGGCCTCACAAACTCGTAAGAAGCATCGGGAAGTCATAAATGGATATTTAGATATCTGCGAGGTACTTCCAAATGGGTATCACATTTGGAAATGGAAACCCATGCTTGTTGGTTACATGCACTCGATATGGCGGAAATAAGGACAACATGAAATCCACTGGATATTTGATGACCTTTGCGGGGAGTCGTTTCATGGCAATCTAGATTGCAAAGTGTGTGGCCTTGTCTACAACAGAGGTGAGTATGTGGCGGCAAATGTAGCGCGCAAAGAACTATTGTGGTTGAAAAGGTTTTGCAAGAACTTGGTTTCAAGCAACAACGTTATGCGGTTCTTTGTGACAATCAAAGTGCTATTCACCTTATGAAGAATTCTATGTTTCATGCGTAACAAAACATATTGATGTGAGGTATCATTGGATTAGAGATGCTATTGAAGATGGTATGTTTGAACTTAATAAAGTTCATACCGATGATAATGGTTCCGATATGTTGACCAAGCCGTTAGCAAGGGAGAAGCTCAAGATTTGTTGCTCGATCGCCGGGATGGCGAACTCACCCTCATAGGCAGAAAAAGGGGGAGATTTGTTGGGTATTTTCTTGGCCCATGAGGTTATTAGCCCAACATATTAAGGCTCATCTGGGTATTAAGACTCATCTGGGTATTAAGGCCCATCTTGGTATCCCATTGAGGCCCATCTTGGGTATTTTTAGACTCCTTATTACTGATTATTTTCAGTGGTTAGATAAGAGAGCAAGAGTGTGTGAGATAACACCAATAATAGAAAGAGAGAGAGAAAGATCAAAAGAGAGGTTTTTTCGTTTTTCCCTGCAGCAGCCCACAAAACTGAAGATCGCCGGAGTTTGAACCGTTGGATCGTAACGATTTTCGGGCTGTAGCTTCCTTACATATAAAGGAAGGTTTTGACCGTTGGGAATCTGATTTTGAGGCCTGGAAGTCCTGTTTCTTGCCCAGGCAGATTGCATCAGATTTTCTGGTGATGTTGTTCCTCTTTTGTCTTTAGTTTGTTTCCATACATCTTGATGCTTTATTCCAAGTGTATGATGATTGTTGTATGCCTCTAGTATCTAGAGAAGGTCTGATTGTATTGCTCTATTATTGGTGGTAGTGGATTTTAAGCGGCACTAGGTGTCCCGTGGTTTTTACCCGTTTTGGGGTTTTCCACGCTAAAAGCTTGGTGTTCTTGTTGTGTGGTTGATTATCTTTATTACCTGCTGATTTGGGGCTGATTTGATATTGTTTGGGGGCTGATTAGAGTTGTGATTAGTTTGCCTTATTTGTTTGTTAGTTTCCTCATAGGTTCATACGGGTTTGGGTAGGTGTTGTCAAACGAAGGTTTTGCTTCCGCACTTGTGTTTATTCCGTTGTGACCCATTACACCTTTACCCGTCAAAAACATCATTTGGGTTTCACTTCAAGACCCAGCGGCGACGAAAATGGTCAAATGTCACTATTTATTCGTATACATAATTACTAGTACATCTATCGAGTTGATCATTATAGACCAACACTTCTTACCAAATATCTATATAGTTCTGTACTTCTTTTAGAATACATGATAAATACGATAACTAATCAATTAAATTTATATAGTGTCTTACTAAACCATATACTAGTATCTGGATCCATAATATGAATATGTCCAAAATATAATTTTCAGTTCTATCTCTTTCATTCTTATTAAGGGACCGGGTTTTCTTCCTTCAATGTATCTATACCACCACAGACTTCACGAGATATGATAAGAACGTAGCAATTGTTGAACAACTACAGCTCACGCCATTGCTATGTTTCATGCTAATATAAGAAAACATGAGGGAAAATCTAAATTTAGATACAAAAAATATGACTGAAAATAGTAATAAATGGATCTTATTTGCACAAATTGTTCCTATAATTTTCATTGTATAAAACCTTTTATATGATTCCGAGTTTACGACCAACTAGCTAGGGTTCAATTTTCAATAATAGCAAAAAAATGAAATTCAAACCAATTAATTTGCTATATTTAATTATCAAAAATCTAAAAATATAAACAGACTTGAAATCGACCAAAAAATAAAATAAAATAAAATAAAAACGATTACCTATCAGAGCGTAGAAGCACCTGCATTCGATCAAAAATGGAAATGATATCAAGATTTGTTACTTATGATACGAGTCAATTTGATTGTCTTCAGCGGATCGAATTTCTGCAGAGATCGAGCAACTTGTGTGACTGTCGTTTAACATATTCTTTAAGCTTATGGATCCGTTGCAAAAAAAGATGGAATATCAACGAAAGTTGGCGGGAGGAAACATTAATGCACTCATAACATAACGAGCTTTGGGCCAAATAAGCCCATGGCTCACTTTTTTATTGAAAAACTTTTAATCAATAGATATTGGTTAAAACGAGTGTGGTTCAGTTTTTGACATTTACGAATATGTAGAAAAGGGGAAAATGTGAATATGATAGAGTATAGACATATTCTATATATAATGTTCCGAATTTTTGGATGCTTTGATGATTTTCTTCATAAACGACTATACGAGTATATGATGTTCAAATATTCATTTGGAGCGAAAACCACGATAACCATCAAAGTTTGGAAATTCTCTTTTTAGAGTACTAAAACTTGGATCAGATGACGATTGGCTATACCAGTATAAGGGGCAAGTCTTACGCTCTAGTGAGTTGAGCTACTCCGAGTGGTCTTGCACTGCACTGCACTCAAGCATCACACGTTTTGTCGATCTCTATCTAGTCAAGCATGCGTTACGCGTACTATTAAAATGCAGACGTCACAAGAATATTATTCTATAATGTCACCCTCTTGTATTATCTTGATGACGTATAGTCTATATCCGGGTCACGAACCCGCCCAAAGCCCAATACTGATAAGCCCAGCACGAACTGGGCTACGTTGATAAGCGTTTAGGCCTACGAAGGCCCAAATACGAATCTATTTACGGAATAGATACCGGATATCTCTTAATTAAGGAGATAATCATTCCCCAACCGACTTAGGCGGGATACGCCGAAGAGTTGAGGAACACGAACCAACAAGGATTCCGTGTATATAAAAGAATCACATCCTCGTTAAAGGTACGATCTCAAAACCCTAACTCACCTTTAACCCTAAACCGACACTTACTCTCACGCGGGAGGATAATCGTGGAGACAATCCCACCAGTAAGCCTAACGGTGTTTTACATCTCTTAGCGCGCAGGTCTCAAGCAACAATCGCAATTGGTACGAGGCGGGAGCCCAACAAGGAACGCCCAACTTTGTATCAACAAGTGGCGCCATCCGGACCATTCACTAAGAACTAAGACTAGAATGACGAAACATGGAAATCGCCGATCGCAAACGGATCTTACCGGAAAGAAGCCGCACATCGGTTCGCCTTCCAAGGCACTCACGGGACAACCAAGATCGCTAAAAACAAGGGATTAGGCCACGACTTGGTCTTCCTCCGTGGAACCGCCTCGGGGACAACCTGTGCCACTACAACCACCACCAACAGCTGGATCCATCACAGACCGTTTACCACTCCT
>CM040242.1:240509053-240569544 GCA_022545495.1 Chrysanthemum lavandulifolium
AACTTTTTCCCAAATTTATACTTTTACCCTCAAGTTTCAAAGTATAAGTTTAGTCCTCAACTATGAGAAATGACAATTTCTACCCAAAACTCATTTTTACCAAACTTTCTGAATGACATGCTTTTACCCCTACTTAATTGTTTTTACAAAATACCCAAAATCACATTTCACACCTTCGGTCCCCCAAGTTTCCAATTTTACAATTTTGACCAAAAGTTATTAGTTTACTTTTATAACTAGTTTGACAATATAAAATGTGGTCCTTGCACTTTTCATGCACACATGCACACGTACAATTACACCTTTAATTTTCGGATATCGACATAATTAGTCCCTAGACTTCCCATGCGTAAAAACATAACCTTTAAGTTTCAAAAACTTTACACTTTCGACCCTATAACCACACGTTTTGCAATCGAAGTCCAAAATACAATTTCAACTTACAAATCTTATTTGATTTCTTCAAATACTTGATTCTAGCTTATATTTAGCTTAAAGAGCGCTTATAGCTTACTTTCACTTCTAACGGGCGGTTAAGAGCATCTTAGCTTAGCTTTCCCCCGTATTGGGCCTCGAGGCCCAAACGGGTTTTAGTTTGGTTTTCAAAGTAGACGAGGCATGGGGAGGGTTTTAGAAGAGTTTATAAATTGTTTCTACTAGGTTCCATGTTCATTTAGGTTCGTGTGTTATATCTAGTATAAATATGAGTGTCGAGTTGTTGTTATATGAGACATACAATGAAATTATTGTGCTTAGGGTGCGTTTTTAACGTTTAACTTGTGATACGACATGTATTAGAGTGACAATGATAAAAGAATCGAACAAGGTTTCAAGAAAAACTTACAACACTCGTGTAGAGTAGGGATGAGAGCAACAAGATAAGTGAGTGAAAGTGATAGCAAGACCCCTTGTTCTGCTTATAACCTTACATGATTTATGTGACCCTTGATTTGTTATGACTTTCCTTTTCCTCCTTTCCTTCGAACTAATCTCCACGGTGGGCGATTCTTTGATATAAGTGTGTGAGAGTTTGAGTGAGCTAGTGAGTTTTGGCAAAGTGTCATAAGGGGTATGTTATAAAGGGACCTTAGGTATGGTCTTGGAATTATAATATGGTTTAGTGTTTGTAAGTTTGTGAAGGCGAGGGTGGGCAATGAGACTCGAGGGCATGCCAATGCCAAGTCCCATCTAATGTTAGCAAGAAAACATAATATCCATCGGATTATTATGTCAAAAGGGTGGTCAAGGTTTAGGCCATTTTAATAATGTTATTAGGGTGGCTTAAGGTGTGTTTTGTCTCTTCTTTTCACACACACACATGAATCGTTAGGGACCAAGGGGGATGCATTTGGTCTTGATCTTGGTTCATGTCACTTTGTTGTGTTTCCTTTGCTCGACCGGTTACCATAAGAAAAATATATCTCTTTGACAATTTAGACAAAGTATTTATTGGGTGTGTTGGGCTTGAAGTAGCGAGGCCCAAAAGAGAAAGAAAAATGGGGCTTGGGCTCTTGGTATGGATCGGATTAAAAACGAAGGCCCAAATGGAAAATGTGTAGCGAGTTGGGCTCGGGTGGTTAGACGAGGCTCAATAGTTTGGGCTTAGGCCCGGTCCAAGTGATATATATAATTTATTTTTATTTATTTTATATTTCTATAAAATTTTATTTATATATATTAAATAATCAAGGATATCGGGATCGAGGGAATCTTGTTCTTATCACAACGATTGTATTTTGAACGCCAAGTCGCGTTGATCATGCATATGCCAAATGATATGCAAATATGATGAGTGTAAAATTTCTTGATGTTCTAAATCGTGCTTTATTTCTGATTAAGATGTTAATCACAATGAAATTTTCCGGGAGCTTACATTTTACAAAGTAATAAAACACACAAAGCTTCATACAATTTATATGCAAACAAGTTCGGTACATATAGTTTTAAAAACCGTATCGGACCAATGGGTTCAACCGTTTTAACTGGGAACCAAAGTCGCCACCGGTTCGGCTAGCCAATAAAAGCCGTCTGAAAACGAACCTGAGAAGACCGTCAAAACCGGTAAAAACAAGAACTAAGCCGAACTAGGATCATTTTCTTCTTGTTTTTCTCAAGTTAATCAGATCGTCGTTGTTATTTTGTTGGTGTCTGGACTTTAATCACGTAGTACCCGCCGTCGCAACGCACGGATACCTTGCTATACTGCTAGTAACTAATTAAAATTATGATATAGCATTGAACTGGTTAAGGTTGACTTGATATAGTTTAGAACTGAAGTAGGACGCGTCTTAGGTATGTCTTGATTGCATACAAATGTGATAGGATAGTTGTTGAGATAGTACTCTTTGTTATGCTCTCTGTTTCTTTTGACTCTTATCGGTGTTTACAAAGTTAAAGGTGAAATAGAATTTTAGAAGTGTAAAATATTATGATGTTAAAACTACAGTACGATGTGAATAATTACATGTCGTCAAAACCTACTAGTTAAAACCCATTTAAAGTCAAAAACCATTTAAAGTTAAGTGAAAAATCAAATGGGGAAGAATTAATTGAAATTGAAGTTAAAGGAGGGTAAATTGACAAAAATACACTCACGTGAAAGTCACATAAGATGATTTAAAAGCTTATTTGTGGCGTTAGTGAAGAGGACATAAAGTATAAGAAGTGAACATCAATAGCGTTCTTTGTAATTAAAGTTTGAAGATACCGGGAGTGCAACAATAAGAAACCACGTGGACATTTGCAATTTACCTAAAATGTAATTGTATCACTCAAAGTTTATAATAAAATATAATAAAAGAACTTAAATTGGCCGAAAAGATAGCATCATGACACACTTGTTAGTTGTGATGTTTTACAATAAAAGCAAGTTCTACATCCCATAGCGTTTCGTGTGAGTTGTTAGCAGGGTCGTCTCGTGAATTCCGGTGGCTCTGTGCCATAACCATAAGAGGCCCTGTTAAACGTGAAAATTTTGAACATTATTACCGGCGAACACAAAGTCAATTTCTTGTAATATGGTAAAACATATTGATGTTCATGATAGAGTTGAATAAAAATCACTTAAATTCAATGGATACAGTTTGTACTTTTTTTTCTTCTCTAAATCGGATATTGGTTATTAATTGTGGTCTGTGGATACATTTTTTTATTACACTATATTAGCCTCATGTTAGCTAACAAACAAAAACAATGGAATATTACATGTGGGCTTTTAAACTTCATATACATAATAACATTGCGATCGTTAAAATAACATCGGTCGGTCACCCTTAAAATCCCACCATGACCGATTTGAGATCGGTCGTCATCCAATGTGGGATATCGGTCGGAATATCGGTCGAGTTCAAAAAACACATATATCGGTTGAAATCTCAACCGACTTCAAACATTCACTTTTAAAAGTTACTGTTTAATTAAATAAATAAAAAAAGCGTCATCGATTGTGGCATCCCTACTAATACGGTCATTTGGAGAGAAAGACGGCGCTATCGCTGAACCTTGGTCACAATCGCGCTACCAACCTAATAGTATAACGGATGATGAAGTTGAAATTTTGTGGCCTTAAGAAAAAGGAGGCCCTGTGCCATTGTACGGGTTGCACCTCCCTTGAGCCGGCCTTGCTTGTTGGAGCAAAACAATGGTTTCACTAAATATTTGTTGTGATGTTTTACAATATAAGCAAGTTCTACATGGTGTAGCTTTTTGTGTGAGTTGTTAATAGAGCAAAACAATGGTTTCATTAACGCTGTGTTCTCGAAAAATAAATTAGGTTGAAAGGGAAAGTAAATGTAAATGGAAGGGGAGTAGAGAAGTAAAAGGAAAAAATGATGTGTTTTATTTTGTGTTTTCTAGTATGGATGAAAGTGAAAAAAAGATGATCAATTTTGTTTTTTAGTAAAAATAAACTATCAAAAGTACACTTGTGCCCTTTAAACTAATGCTTAAAAATTATATGGTTAAATAAAGATAAGGTTATAAATGTAATAAGAAATGTGAACGTGACTTTCATCCAATATGGGGTGAAAGGTTTTAAAACATAAACAACCAAACCTCATTTTTTCTTTATTTTCTTTTATCCTTTTTATAAAAACCTCAAGAACATTTTTTTTCTCTTATTTTCTTTCACTTTCATTCCTTTAAACCAACTTAAGAACATAGTGTAAATATTTGTTGATGAGTGTAGTGAATAATTAGAGCATTCTATATGGTGGCTTGAACCGTTTCAATCCTCAATGCCAAATTTAAGCGTTTCATTTTTCATATTCACACAAAAAATACCACTACTAATAACTCAAGTCATTTCACTTTTTTGAGGACCCACCATACCCAACTAAAACACAAACTCAAAAAAAAAACTCAACTAAGAAAAAACAACTACACAATGGCGTACGCCAATTAATTCACTTAGGAAATTCAATCCATTTACCATCCACATGTGAATAGTGCTAGGGTTGTGTTACCACACCCCTTGCTCTTAAGGGTAAATATTAGGCGGTTTTGGGTGGTTTTTGGTTTAAACCAAACCCTAAACCGCAAACTTCGGTTTTTGAAAGTTGCAAACTGTTTGGTTTCGGTTTTCCAATTTTTTCGTTAAATCCTTTCGGTTTCTTTTTCTTCTTTCTTAAATCTGTTCGGTTTCTTTTTCTTCTTTCTTAAATTCGTTCGGTTCCCAAACATTTGGTTTTCTAACTCAAAACCGCCTCCTTCGGTTTTTCAATTGGTTCGATTTTTCGGTCTTAATTCGATTTTTTGATTTTTTCACGCCTTTAACTAATAATATTTATCTCTGTTTTTTTTTTGTAATTTTTCGCACATTTAAGTAATAATATTTATCTCTTGGTGAGATTATAGTGGGACCCATTGACGAAGAAGATGTGTTCCAGGATATTGTGTAAGCAAGGTACATTTAGGTAACGAAAGTGTAAAAGCGTGGCTTATGTTGTTAGCTTAAGGTTTGGTATTGCTTTGACTAATAAGAAATGATACAAGGACCTAAACTTAGACCTAAAATCACTTATCATCTGGGTTGTAAAATAAGTGAGTCATCGTCTGCATTATCGTGACGCTTTTAGCTTTTTAAGTCACGATCATTTCTCTTGACTAAAACTACTCAAGTGACAAGAAGATAAGCATGTAACAAGTTGCCATAGTTTTTAATTACGATCAAAATGGGAATCCTGCTTGAGATTCAAATTGTGAAAGTTTAGTATCGTTTGCTCAAACATCATTACCGTTAAGACTTTTAATCGATACATTTGGCTATTTCAAAGAGATATCAATGCTCAAAAACTCCAGCAGTTTATATAGGAAAGAAAAAACCTAGTATATGAAATTGTCAAAAACAAAAAAGATGCATCAAGTAAAGCGAAGTAACCAAATACAGGTAATCGTCGTATTTTATAAGACAAGATGTATGATATTCTACTAGTTATTTACAAAATAACTGCTGCAGAAAACGAACATTTTGGGAAGTTTGTCCTTCTTTGGCAAAGCATGTGTTCTGTGATTGAAACACCACATCCATCATGAAGTCATTAACTGCAAAAACAATCAGATGAAGATGGTCAAAATCACATGAACAAGACTGGTAAACGAAGATTCAAGTAAATGACGTGTAAATCACAAAGAGAGGTGTTTGGATGGTCATTTCGAAAGTGATTTGCCATATAAAATAACATGTGCCAAAAGCTTGGCTAAGTTTTTGCTTCTACTACTATCAGAAGTTGCAATAATCAAATTTAAATGTTGGAATTTTGGCAACTTCTGATTAATTGAAAAACTAATAAATAAAATGACAAACAATGAGATTTCTTTGATTATTTTACCTTTGGAAAATCAAGTTTGCTGCATCATGTAAGAAACTAATCAAACATTTGAACCCTTATATAATGTAATCCAAATATAAGTTGAGTTGCAACTTGAAGTAACAATAACCTAGATAATCAATTTCAAAAAGCCATAATGTTTACCATAAACCATTATAATATTCTTTTAATATAACAAATGTTACTCAAAATCAAGTTTAATATGACATGAAAGAACACTAAACACATTCATAAAGAGTGACTAGCATATTGAAACATAACACTGACCTTAACATTGCAGTCAGGGAGGGGCGCCTTGATAAATTTTTATTGAGCGGAGCAATTGATGATATGCAACCCATTTATAAGTAATGATTCCAAACGCATATGAGATACAATGTACAAAATTTCGGTCAGTTTCAAATGAAAACTCATGACAAATCAAAAGATCCTTGGCCTTCGCTGATTGCATAGAGAAGTTGTTTGTACATAATTTCCTGTTATTTAAAAAATGAAACTAGTTGTTAGCAACAGCCAAATAAGTAAATCATCTAGGGGTTACCTAGTCCTTTTTAACAAGTAATCTACATGGCATTATCTCTACAGCTTTAAACCTGTATACAAGTTCCTAAACTGAATCTTTTGACCCAATAACACACCCACACAAACCCACAATTTTACACTATTCTATTTTCCTTTATAGTGTATGCTGAGAAAGAGTTGATGTAATAAGGGTCTGCGCTATAAGCAGGGATGTTACCTTGGTGGAGTAAGAAGGAAGCTTCAAGTAATTTGCACACGCCATCACACTAGGCAAGTCATCATCAGCAGGTTCTGACAATCCGTTCGCTAGATGCCACATTACTGGCTGTTGAAGAATGCTGCACCATACGCAAGAAAATTATAAGCACCTCAAAAGAAAGTTCGTTACAATGTTACATAATCATGACAAACAGAATGCCAGTGTGTAAAATACCTTTCTGACAATCGTCAGCTTTGGATTTAGCACAGCCAAACCACCAGGAGGAAGCCGAGGAGCACCAGTGACGAACTGACAGAACGCCCTTTGTTGTTCTGGGTTGAATTCTCCTAATATCTCAAGTAACTAAATAGTTGTGCACAACAAACTACATGTAAGTTTTCTCCTGAATGTATCAGCCGTAAGAAACAAAAATATAAAATATTTACATACATTGACTACTGCAGGGCTCTTAGAAGTGTAACCATGATCAAACTTTATGTGTTCCACAAGTTTGTCAGCCTGAAATTACGAAAGAGTTTAGGAAAAGTACGTTCTCCCATGATACTTTTGAGGTATTTAACCATGACAAGTAAACAAAAAGTCAAGAAGTTTACCTCCCATAATTCTGTGTGGCCACACTAAATAATCCAATTCATCTGGTGAAAATATTTGCAAAGCCAAATGTCAAAGACCTGGTGGTTGAGCAAGAATACACATCAGTTGCAATTTAGAAGATCTTGCATGTGAGTTGGAAGGCATGTCTATATAACTTTTATGTTGCATCTATAATAGTAAAATTTCAAAACCTTTGTCACCATGATACCCACAGAAGTAAAATTAAGGAGCAACATAAAAATCATAATATCTGTTCAAAAAATAAGAAACAAACATTTCTAGAGGCTGTTGGGCTGGCTGTTTAAATGGAACTAGTTGAATATAACATGAATAGACTATACACAAAATCCAGGTATTTTCAAGATAACTAGTTGCAGGAAACACAGCACAACCAAGTACCCGCTTCTACAAGTTAGCCAGCCAAATAGCCCGTTTCACCAAAATGTAGGCAACAAAAATCATGAGAAATAACAAAAATGACCTGATTGAAACCAGCTCTAAATGCTTCCATTTGTCGTGTGATACCAGTCTTGACAGTAGCAGACACTACAAGGGAAACATATTCCTCCAGATTGTTTATATTGACCTGTACCATTTCCAAAAAAGAACCATATGAAATTTAACATAGCTACCTTCTTAGCAATTGTTAGACAAACAAAGAACAAATGATACGTTATAAAGCAGAAGGTTCATAAGAGGGGAGGATGCACACGTACATCTTCATCTCCTGATTTTAAAGTGAAATCTGGATAACCAGGAAGTGTAAAGTCTAAACAAAGATCTTCAACTGGAGCCCTCGAATTTTAAGTCAAGCAATTCACTGCGGTCACGCCCAGACATCGACTCAAGGTATTGTTTCCGACATACAAGAGCTTGCAACTCTTGCAATGTCTTGCCAAGTTCAGCATCGAAGGATGAAACATCCATTAAATCAAGCTCCTGCAACACAGAAATAACATATATAATAAGTTATAGTAATAACATAAAATAAAGACTGCAATAATGTAAATCTAGATTTACTACACAAACTTGCTTACTTGTCCAAGCACAAGTTTGTAGAACGCTGTTGAAAGTGGCAGATCCAAAAGACGACCATCTTGAAGAGCTTTCGCCATTACACAACCAAGAAGACGAAAATACTCGATTACTTTAGCAAACTTGCTGCCATCAGATGAATTAGCAATCAAGGGCCAAGGCCTTGGGAACAACCCAAGTGGTGCTATAATTACGTCCTCAAATGAGCTAGATCTCCACATTCTCAAGTCTGCCCTTTGCAAATCATGACTTAACAGAGTATAGAATTCCAAAGTAGGACCCAATCCAGTCCCAACTTCACCAAAATACTCTACTTCTAAAACAGCCTTTTGGCTTGAATACATCTCCATAACTTTAGCAGCAGAATCCAAAATACGATTCCGGGAAACACGGACTTTCTGTCGCCGTAACCGTCCAACCCGCATCTCCCTCTCGTTCGTAGACCCATTTCCATCTGCACCCTGCTGCTGCTGAAGCCGATATAACGCACGAGATAACCCGAAAGCAGTTGAATAGAAATACTGTCGCCTAGTTTCAAACGGAAATAAAAACGGACATGCTTTTGTAAGCTGATAACACCATGATGGAAGACTACCACTACAAAGCGCAAGCACATCCTGAATCTGTCTAGATAATTTTGGGGTCAATTTACTGTTAATGAACTCATCAGCAGGAACCTTAGGACCGGTAACATTAAGGTCATTTAGGCTTGAGATTTTCCTTCAGAAAAGCTATCGATAACTGTTTGGACACGTAAGCGTGGTGCAATCTGATTTAAACCTTCTAATACACGTAGTAAAGCTAATATGTTATAAGTAGGATTATTCTTTTCCAGATCACAAGGAAGCTCTGCTTGCAAAAGACTATCAAAGAGACATTTGATGCTTAGGTAAATCCGAACTCGACCCGATTTTGAAGATTTAGTGTTTGCTGAATTTGATGTCCTGTCGCTTTGAACTTCTGCTTTTGGTACGTCAGTGTATATATCACCAGACATGAAGTCAGTGCTCTCATCATCACCTTCATCGAGAACATGCTGTTGCTGAATAGCTTGATAAAGGGTTAAATGTCTGCTAAGTTGCTTACCACCTGAAGAAAATACCAACCTAGGAGAATCATTGGAGCTATGTCGATCTCTACTTCCCATAGCACCCCTACTGTTTGCTGATGAAAGCCCAGCCATCGCAGCAGCAGCAAATGACATTGAACCCCTTGAAGCAAAAGAATTTGGACCCCTAACCTCTGCGGAGTCTGAACCCCGAGCAGGAGTTCCTCTACTGCTAGAACCACAAGCTAGATTTGTCTGACTATCACTTGTTGTAGGGCCTGCAGGGCTATCCTCAGTGGTGTCTCCCAATTTAACATCGTGAACATTTGGCATGCAAGCTGGAAGTGAATCATCCCTTAGCACCTAAAAAAAACACGATTCATGTGTCAGAAAAAATATAAAATAATTAGAGTACTGAAGATACATAAAAGTTATCAATAATTGCCCTGAGGGGCGCCAAAAGCAACATTGTTTTCCTTCAAACATAAGTTAATTTGAGTAACATAGTATTTCAAAACAAATTCGAGGTATGGTAATGCAACATCCTTACCAAAACTCAATTTGACAAACAATATGCTTGCCTCCTTTATCTTGTGTGTAAAAAATCTATATGCTATATTGTGACACCTTCTAAAGGTTGATAGATAATAAAGACATTTCTCAATATGTGTTTACAGCCATCACATCATAAGTTCTTAAAAAGGATCTAAAGTAGCTCTTGATTCTTACAAGCATGCAGAAGAGTCCCCTAAACTATTATAGCACATCCACAATCTCTACTTATGTTACTTATTATCTATGAAGATCTTGTTTGCTAATTTATAACTCTCTGAGCTTCTTAATCCTCCAAAAGATCTCTTCTTACTATATGACATGAATAGCAGCTAGCCGACAAGTTTGTGCTTTTATTCTAACTATATATCGAGTCCTATCTATCTTCCCATAAATACGTATTGGGGTAACAATTTCAGGCTATGAAAGTCTGTATATAACAAAATACAGGAGCAGATTAAGTATCAACTCAACAATAAATTTTATGACCACATACATCATCTTGATCATCATCATCGTCCTCGGAAACTTCATCATCTTCGATCACCAATGCATCATCAACTTCAACGGGTGATATCTCTACGTCGTCCTCCTACAACGCACACAAAAGAATACTAAGAATATAATATACAAAAACAAAAATATAATTATGGCAAAGCAAAACAAATAAACTTACAAAAAAGATACAGCAAGCTGACCAGAGATATCGACTAACAAAATAGTTCACGAGGGCATGCATGTACACATTCATTGAT
Source organism: Chrysanthemum lavandulifolium (assembly GCA_022545495.1). Taxonomy (NCBI): domain Eukaryota; kingdom Viridiplantae; phylum Streptophyta; class Magnoliopsida; order Asterales; family Asteraceae; genus Chrysanthemum; species Chrysanthemum lavandulifolium. The sequence continues at coordinate 240,519,608 of CM040242.1, forward strand.
TCATTCAGATATCCATCGATGCATACCAAATTCATGAAACATACTAGTCTTACTATTTGATTGTTAAGCAAATCTTTAGTTCTAGAGAAACTTTTTATAGAGAGCTAAAGCTTTAGCATGTCTGCATATCGCATGACGTAGTCAAGTAGTGTTCAGGTGGAAACATAGCTCTAGCATACGTGCATATCACATGAAGACTGAAAACATTCTATTGCAATTTGATACTCAACATCTATGCCATTGTCTCAAATCAGTAACAGCGTTCCCACAAATCAGGAAATGCTAGAACCCCACCTATGAGTATATCGTATGACGTATTGTGCAGGTGGAAAACATAGCTCTGCCATTCCCCCTTGAGATTTTATACCTTTCTTATCCTATTAGCCTTCTTTTATCTTCTAATTTTAACCAAGCTGTGTTACCATTGAGTGATCATGCAATTAGCATAAAGTGTGGGACAGTGGATTTACATTTGTCCCTTTCTACCAAGATGCTGAATTTTTATCAACCTTAGACACTGGCAAAGTGCAGTGTTTTCGCTATCTTAACCACTTTTATGTGTAGTCACATCTATTATATATATATATATATATATATATATATATATATATATATGCACATTTTTATATGATCTTCATCTCAAAGGTGTAATGACTGTGCCTAAAAGAATGATATACGACAAAAGATACGCTATTTCATATTACAGGCAGTCATTATACATGAAAGATTCATATTGTGTGGTTCCAACAAGCAACAAATATTTAAATATTAGGGTCTAACACTAACGCAGCGAAACTATACCTCAGACATTGACTCATCATTCACGGATTTCATCAAGTATCTTTATTCAAGCAGCCTTTCTTCGAGAAGCATTTCTTGTACGTGGTCCTTTCCCCTCATCTTGAGTTGGCTTCAAGACAGCCTTTCCCTTCCCCTTTGAAGAGCTTGCTGCTTCCTCTTGTATTGTGCCCTTTTCGGTTGAGTTCCCTATATTAATCCCTGACCTGGATCTTGTAGACTGACGACGCGTAGCTGAAGCAGGAGTAGGGGAAGGTTCTGAGTTCCCAACAGAAGTGGAAGACTTATGGCTAGCCTCGCTACGTTGAACGCGAGGCCAGAGAAAATCTTCAACAGCTGACAAACTGGCTAAAGGATCGATGAGAAGGATATTTGAAGAATAATCACGAAGAGACTTTTCACCATGTGCTCTGCAAAGGCGCAGTTTAAATGGACGAGATGATACACCAAGGCCAGAAGAGAGGCGTGAACCTCCAGTAGAAGATCTAGAGCTGTGGCTCAAAACTACTGGAAAACGCTCTAATGAGGTCAATGCATTTTGAAGCTTCTGAACTAAAACACTCATTGGGGCCAAATTTGATTCACCCGGTCCATAAGGAAGGGCGACTGCTATGAAAGACCTGTATCTTTTAAGGGCTTGCTGAAAGCTTAAGCAAATTATCTTCCGACACTCTTTTCTTAAGAAAACATCCACATGATAAGTAATTCAGCAAAGCATCAGCAACGCCGCTTCCAATAAACTCAAACGTGGAGACACCATCCCCTTTGCTTACCTCTGCCAGCATCTCAGTGACCACTTTTAACAAGTTATCTTCCGTAGCAGGTGAAAAATCAACCACCCGAGGTGAGGAAGCTTTAGACTTCCCTTTGGACTTTGACTTATGATCATCTGTAAAGGCAACTAACTTTGAGCAAAGATTCTTCAAATGTAGAAGATCATCTGTAACCCCAACTTCTGCAGCTCCAGGGACTGAAGGGAAGTATTTATCTTTAAAAGTCTTTGCACTTGTACTAACCGCCACCCGGAGACTAGAATTAACAGCAGGAGCTTCTACAGAGTTAGAAGGGGTGTTTTTAGGATCTTCAGCAGAAGTTGCATCGGTACTTGAGGTATCAGCACGATGTCGATTGCGTTTGGAACGTGTGGATGATCCAGGTGTCAAATCAGTATCCTTTTCAGATGACTCGGGTATAATAAGCGTATCTACTGCATGAACAACACCTTCTCTCACAAACAGTTTAGAGAAAGTTTCTGGAAGCTTTTCCATTAAGATATCTGCAATTTCAAGGGAAGGCAATAGAACTTGTGGATCTTTCCATGCCAAAACACCAGCCAAGAAACTGAGTAAATTTAAAAATAGAAGATCAGAAAACTGAGTAACTTTAAAACAGAAGATCAGAAAATCAATATAATTGAGGGGAACCAGCACATGTTACTAAAGTATTCAAAAGTGATATACCTTGATATATTTGTAGCACCAAGCAAAGACTGGATCATATCCGCGCTGCTGAAATAAAACAATTTCCCAATAGCAGATAGACATTTATGACGCACGGGTGCATTCACACTTGAGCCATATATCTGAAAAGACAAAAAAGTACATTAAGCAAATAGTTGCACTCACAACGGGCCACCATAGTTCTTTTAAAACCAACCTGAATGAGAACGGGAAGAAGATCCATCCCAAATTGCTGCAAAAGCTCAGGCTGATCAGTCAACAATTTCTCTCGGCCTGACATGTCTGGTGCATGACCAGTTGTCTCTTCTTGCTTGACAGAACTGCCAACAGGTGACTTCCTTGAAGGAGGCCCTTTGACAAATAAGTTACTGCTGGAAGGAAGAGATATGGTTCCTTGGGGCAATGGAGGAAGAAGCTCATTTGTCAAATTCACAATCTCAAATATCTGTGCATGAGAAAATCAAAACTGATCAATAACTTTGTAAATGCATTGCGAATATAACCAAAGTGTTAAAGCTGGTTGTTTCTTAAATAGTAACTGCTGAAATCTGAAAGTGATTCTAAATCTGATATTGTTTAACGTCTAAATATCAAGAACAAACTGTTGTAGATCGAGGAGTTGAGCTCGAGGGAGAAAAAAGTATATCCAGATCTTGCGAAATTCATATTTTATCTTGTTGGAGTTTGTATCTGTAAATCTATTTATGCAACTTCCAAGATAGTTAGATAGGATCCAAGCAATATAACTTTGTCTAACCAGCCTATGATATAGCTATTGCTACTGATGACACCATATCACTACAACGATGGATTTGATGTGTAAATGCAGAGACTAAGATGAAGCACATGATGGGAGGGATAGGCAACTTGGATTAGTGACATACGATGAAAAAATCAGGATATCGGTCTATATATCCATGAGAAAAACAAAAGACAAGATGAGCTCAATTGCTCTGCCTCTTGTTTAGCCAGATTAGGAATTATGTGTGCAGGAACAGAAGGCGTTAGGATCATTTTAAGGTAAAATAAACAGCAACATAAGCAAATCCCGTTCCTATATTTTAACCTTTTTTACAAGTGAAAACTATGTGTTTATCATATACTAGGACTCATGACTTCACAAGAGCATCTCATCAGCTCCTTCATCATAGATAATTTCTGAAGGGCAAGTAAAAACTCAACTAACAGAGAGAATCATTAGAGAAAACAGCATAAAAAGCAAATAAGCTACAAGGTACTGATTAAACATTAAAAAGAGACGCAATACAACTTCAGTTTCTTTTTGCATCTATAGCCGGTCTAACACAGAATTCATGTGGCGGGACAAACCTATTTAACTTACTATGACAGCCTCACAACCAAAACGAACTAGAAGAAAACAAAATGCAAAGAAGCATTACCTGCTCTGGTGGCCTACTCAAGGCAGGTGATACAGACATGGTTGCAACAAGACCAGAACCTGACAATATCTCTTTCAGAATACCACTGATACCAAGAAGCAGTAACGTTTTTGATCCTAGAGGAGAGCCACTTGCACATGTGGATAGCAATCGTATTAAGCCCTGCAAATATCTGTATTAAGCAATGCAGCCTCCAAAATAAAAACTGTATTAAAAAACAAATGCAAGTGTTGAAATACCGTATAGGTAGATGGGGTGAGAGATGCCTGTCCACTTCCAGAACTGCTGGTTGAAATAAGTGAGGCCGCTTGGGTAACTAACCCATGGTTACAAATCTCATCCAGCCTATCAGGAGACGATGCAAATGCCTCTACAATTCGAGTCAAACAAACTGATGCATGCTCCAAAACCTAAGTAGAGAATTTTGTTCAGTTAGATAATCAGAAATAGTTTAACATATTATATCATACATTTAAACAATCTCAAATGCTTGGGACTGTTTGTAATCACCTTGGCATCATGATACTGAAGAAGATTTGTCAACAAAGGAACAGCTTCCATGACAAAATCAGCTGCATCGGAAGGAAGTTTCTTGCACATATTTGCTGCAGTAGATAATGCCACACGCTAATAGATAAATGGCAAAAGGGTAATAATTAGATATACTTCAGACTAAATTCAGCAATTCTATAGACCTAACATGATAAACAACAAGAGGTACCTGTACTCCTGTAGAAAAGAAGTCGAGATACGAGAGCACTGCCATTAGTGCACCTGCCCGCAAGCATGCAGTTGGGTGCTCCTGAGATATCTTCTTAAGAGCTTGCAAGGACTGTTACGAGGAGGGTAAACATCAATACAACTACATAGATCAATACTTCAGTCTTTCCAAAAAGTATAAAATAAGCAGACGCCTATTAGGAAATAAATTAGCCTAACTATTACAGCTATTATAGTGTCCACTCGCAATTGGCCACATATACACACCTAAGATTCCTTATAATGGATATCGATTCGACCCAACCCGACATACTTTTCAGTAACCTACTTTCGACCCTATAAGTGACATCTGTTTTAACCTATAATTCAGGTATAGCCCACTCAAAATTGAATAAGGGCCTAAGCAACTATAATTCACATATTTCCTTTTCCAAAACTAGGGGTCGACAAGTTCTGCATAGAATGAAAGATCCTACATTTTAAAACACTTTAAAAATCTGTTTTTTTTTAATTCCATTAGATATTAGTACGACACATAACCACATAAATCACGAAAGTATATATATATATATAGCAACTCAGCACACCTGTTCAGCCAAGTCCATGTACTCAATGGTAAGCAACCTCGCCACAAAACACGACACCGCCCCATAATGCACAACCGAAACACAGCTACTCGGCAACACATCACACAAATGCGTCAACGCTCTAGCCGCAAGCAACATCACATCCGGATTACTCTCGTAATTCAACAACCCAACCAAAACCGGCACAAACGAATCCACCGAAAACTACTCAACGAATCCTCCGTCCCTATACTCAAAATCTCACACAATTGCGTCAAGCTCTCCACTTGCCTCCCTTCCTCCCCGTCCGCCCTTAAACCCGACAAAATCTTCTTCAACCTCCCGTTCTGCTGCGAAGACGACCCGACGCCATCGCAGACGACGGCAACAAATCATCCAACCCCGCGCCTAGCTTCCTTAACAATCCTTGTAATGCTGAGCTGGCAGTCGTCAAATTCTGATTAAACATCCTCCTCCTCCATCACTGTCCACGTCATCATCCGCCACGTCATCGTCATCAGAAACCCTAACCCTAGGAGGCGGCTGTTCGTCGTCTTTCTCTTTACCTTTACCGCTGCCACGGCGGCGCGTGAGTTGGATCCGGAAGGCTGTTCGTTGTTGTTGTCCATGTTATTGTTGGTGGTGGTGTCGGAGCGTGAGTGGCGCGTGCGTTTGATAGAGCGAGTGGTGGGACCGGATGACGTGGCCTCGGCCCTCTTGCGACTGCGTGTTTCCATACAAAACCCTAACACACTGTTTGTGTTGTTTTGATCATCATATATAATTATTGTGGTTGTTGTTTGTATAGCATGTTAATTGGGGGATTAAATAATTTAATTTAGGGATTTGAGGGTTGATTAATTTGTGAGGGATTGAGAAACCCTAGCGATTGATGGAAAAAAGTTTTTGGGGATTCTTTTTTTTTGTTAATGGTGTGAATGGGAATTGATTAGGGTTTGTACTTTGTGAGATTGTTAGAGTTTCGTTTGTAGGTGGTGTTTGTGTATATATACTTGTTCTCATTCGAAGTGCAATCGGTATTTGGTAAATAACGAGCGTATTTGCCCGCGCGTTGCTGCGGGGATACTTTATAGATGCATAGAACATTAGTAATAATGTATTGGCTTTTTTTTAAACCATTTTAATCTATTTGAGTAAAACGCAATTCAGAGTGACTATTGGTATCAACTTTTTAAAAGCTTGTGAATTATGTTTTTTCATTTTGTATGTTAAACCATTGCAGTGAAAAAACACATTGTAGTGAAAACGACGCAATTCATATTTGTTAAGAATCAAAGAAAACATCACACGCCAATGTTAATTGTTACATAAAGCACATTATTTTCAAACAAATACTAACATAACAACTTTTCATTATGTAAACTAATCTTTTTTTTATGCTCATCATATTTCTTAGCGAGTGACACGCGTTGCAGTGGCGCCATGCTCAAATAAAAGTTCTGAGGAATCGGATATTTTAAACATTATGCTCTTTTAACAATAAGTTCACGAATATCAAAATTTCGTTTATCGCGCGTCGTGATTCGAATTCGAGCCGTTGTACCATCATTCTGGCTCGAGGCGTTTTTTCATCGCTTATTCGGACTGAATATTTGTATAATGCTTTATTATTTGTATTAGTGACATTTAATAATTGTGTTTGAGTTGGTTGTACAATATGCTTGATAATTTGTATTTCTTGTGTAAGAGGTGTTTTAATAACTGTATTAATTGTATTTATTGACCAGTTAGTTAATTGACTATATTAAATGTCTTGTCAACATTAATGTCTTGTTAATTTCTTATTATAGAAATGTTTTTTTGTCTTATTTTTTAAGACTTCTAAATATAGATGTCCTAAATACATTATAAAGTAGTATAGATAAAGAGAGGCATAACCATTCAAATATTCAATGCAACAAAGTCTTTTATGTGGATCTGAAATGGAGTTAACGACATTCTTGCGCAATAAGATTATAACTAAATAACAAATATACACTACTAATCTAAGTATGAAATTAGAATACGTTCTCTGTGTTTGGAGCTTCCTTTATGTATGCTTGTTCCATTATTGGTACCGTGAAACTTTGGCATGTTACCTCCAATACATGCGAGTGAAAACAATGGTAATTAACAAACCTGTTTCACAGATAATTAATGATAACAATAAGACAATAAGTAACATAATTAAAATCCAATAATGTAGTGGGATTTGCACATAGAATTTGTCAAAACTTAAAAGATGAAAATCTGCTAATTCACAACATGGCTGTAACTTTTAGCTACTCAGCCAACTCCATATTTACTTTGAGGAGTTTCATCAAGTGTAACTATCTCAGATGGGTCTATCAATGCATGCCTAGCCTACCTTCAAATAAAATTTCTAACCTTGGATTCCTGATAATTTTGAGACATGCGTTTGTATTCTACCTAAATAAAACTTATCTCAAACGATTGCCTAGCCTACCTAAAATGTTCAGCAGGCACAAAAGTACAAAAAAAACTGTAACTACTAAAGAAGTGTTCATCGTGAAAATTGATCATCAAATATTTATTGAGCACTAAAGCTTATTTTTGGGCCTATGAGTTTTTTTAAATTTTGAAAAGCTCATAAGCTTAATTTTTCTGCCTATGAGCTTCTAGGCTATTTAAGCTCATAAGCTAAAGTTGATCAAGTCATTGGCCAAAAAATCTTAGCTTGTTAGATTTTCAAAAGTTAAATAAGCCCATAAGTTGACCAAATGCGCATAAACAAACACCACCTAAACTACATCAATGTCATATTATTCTTAGTAACCACCAATTTTATTCCACTGCATGACATCACAACACATTTCATAGTAAACACGACATAAAATATAATGGGCATCAATAAAACATAAAGGCGAAAAACATATCACCTTCTTTTCACCAAGAAGCCGTAACAAAGCTGGAAGTACTATCTTTGAATTGCTACCAATCCACATCCGACACGGTTAATTCAATAAAGACAAGATATATAAGGAAACAATGTTGCAGATTCCCTATTAAATTGGTAAAAAAATAAACATTCATCAAGAAATTGTATATTCTATGAAGAAAAGTAAGAGGCAAGAATTGTAACTCGTCCATATGACTCATTTCCTGTAAAAACATAAAGTATACACAATCAAAAAAAAAGATTTAATCTTTATAACACTAAGAAAATGGTAAAAGCATGATATAAGAGACAATTAAGTGCTTCGTTAGAGTGTTTAATGTCTTTCTTGACCCTGGCGGAATCGTTGCCACACCAACTCTGGTCGTCCCTGTCTCGCATCGGATCTAAGAGACCATCTCAAACCTATAATCAGAAACTAAAAGTGATACCTTTTAAAGAAAATTGGTTCAATATTTTCATTAATTTAAATCATATCTTCATTAACTTAAACCCCATCAAGAATCGACCATAACTTAAAAACGTGTAATAACTCACAATTTAATTTGACAGAATGCAAAAAGAAACTTACACAATAATCTTTAAACCCCAAAATTAGTTGTCAACCAAAAAAAAAAAATTGAATTTCCCTTAACTAACGTCATTCCCTCTTTTATAGGTTTGTGATTTTTGATGTTCTTGATTTTGGTATTTTAGTTTGTTAATAAATGGGTCGTGTGCCTGCTGTTGCATTTGGGTGTGAATATCAATCCCAATACACACCGAATGTATAAGAAACTAAAAAAAACTCTATTCATGATCGAGGTACGATAAAGTTTTATTAATACCTGATCCATGGCCGGATCATCCGGAGCCCGGTGGTCGGAAGGTTGCCGGAGAAAGAATAAATCCGGTGCCTTTTAATTGAAACAATTGATACATTTAAACTAATTTGAGAGGAGTTTTATGTTTATTTAGGATTTTTGTAGCAGACCATGGTTTTTGAAGACAATAAAAAAGCTACTGAAAACCCCAAAAAAATCTTCAGATGATTTTCATGATGATTTGAAGAAAGAGTAAAAGTGTTTTCGATTTTTTTTACTCGTTCTGATTTGTGTAGGGTTTTTTTTGGGAAAGACATGGGTAATTGATGTTGATGCTTATTAGTGAAGATTGTGTCTTTGTGAGAGTGCAAGAAGTGTCTGGAACAATCGGTTATAAAGAAAACTTTAGTACAACAAAACTGTTGTAGTTTGTGTATTATACATGAACATTTTCTGTGATGTATGAAGACTGTGAACAGTAAATCATCAAACACAAACCAGCCAATGTTAATGTGCCACTTCAGTTTTTTTTGTACTTACAAAGAAGATGGACCAATTAAATGGTGACAACATAGCATGTATAAATACTTTTTGTATACACCCACAAAATGCTTGTTAGTATATATATATTATAACATTTTCTGTGATGTATGAAGACTGTGAACAGTAAATCATCAAACACAAACCAGCCAATGTTAATGTGCCACTTCAGTTTTTTTTGTACTTACAAAGAAGATGGACCAATTAAATGGTGACAACATAGCATGTATAAATACTTTTTGTATACATCCACAAAATGCTTGTTAGTATATATTATAATGTTTATCTATTTAGATTAGCGATTTCAATTTTTCTTCTTATCTCACAACTTATAAATCAAATCAAAAATAACTTCTATCATCATTCAAATTATAAGATACGAGGTTGTATGCTTCGCGTTTTGCGGCGAGATGTTTGAATAAAAAATTATTGATTTTTGTTGTATTCCGTCGTAGAATGCAAGAGGCTAACTTTGTAACGGATCGATAACCCTAAGGACCATTTTTGTAAATTACTTTTTAATCCTTATACGAAAATTGTCCATACATTAGCGTTTCGTTACAAAGTTAGTGATCAAGGACTGAATTTGCAACGAACGTATAACATGAATGATCAATTACGTAAAATCTATGTTAGAACATTTTTTTATAAATATTATACATGTTATTAAAAGGCGTGGGAAACGACGTCGTTTCACTGCATGCTGAAACGACGTCGTTTCATGTTTGGAGTGTTTTACATATGCTAACGTTTGTGAAACAACACCGTTTAAGTCGGTGTTGGTACCTAACGTTTTTATAATTTACTCTGCTCTATCTCTCTCTAAAATAACACACACATCACTACCTCTCAATTCCTATATCTCATTCCAAACCCTAGCTACAGTACGCTTTGTTAGGAATTAGAAATTTCATGTATTAAAGAGTCGGTCACCTCAAGTATATGTAATCGATGAAAGCTCGTAGTCGTAGTTCTTTTAAGTTAAGTAGTATTTAGTTAAGTAACACCGTGGAGGACGGACGGTCTTTACCCATCAGTATGCCCGATCCACACCCGATGTGTGGCGTTTATGTAAGACTATAAATACTCTCTACCTCCCAAGGTAGAGAGTTGAGCTCATAATAATCTCTTTCACTTTCTCTCACTAAGTTCCCTAAACCTCTAACTTTCTCTCTAGAATTCCATTCATACGCCACTTTGTGTTATGGTTTGATGTGTATGTGAAAACTAATATTCTACAATTGGTATCGAGCCATGGTTAGATCATATCTTGCACATCTTTGGATTTTAGTGGTTTTTAGGTGGTTTTGAGTTTGAAAAAGTTTAGTGGTTTGTGCATCATTTGGTTGATTTCTTGTGTTAAAGCTTGGATTTTGTTAGTACTTTTATGTTTAGAATCATCACAAGTGTCTAGGTTTTCATTTGTAAGCTTGAATCATCTTGGTTGGGTTGTTTTTGGATTGAAAAGTGATGTTTATGTGGTTTTTCTTGCTAGCGACTTGATATATGGATCTCTTTCTTCAGAGCGACTTGCTTCACAATTTTGTAGCGAGTTACGCTTTGGAGCTAGCGACTTAGACCTAGCGATTATCAAGACAAGTAGTGACCTCCACTACTGGTGTGACTGGTGGTAGCGACTTGGTCTCAGAGTTTAGTTGCTCTTTAGCGACTTGAATCTTTAGCGACTTGAGTAGCTTAATTGTCGCCAAAATTTTGCTAGCGACTGAGGCTTAGCGAGTTACTACTTAGCGACTTGCATTTGTCTAGCGACTTGGGACTTTAGCGACTTGGGGTGTAGCGATTAGGTGTTAGCGACTTGGTGCATTATCTTCTAGCTTAATTGGGTGATTGTTTACGGTTTTCTTGATTTAGTAAAATCCCGTGAAAGAATCTATTTTCGGTTTAATCATAGAGTTATAAAATCCCGTATAATTTGTTAACATGTCTACCAACGTTCCTACTATCATCTCCATCACTGTCGAGGATGTTCAAGCAATGGTTGATACTGCCCACCCATGCTTGACAGAATCGACTACGATTCTTGGGCTCAACGAATCGATTGATCGCCTTGGAAAGGAAAATGGTGTCAACATTCTCAAATCCATTGATGAAGGACCGACGAGTTGAGACGACTAGAGATATACTTGATACTAATGAAGGTGGAACTCCTATTTACGGAATGGACATACCTAAAATGTATGATGAGCTTGATGATAATGAGAAAAGAGATTCGATGCGATATCGTGGCTTCTAACATTGTTCTTCAAGGTCTTCCTAAAGACATCTACAAGTCGATCAATCACAACACCAAGCAAAGGCGTATGGGATAATGTCAAGATGCTTCTCTCTGTGTTCAATTAACTATGGAAGACAGAGAATCACAACTCTATGACTAATTTGAACACTTCAAGATGAAACCAGATGAGAGTGTCTATGAGTACTATGTGAGATTTCATAAGTTGGTGAATGATATGAGGAACATCGAATGACTATGCCTAACATTCACCGAACTCAAAATTTGTGAACAACATGAATCCCGAATGGCACAAGTTTGTCACCTCCGAAGCTCACTAAAGGATTGAAGAATACAAACTATGAGCAACTCTATTCCTTCATCCTTCGTAATGAGAGACATGCTATGTTTGAAAAATGATTCTTAATCGCTTTAAAACCAACTGTGGAGAGTCAAGCTCGCCTAATGACTCAACCGCCTTCTACTCAAACATCGGAATCACAACCAAAGCCTCACAAGTCATACCTTGGGTAATGGTAATCACAAACTCATTCCCGATCCTATGTTCAAACAAGTCGATCTTTGATGCACACGCTGGCAACTTCATTAATCAACTAGCTCTTCCGATTAGTCAAAACATGAATTCTCTCCCACAAACCAACAACAACCTCGAACAAAGATCTAACCCACATAATCAAGCTACCGTTAAAGATGGGAGGATCGTGGTGCAACCATCAGAAAGACAAGATGATCGGGGAAGAGGTGGAGTGGTAGAGGTTATGTTGGTAATCGAATCGAGGAAGGAATGGTAATCAAGGTCAAACTAAGCCGATCAAATGTTATAACCGTGGTGGTGAGGACACATTGCAAGGAACCGCACATCTCCAAAGCGTCCATGAATCGCCGATTATTTCGTAGATAAGATGTCGCTTGTACAAGCTCGTGGATAATGGTCCGCTGGATGAAGAGGAATTGTTGTTTCTAGGCGAGGCAATGCCAAGACCTATGATGCGATGTGGATGAGCAAATTTATTCGTGAGATAGGTCACAATCATCGAATGCCTTTCAAGTCGCCGATTGTGATGCATACGACTGATGTGGATGATGGACCCATCGCACACACGCTTTTATGGCTAGCATTTCTCCAATGGTTTCTCCCAAGGTCTCTTCTTCACCACAAGTCGGCCTATCCAAAGACAAACTCATCTCGTAGGTATTAAACTATACGATGATGTCGATGTGCAATGATGCATGACAAAGTACAATCAACCGAAACTATTGAATCAAATGTTGAAAATATGGGTAATATCGATATTGTCTCATATGATCAATATGTGAAACAAAGTGAAAGTGAAGTTGTACCAAGTGATGCATCTTCTGTCAACAATAACTATGTTTTGATGAATACATCGCATGTGCCCCGATGATTCGTAATTTCAACTAAATGCCTATAAAGAACGTGGTTGCTATTTATGAACAACGTGCAAAGTTTTAGTTGACCACCGCGAAAGGTGAAATGGATGACCAAGTGCGTGCATCATTAGAAAAGTAATTTTCGAGAAGAAGTATTAAAACAAGAGCTAAATTCCTTGCAAGAAAAGCTTTCTAAAATCGCTAAGCAAAACAAGAACTTCAAGAAATGTGAAAATGCTTAAGCAAGAATTTAATGCAAAGGAATCAAACTCTTGAAAGATTTTTCTAATCTGAAAACTTTGAAAACAAACTTGAAAACAAGTTGTACATACAAGGAACACCATTCGATCGCTTCACATGATCACTAAGCATAGGGTCTTAAGCGATAAGCATAGCATTCCCTTGTTAAGAAACCAAATCCAGAGGTCATTAAAAGGGCTAGAAATGCTCATAAGGTTTTTATGATGGCAATGAAACCTTAAACCTAGACAAACCTAGTTGCGTTGAGTGCACCGAGGAAGATAAGAAATCGATGAAGTCACTGGGAAAAGATGAACAAGAAATTAGATGATCCTAAATGTAGAAGAAGAAAATAAAGATCACACCCCATGATTACAAGAAGGAAAACCGGATTTCTAGAACATGTTTAAGCCTCGACATTGTTGACTCCAACAAGTCTTCGGAAAATGGATTTAGATAAGCGTAAAGTCGAAAATATTGTTGAAACAAACCCTCCCTTCGAAAATGCCTAGAGCGAATGTATCCCCCTAATACACCAATGCATCTTGTTCCTAGAACAATTGCCACTAAAAGCAAGACCCTAATTAGCCAATATGTTATATTTCAACTATTTGTTGATTTTGAGAAAACTTGCAAGAAAAGGATCACACCCAATCGGTATAACGGAAGGAGAAAGGGGTTTTGAGCAAATGAAAGAATGTTATTTAACCGAGGTCATGCCTTTCTTTAAACTTCTAAAAGATCACTTGAGAGTCTTAAAAGGGATAGAAACCGATATTAAGGAATGGAAAAGGAATTTGATGCAATGATAGTTGAAGTTAGTGACTATGAGCGAGCACTAAAATATAATGAGATTGAGAGGAAGAACTTGCATACACTAAATGAGAACCTGATTTCGAATGTATTGCTCAAGATGTGTTTTTCATCGCTACAAATTGTTCCATTAATGCTTCCAAATTTCATGAATTATCGCTTGCCTCAAAGTCTCCCATGATCGTGTCATTGAGCTTGAAAAACTAATTCAACTAAACGAGAAAATTGAACCGGATGATCACGACAATTTGGTTAAACATTTTTCTAAACTAGAAGTTGAGCATTTTAATTTACAACTAAAATATCAACATCTTAAAGAAAATGTCAAAACTTCAAATATCAAGACATCCTCGGATGCTCCGAGTTTGATGCGCTTTTCAAATTAACAAACGTGATGAGCGATTCAAGCTCGGCAACACGATCAAAAAGTTGAAAGCCCAAATCTCTCAATTAAAGGGTCTAACGAACAATATGACAGCTCCCAAATGCCTCCTCCTTTAGATTCTCGAATTCTCAAACGTTTCATCTTCAAAACCTAGTAAATGCATTACAAAAGGAAAACGAAAGTTTTCTAGAAGAAAATGAAAAGGTTAACGTCATTTCAATGAGTTATTTGAATCAATAAAGGTCACTCAGAATAAAAATAACGAACAAATAGCCTCATTGCAAAAGGAAATCGAGAATCAAGAGTCGTGTAAAAGGAAAATGCCAATGACCAATGGGGAGAATGGTGTATCAAAGGTTCACTCTTGTAATAAATATGCTTTGTCTGTGACATATGTCCCTCCTCATCTAAGGAACAACAAACTTGTTGTTCAAACATACTTCTCATCCCTTAAGGATTGCCTAGAATGTCTGCGTGAGATTGTTGAAGAGGATAAGTTGAGAAACCTCATGATAATGCAATTGACATGCATGCTTATATGCCAAACGATCTCAAGAAATCTTAGAATGCTTGATCACAATATGCCCAAAGTCATTAGGTGAGAGAGTTAATCATTTGATTCCATGCTCGATGCCTAATGCCAAGTATGATATTCATTCGATTCCCAATGTTTTGAATATGAACCGAAGGTGCTTTTAAGTAGTTCGATTCCGTGATCTGTCAATGCTAAGAAAGAGAACTCAAGTGTGCCTTGTAGGAGTACAAATCTCAAGATTTAGTTTTAAGAAGTGAACCTTAGTGTACCGCATGTAGTTCGGATCCCAAAGACATCTAAACAGTGATGCAAAGAGTAGTTAAACCAACTAATGTTCCCATTCCTCACAGGAGTAATCAGTGACACTAAATGGAGCAGGTCAAAGTCTCAAGACAATACAAGGAATGATAGGACCTCAAGCTAAAATTGTGCATCGGAAAAGAGTAGAAGAACAATCTAGAAACTTTAAGTTTGAACTGAATAAAACGAATCGTGTTGATTCTAGTATTTGCCATAGGCGCATCTGTAATTAATTCAATTCGATACTATCTGCAAACCTTGTATTGATGTCTCGCTTGAATTCGCTTCTAATCATGAATGTGGTGTTAATGTTCGCCTAATGATGTTAATTGTCCAAATAATATTGTTAATGCTAAAATTCATGCTAAGAAGGCTAAAAGGCAAAACGAAAGAAAGTTAGAAAACAAAGGAAACCCACAGAAGAACATTCAAGAAATATGCTATTATTGGATACCATTGGTCATAAGACTAATCGATAATGCCCACTAGAAAATGGATGCCTCATCGGTAGAACTATTCCCTTAAGAAGTGAGCACACCGTGAATGTGGCTAATACAGACACTAGTATCGCATCTATTCACAATAATCTCATTGCCTCATTTTCCGATATAAATGCTTCTATTTCGATGCGGGTGTTCCAACCATCGTTATTAACCAAATGGAACCCATTCTTGCATGGGATCCCAATTATCCAGCTTATCAATTCTTGTCTGTGTTCAACCGCAGATCGCTCAAATCGCTCGGTACCGGACTCAGTCGCTCCAAGCATATGATCATGCGACGGTCACGGCTCATGAACTTCGTGAGCAAATTCATCGGACTCGTTAGATTCGGAATGATCATTTTGGTGCTATTATGGGTTATGGAGACTATGTTGTTGGCAAAGTGCGATCTCCATAGTTTACTATGTAGAAGGTCTTGGTCACAACCTGTTCTCTGGTCAATTTCGCGATTCCGATCTAGAAGTAGCCTTCGTAAAACATACCGCTTCGTTAGAGAACTTGATGGTAAGGAACTTTTAAGAGGTTCACGTGGTTCAAATCTATACACCATATCTATCGAAGATATGATGAAGTCTTCTCCAATTTGCTTACTGTCAAAGGCCATGGTTATGGCATCGTCGTCTCAATCACTTGAACTTCGATACCATTAATGATCTCTCCAGAAAGGACTTAGTTGTAGGTTTACCTAGACTCAAGTATGAAAAGGATCATCTTTGTTCAAGATGTCAATTGGGAAAAAAGCAAGAAGTATGCCCATAAACCCAAACCTACTAACTCACACGTAAGTTCTTCATATGATTCATATGGATTTATGTGGACCAATGAGGGTGCGAATATATTTGGAAAGAAATATGTGTTAGTTGTGGTTGATGATTACCTAGATTCACCGGTCAAGTTCTTAAGGACAAAGGATGAAACTCGATATCATCATCAAACACCGCAGTTCGACTTAACAAAACCGCCGTAATTATCGTAATGCATAATGGAACCGAGTTTGTCAACAAACAACTTAGTGAATTCTATGAAAGCGCCGAATCGACCATCCAAGAAGTGTTCCACGAACTCCTCAACAGTAACGGTGTAGTTGAAAGACGAAATCGAACTCTTGTTGAAGCCGCTAGAACAATGCCGATTTACTCAAAGGTTCCAATGTTTCTCTCGGGTCAAGCAATTGCCACCGCATGCTACACACAAAATCGCTCCTCGATTCAAACTGCTCATGGAAAACTCCATATGAACTTGTCCACAACAGAAAACCTAATCTCTTTCCTTCGTGTGTTTGGTGCATTGTGTTATCCAACTAATGAGGGTCAAGACTTAGGCAAACTTAGGGCTAAAGTCGACATTGGAGTATTTGTAGAATATGCACCAAACAAAAAGGGATACCGAATCTACAACAAAAGAACCCGAAATATCATGGAAACAATTCACGTTACGCTTTGATGAGTCGACCGGTCAAATGGCTCCTAGACACTCCAGTCAGACCCGCTCAAAATACTCCCATTGGTTCATCCCTTGTTCCAAACTCCTCTCAAGAAACCCATAGGTACCTCCATCGAAGATGATTTAAAGAAATTGTTTGATCCTATGTTTGATGAACTTTATGATCCAAGTACTAATGAGGTGTTGATCCCTACAATGTAGGGTCGCTCATATTCCCGAATGAAATCAATCCTCGCCTCAATATCTTTAAGTCAAGAAGCACCTATCACGATCCTTCCGTCTCATCAACAAATCATCATTCTTCAAATGTACATCATGGAACTGCTTCGCATCAATGATGAAGTTAATCCTTTGCTACTCCTCAAGATGCTCCATTTGAAAACATATTTGCTCTTGAATCATCATCGAACCATCTTCTTCGTGAGACATCAACTCGCTACCTCGCCCCTCAACAACCGCCACATGAACACCTTAGAAAATGGACTCACGATCATCCACTAGACAACATCATTGGAAATCCTCTCGCCTTGTATCAACATGAAAACAACTTGCAACCGATGCCTTATGGTGCTTCTTCAACTCAGTACTCTCAAAGATCGAACCAAAGGATGTTAAACCGCCATGAACGAAGACCACGGTTCAATGCTATGCAAGATGAAATTCATGAGTTTGATCGACTTGATGTATGGGAGTTAGTATCCGCTCCGTATCGTGCCATGATTATTTCTCTAAAATGGATCTTCAAAGTGAAACTAGATGAGCATGTTGATGTATCAAGAACAAGGCTCGATTAGTTGCTAAAGGATACCGTCAAGAGGAGGGTATTGACTTTGAAGAATCTTTTGCTCCAGCTTGTTCGAATCGAGGCAATCGGAATCTTTCTCGCTAATGCTTTTAGTAAGAACATGGTAGTTCATCGATGGATGCGAAGACGGCATTTCGAACGGAGATCTTAAAGAAGTTGTCTATGTCGCCCAACCCGAAGGATTTGTGAATCAAGAGCATCCTACTCACGCTTATCATTTGAAGAAGGCTCTTTACGGTTTAAAGCAAGCTCCAAGGGCATGGTATGATACACTTTCAAAGTTTCTTCTATCTACCGGATTTAGCAAAGGAGCAATTGATCCAACATTGTTCACCGTGAAGTCGTGCAAACATTTAATTCATGTTCAAATTTATGTTGATGATATTATTTTTGCCTCGACAGCACCCAATGGAATGTGATCGTTTTCAAATAAAATGAGTTCAAAATTTCAAATGTCAATGATGGGACAAATGTCATTTTTCTGGGATTACAAATTTCACAAAGTCCCTGAGGCATTTTCATAAATCAATCTAAATATGCAATGTAGATCTTAAAGAAATTTGGATTTGATTCAAGTGACCCTGTTGACACCCCCATGATTGATCGAACCAAACTAGATGAGGATCACTCAGGATCATGATCGACCAAACGAAATATCGTAGTATGATCGATCCCCGATGTACCTCAACGCTAGTAGACCGTACATCTTGTTCATTGCTTGCATGTGTGCTAGATACCGTGCTGTTTACTAAAAGCACCTTGAAGCGGTTAAACGGGTTTCGTTATCTCCAAGGAACCATCAATATGGGTCTGGTACCAAGGACACCGGATGTCACTAACGACCTATGCAGATGCCGATCATGCAGGTGTCAAGATACTCGTCAAGTACATCCGAGGTGCTCATTTTGGGTGATAAGCTTGTGAGTTGGTCCTCAAAGAAGCAAATGAATACTTCTATCTCCTCTATAGAGGCTGAATACATAGTCATGTCATCCTGTTGTGCTCAAATCCTATGGATGAGATCTCAATTATCCGACTATGGCTTTGAATTCAACAAAATCCTCTATACCGTGATAATAAAAGTGCTATTGCCTCTCATGCAACAATGTTCAACACTCAAGAGCAAAGCATATCGACATTCGACATCATTTCATCGGGAACAAGTGGAAAAGGTGTGGTGGAACTCTATTTTGTGAGGTCTCAATATCGCTAGCGACATCTTCACCAAAGCTCTTCCAAGAGAACGCTTTGAGTTTATTCTTCCACGCCTTGGCTTGAAAAGCCTTCAACCGTAAACACTCAAACATCTTCGTGAGGAAGACGAGGAGTAAAGGTCTATCTTCATCTATCTCTTGTATATATCTATTCGAAAAGCAAAATACAAAATTATAAAACCTTCAAAATCAAATAGAAAATTATAAAACATTCAAAATCCATAAAAATTTGAAAATCTTGAAAAAATTTTTTTCCAAAATATTGTCCTTTTGTCATGTTTTCCTCGATTCGATAATATCTACGGTTTTTGAGATGTCATTCAAAGAATGACACGGACTTTAGATGTTGTTCGAATGTTAAAAAAAAAATAAAAAAATAAAATAAAATTGAGAGAAAGTGAAACAATGGTTTATTGTCATTTTCGTGCAATAACCCTGGTTTTAAAGAAATAACAGAGCCATGTTTTATCATGCTTTCAAAATTCCATGCTCGATTCTATAAACATTTATCTCGAAAACTAAATGCTTTGAAAAATAACTGGCCTCTATTTTTGATAATCATCGTGACTTATTTGTCAAAATCTCTATCTCTCAATCAACAACCTATGTCATTGATTGAGGGGAGAATGATTTCAATTAAATTAAAAAGTTATTTGGCATTAAATTGTTTTCAAAAGATGTACATGCATGTTTTATCAATGGAGTTTAAAGTCTTAAAATCCGATCTTTATCGCTAAATCGCTTTCATAATCAAGTCACACCCTTAAAGCTTTCAAAATCAATTTAATCAATAAGAGATCACAAATCTCAAATGATTTGATAATTGTGATCGGGGAGAATGTGTGATTTAAATTGGATTTAAACCGATAATTAGGTAAATGGTTTTATAAGGATGTACATGCTATCCTTCCCACATGTGACAAACGATTTCAAATTTTCCATGCACATGTTGAGGGGAGCATCTATCTTAAACCTATGATTTGAAATGTGATCAACTTATCTCAATGTGCAGTTTCTCTATTATGTGCAAAACTCTTTTCAAACTTAGATGCACATATCGAGGGGAGCAAAATCATGAAAACCTCATCCTTCCCCAAAATGCTCTATCTACTTGATTTGATGCGGGAAGTGATGTTGATATCTTTTAGAAAATGGTAATCAAAGAAGTTAATTCTTTCTCTTGCCTCCTGTGCAAAACTTTTTCAAATACTTGATGCACATGTTGAGGGGAGTTCTCGTTTAAAATATCGAAAATAATTCAGTACAAAATGCTTTGATAATATATCACAAGTATCCGAATTGATTTTCAAATGGTTTTCAATTGGTTCCAATAGCGCTTGAACAATACCAAATAGACCGACAAACTTTACTCTATATACGGTGATATAAGGATGATAAGGTTAGGTATTGGTTCCCATGATCCGCCGTAACCGGAGGGATCTACCCAGGAAAATCCACTAGTTAGTGTAGAAGTCCTTAGGTATGATGATAAAAGGAGAAAAGTGAGATATGGGAAGAGTGCGGACCGAGGCGAGCAAGTCATCAGAACAAACCCAACAAGGTTCTTGCAATGAAGTCTCGTAAGCACAAGGGGTCAAGAATTAAAATAATTGAATGAGAAAAGGGTGAAAACAAATAGCCTCCATTTATTCAACCTTAGGCGTAAACCGGTTCAATTCATATGCTACGATGGTAACATCGGATTGAAGACAAGACGTCATGGACCCAAAGGACGCATCGCACTTCAACTTTCCAAACAACTCAAGTTCCTCTTAAAAGGACTTGTTTCATTCTCACGGGAACCGACATTATCTATTGACTTTCTTAGAGATTGTTGATATCAAGAAGGAGACCTCTCCTAGTCTCCAAAGACAGATCCAAATATGCACATATCGAGTCTAGAGCCACGAGATCATCAAGAACTTATTAGGACATTTTCAATGAAGACTCTCGCTTCACACAATGTGGAAAGAGAGATTATATCTCGAGTCCCACGATTATCCTTGTGGTATTGCTGTAACATCCGAGTGATATGCATACATATTTACAATGAAGATGGAAAACCTTCGAGCCAACATCAAACAAGCTCCCGGTAGGTGGCATGTGAGATCTATTCATTAGATCAACCATGTGACAACCGAATGTAAACAATGGGCGATTCAAGTCTTGAATCAACTCGGTTCAAAGTTATGGATCGACGGATACCTTTAAAAACCGGTCTTTGTGCTTAACAACTTTTCTTTAGCACATCGACCGTGTACTCATTTTTCAAACCAAAGGTGTTTTATGATTGATAATTGATTTTCAATAAAACCTTCGGTATTGCAAAACAATTTCTATCGAGCAATACACGATTGTCTTTCAAATCTCTTCTCATCAATCGCTGAACTTAACATTCACGGTTCACTCACTCCGTGTTGTCTTCTTTAAGATGTTCCGGTTTGAGAACAACTTAGAGCAACACGAAACCTCACAAGGAAATTCTTCGCATTATACACCGATCACAGCAAGACATGTATCGATCAACGGGGAACCGCGGGTCAGTGTACTCAATTCAACGAAGTGATCAAAGACACTTTCGTGCGATTTATTGCTAATCACAGTATGCGGTACACCCGACGCTTGCAAAATGATCGTAATGAAGCTGTCATCCATAGCCGCATGCTCACTTATCACATTCATCTCAAAAGAAATCATGATTAGTGCATCAATGACTCGATATTTTCACTCCATGCTTCGCTACGCCGCCAATATCATGAATCAACTAAAGCTTCCGCCACTCGATGAGAAGATATCATGATCCGTAATGTGAGCATGTTGGTCCGAAAGTCACAACATCACATAATACCAACACCACAATGGATGTCTCGTAGATTTTTATAGCCGATGATCTCAAAAGATGGCTCAAAACTATTATCACGTGGATCAAGAAGAGACCTCCACTTGGATTAACCAAACATGCAATGTGAAGAATCAATGACTACGAGCTTTGAGCAAAGTACTACATCAAGAATGCAAGAACAATTTTTTAATGTAATATATGTTTGTATTCAATGTAAGTTTAGTACATGATTGAGGTGACCTCCCTGTGGGAGATTGTTAGGAATTAGAAATTCTGTATTAAAGAGTCGGTCACCTCAAGTATATGTAATCGATAGAAAGCTCGAGTCGTAGTTCTTTTAAGTTAAGTAGTATTTAGTTAAGTAACACCACGAAGGACTGACGGACGGGTTTACCCATCTGATGCCCCGATCCATGACCCGATGTGTGGCGCTTTATGTAAGACTATAAATACTCTCTACCTCCCAAGGTAGAGTTGGAGCTCATAATAATATCTTCACTTTCTCTCACTAAGTTCTCTAAACCTCTAACTTTCTCTCTAGAATTCCATTCATACGCCACTTTGTGTTATGGTTTGATGTGTATGTGAAAACTAATATTCTACACGCTTGATCACGAATCTACTTGGTTTTTGATAGATATGAACCCGATTTGCACATATCTAACAACTTTTGGGTGATTTTCCGTTCGTACGATGTTTTTTTTAAGCATTGAATGTGTTATTTCATATTTCTAGCTGATGATGCTTAAGTGTCGATGGTATCCTGTAATTGACTGATTATTATGTGATCGCTCATTGTATTTATTACTTACAATGATTGTTTTTAAAAGAATGATTTGATTGTTACATGGTTATTTCTCTTGATGTTAATATGACTTTTAAAACTTGTATTTAAGCTAAAACGTTTGCATTGGATGCTCATGTTTTTTAATTAGTGACGATGCGATTGTTTTAAAAACAATGATTTGATTGTTACATGGTTACGTCTGTTGATGTTAATCATGTTTTTTACACTATTAGTTGTTTGACATTTATAGATGTTCATAGTGTAAACGAGGATCTATTATAATTATAAATAAATTATGTTGCTTTTAAGGATATGTTGGTGTTCCTTTTAATATTATGTTGCTTCTAACAGTTGAATGGTCTGAGATTATTGCATGTTGTTGATGAGCTAAACTTTTTTGATCTG
The DNA here is from genome assembly GCA_022545495.1 of Chrysanthemum lavandulifolium. Lineage (NCBI taxonomy): Eukaryota > Viridiplantae > Streptophyta > Magnoliopsida > Asterales > Asteraceae > Chrysanthemum > Chrysanthemum lavandulifolium. The sequence goes on from CM040242.1 coordinate 240,542,730, forward strand.
TTACGATATTTATTGCGAGTGGGTTTAATGTGGTGGTTCACCAACACGTTGATTGCCCAAGTCCGCTTCTTTTAGCAACTTATTTGTGCCTAGAGTATTAGCTCGTAATTATATGCTATTCACCATTGACATGCAACGTGGACGAGCCGTGAATATATGTATTAGGGGCTCAAAAAATTCGGTAGCAACAAATGATTTTTTGGTTTAGAAACTGGATTGAAGTTTAAATCGTTCGACATACGGGTTTAATGTTATTGTTTCGGTAGTAACATACAATTACTTGATCCGTTGAGAAAATAAACAAAATAGGCGATAGTTGGCATAAATGGTAGCGAAGATGATTCAATCATAATACGGGCTAATGTAGTGGTTTTTTTGCAAAAGAGATTTAATAATTATACTTTAAGCATAACTAAATTGATAATTTAAAAACTAGAGGGGTAAAAATTGAATTTTCATTAAAAGTACACCACTAATAATAAAATAAAAGTATAACTTTATTGTTTTCTGGGTCATCTTCAACATAACAAAAAAACACATCAAAACCTCCATTTTTGAACAACAATATCAGTTTCATTGTTTCTACTCATATTATATATTAAATTGCTTCTTTTCTTTCTTTATTTTCACATAGATGTAAGATGGTCCGTTGCAGTTGAGGGGGGCCGATGTAGCCGCCTGGAAAATTTCGCTATTCTAAATCTTCATATTTATGAACTAGACTGTTTATCAAAATTTATTTGATCTAAATCGAGCATTTTAGCATGTACATTTCATCTTCTTGCATAAAAATTTATGCCTATCCGAGTAGTCTTATTTAATTATGCCAAATCTTTACTGATTTCTAAATCAGTCTCACAAGAAAATTTTCTTGTCTTACGAGTCCGCAGGCGTACCAATAAAATAAAAGAAAACGCGAGGAAATAAAAGCGAACTAATAAAAATCTAAAGTTTCATCATCATGTCAGTTTAATTATGACGTATCCGGAAATATAAGTAATATAATTGTTCCGTCAAAGCTATACATTTACGAGTTAACAACCGGGTACCAAAATACATCTATTATCAAAACCATTACACAAATAATAAACCTACACTTACAAAATAATAAAACAAAATTACAAAAACAAATAAACATCACCCTCACCCCACATACCACGCCCCCACCCTTATCTCTTCTTCCTCTGACTCTGAAAAACCTGCTAACCTTCCTCCACATTCGCCTCCTTCCCTTCCCTACTCCCCTGCGCACGCTGCCCATTTCCTCAAAGGAGTATAACTGATAACGCTATACGCGTCGTTCGGGGTCAAAGGAACTTCCTTTTCTTCGAGCAAGTTTTATAACACCCTAGGCAAGTGAACCTAATCGTTGTAGTGTAGTAATTAGGGTAAGCACGGGTATTGATATCGTTCTCTGGGGAATAGGAATGCTAGTAGGAGTTACTACGCTAAGGTTAAGGTTGAGGAAGATTATTTTTATCTTTTATATTTTATGAAAATGGAAAGGTACGAATCTCGGTATTGATTTGGGGGTTGGTATTTCACCGATTACTCTACTATTATCTAATTATCTAAACTAAGGTCATGGGAGTCTATGTCTAATTAATGTGTGCTCGTATGATAGTTTAAAGATGTGTTTACTTAGATGCTACTACTCCCTAGTTATCTCCTATTGATGGTTGAATTGTCACGCCCTTATTCTTAACGCTGTGTTTTCTAAGGTCGTAAGCGCAGCATTCCCTAACTCTTTGAAGTCACCTTTAAGTGTAGTAAACAAAATCCACTAAGTCATTCATAAACTAACTTTGAGGTTATCTTCGGGTTTAGTAAACGAAATCCATTAAGTCATTCATAAACTATCAAAGATTTATCAAGTATTAAACACAACGATAGCCTAGTCGCACTCCTAAGCCAATTACAATTAAGACAAGAGACAACCTAACAATAATTAACAACTAGGTTTCATATATCTAAGCAAACACACAAGTAATTTAGCTTGGACATGGTAAACATGCAAGCATACACACAATCAATCAAAGACATAATTGAATTAATGAAGTAAAGACTTATCTTGATGTAAGATAGGTTTAAAACCCTAAAATACTTGTACAAGACACCTTAAGTTCGGTTTTAGGTTTTACTCCAAAGACTCTCCACACAAAGACCGAAAATTCGGATTCTATATATAAGATTACAATTGCGACGGCATCACCTTATGTTTAGTGACGCCGTGTGTCGCCGCCATTGTGGTTTCGCCTCGCCACGTTAACCTTGCGACGGTGTCACCTTATGTCCGCGACGCCGCCTCTTCGCTTTCGACGTCGCCCGGATTGCATCTAGGTTGCCCGAGTAGCGACGCCTACTCTCTCACCACTAGACGCCGCCTCTTGAAAATACGAGCTTGGGTTCTGCCCCGTCATAATTTTGGGACGGCGTCGCTAATAGACCGACGCCGCGCGCTTTAACTTTCAAAGAATCGTGAGTGTCTCGATTTCGACTTTGGCCATTTTCTTCATATATTCGCGCCTTTTCGTCTAAATAAGTGCCATTCCAAAGATTTTGCCTTCACGAGACCTAAAAAGTGAAAAGGAACGATATTAAGCAATAACGGATACAAAAGTGATCAAATAAGGACTTAAACGACCCTCAAATGGTACCTTTTAAAACCTTATCAAATATCCCTACACTTGTTATTTGCTTGTCCTCAAGCAAATGTGCTTTTAGCCAATTAATTTATAAGTTGGGGTCATGAAGCATTAATTCAAAACGGTCCACAACACATATAAGCCCCGCAAAAGTCATAACAAGCACGGAAATTACATACTAGCACCTCACATGGGGTGTTTGGATACTCACATCTCTCTCGGTGTATAAATGAAATATAACAATATAGAAATGGAAGATAAACACTCATTAACCGGTCCTAGTACATAGATTACCATAGGCTTGAGAATAGATCAAACCTCCATCGCTTATGTAGCACCTAGAAAGACTATCAAAGAGGTCTTTAAAGGGTTGTAACGTTAGGCACACGGTAGGAAATAAGGGTTTGGTGGGATAGGCTATTTAGTGGTGGTAAGTCAAAATCTCTATGTTAAATGCATATGAAGAATGGCGTGCTAAGCCAAGACTGACACTCTAAACTCTAGATAACCGAAATAAACAAACATAAATTTAAAAGATAGATGTAGGATGGTAGCCTGTATGTTTTTTTTTTTTTTTTTTTTTTTTTACTCTATTTTTTTTTCTTTTTCTTTTTCTATTTTTTTCGATTTTTTTTTTTTTTTTTATTCATACACTTTTACTCTACCATCCTCTAAGATAACATCAAAATACTAGGGATTTATAAGCATATCCTACACTTTAGTTTTTATTACTCTAACACTAATTTGACCCGAATTGAAAAGATCAAAACACTTGGGGTACATTATTACACAAACAAAGGGAATTTGAATTTAACGCTCCTTCCGTCATTTCATAAACTTTAACTTTTCCCATGAATCCCAATCATCCCAAAATCAGATACAAAGGATATGACTCAACTTAGCAACTTATGCAAGCAACTAGATAATTGAACTAAGGGTTTAGGTGATAAAAACATTTGCACTAAAAGTGAGTGCATAAGGGGTAGGCTAAGGCGATTGGGTGTATATTTGGGGTGGGTGTAAATAATGTTTTCATTGATATTCGAAAACCGAAATATCACGAGAACCGCGAAAAGGATAGGCTCGAGGGTTAACTAGGGTATCGTGTACTAAAGATGAGTACAACGCAGGGTGTGGGGAATTACTCAACCAAAGTGGAAGAAGTAATTATATTGTGTATCAAACAAGGGTTATCCTAATGCCTCTTATCATTTAGTTATTCCTAACTACACAAGTGTAGCCTCACTTACATCTCGGAATGCATCACAAAACAAGTTCTAGAATCTATTATACTACCGGTTCACACTCTAAGCATTAAAGATGAATGCTTTAATTCCTACTAATCTAAGGGCGATCCTCACATTTTGGTGGAATTTGGGTGGTAAGGGTTTTTTTTTTTTTTTTTTTTTTTTTTTTTGTGCTAGTCATGCAACTTCCTATCCATGAGACGCTTTTGTTAAGACTAATGACCCACTCCTATATATCATGAAAATTTTAAATTTGGTGCCAAATTACCCTAACCAACATTTTCTCATGGTTTATTACATAATCACAATTAGACAAAGCAAATAATCAAGGATAAGCATAGTTTCAAAGTTCCTGCTTTATTTTCCCTCCTCACATTTAAACCAACATTGTCCCAATGTTCTCGAAGTATCAAAGTTATGATAATTGGAAGGTAATTAAAAACGAAAGAAACTAGTACTCGATTAGCTCGGTAGATCCGTGTAAAGTGGTGGTTAAACTCTTTCCAAGAAGAATTATTATGAAAAGCTCCTTCCAATCTTATGTAACTTCTTCTTGACAAACTAAACCCGCACACTTGAAGAAAACAAACGAAACCTTCGCGTAAAATCGGCGGTAATAATATATATAAGACTCGATTTAAACTAGGATATAATGCTTCATGAATGGATGTTTACTGCATTTCTAAGAAAATTAAGACCGGAAATTCCAAAATTTATAAGTAGCTCGAAAACGAGAAAAAGTAATCGATGTTTTTACTCCTTCCTCGACGCGCCAGTTGCAATCCTGACGCCGTCAGTTATCCCGACAAAACCGGTCTCGATTTTCGGAAAAATTCGAAAATTTACATCTTTAGAATCGAAAATTTCGCAAAACATCCATTATAACTCGATACAAGCATTTGACTCGAACAAACAAACATATATATCTTTTAGTTAATTCTTATTCTCATGTTTACGCTTTTGAAAACGTGTGTAATCCTCCCTACACTTATCCCTTATGTAAAATACCTTTATATGCAATTAAGACGAGGTTAAAGACAAAATAAAGCATTTTACAAATTCAAACACGAGAATAAACAGTTAATAAAAGATATACGACACACAAATGAAAATAAAAACAAATACACATGGGTTGCCTCCCAAGCGCGCTGTTTTTGTTCGAGTCACGAGCCCGACTCTACCCTTATTTAACAGATAAAGGGAAGTTTTTCCTACACTTAAGTTTAAGTGCGGGGTGATAGTAGCAATACACACCCTTAGGGTGGAAATTTGCTACGTGAGGAGAGGGTGATGGGTGATTTATATGCTCGAAGGAGTGTGCTCCATTCATTATAACCTTACCTAAGTCTATTGGTGTAGCGGGTGAATCAAATCTCCCTCCTAAAAATGGATCATCTTCTATCAACTTCAAAAGATTCTTAGTTAAGGATCCATCTTGACCTAATAAACCCGATTTAAACCCATAGTGTTTCTTGTTATCAACCATGAATGGGTGATATAAGTGTGTAAGGTCATGGGTCACTCCTATATTAGCTTCTACTCTACATGGCTTAGAGTCTACCACCTTTACGAAGCAACCACCGGATTATTTATTTTGATGGGTGGATTGGGGCCTAATTCAATTCCAAGATTCACATATAAAGACGGAAAATTGGGTAAGGTTTTTGGGCAGAGGTCTGGTTCATCAAAATTAGAACTTTCCTAGGACTAAGAGAGAGGTCATGACAACAAGCATCTAAACCTATATTCCTAGTGGCGTTTGGTCCAAAGGTTCTACAATCGGGTTCCTATAGTCTCTTCTACTTCTTCCGGTAAGTTATAGGCGATGTGTGTTCCTCAGTGATGGTAGGACTTGTGGGTTATCCGATGGGATTGGATTTTCTACTCTATCCTCCATCTTATCAAGATCACCTATGTATTCGCTTTGTAATCGTGGTAGCGCCTAACCATGACATGCACCTTGGTACCTCAAATCTAATCATCTCCTTCCTAAACAACCTTCCGATCAAGTTTCCAATTTGAAAATAGGTCTAAAGATTCATTTTTGGGTCCCATGTTCCACTTCTAAATCATGTGAATCTCAAAGGTTTCCATGCATTTCGAACACCACGTCCCCAAATATCCCCATCCGCAACATAGTCAAGTCTCCTTTGGGTTTCGTGGGCGTACGAGTGTAAAAGATTTGTAGTGGAAACAGAAATCAATACCATGATAAAGGACTTTTGTAATAAATATTTAATTCGAGTCCACGCCTCAGAAAGGATTCATCATGATATTGCTGGAACCTCAAGATCTCATTTTGGAGTGGAAAGGGTAGATTATGTAGTGGATTTCGCTGATCGCGACAGTTTTGGCATTCGCGCTCTCCATAACCGCTTAACGGAATAGTTAATGAAAATGGTTACGAACAAAGGTCACGTAAGAAGGGGGATAGACTAAGAGAAAGCTAAAAATGAGAAAAATTTACTTGATAGGAATCAAGCAAAGAACCTAAACGAGGTGGACTACTAACTAGCTATTCTATTCCCGGCAATGAGCCAAAACTTGATAACGCCACACGCGTCGTTCGGGTCAAAGGAACTTCCTTTCTTCGAGCAAGTTTTATAACACCCAGCAAGGAACCTAATCGTTGTAGTGTAGTAATTAGGGTAAGCCACGGTATTGATATCATTCTCTGGGGAATAGGAATGCTAGTAGAGAGTTACTACGCTAAGGTTAAGGTTGAGGAAGATTATTTTTATCTTTTTATATTTTATGAAAATGGAAAGGTACGAATCTCGGTATTGGATTTGGGGTTGGTATTTCACCGATTACTCTACTATTATCTAATTATCTAAACTAAGGTTGTGGAGTCTATGTCTAATTAATGTGTGCTCAGATGATAGTTTAAAGATGTGTTTACTTAGATGCTACTACTCCCTAGTTATCTCCTATTGATGGTTGAATTGTCACGCCCTTATTCTTAACGCGTTGTGTTTTCTAAGGTCGTAAGGTGTGCATTCCTAACTCTTTGAAGTCACCTTTAAGTGTAGTAAACAAAATCCACTAAGTCATTCATAAACTAACTTTGAGGTTATCTTTGGGTTTAGTAAACGAAATCCATTAAGTCATTCATAAACTATCAAAGATTTATCAAGTATTAAACACAACGATAGCCTAGTCGCACTCCTAAGCCAATTACAATTAAGACAAGAGACAACCTAACAATAATTAACAACTAGGTTTCATATATCTAAGCAAGCACACAAGTAATTTAGCCGGACATGGTAAACATGCAAGCATACACACAATCAATCAAAGACATAATTGAATTAATGAAGTAAAGACTTATCTTGATGTAAGATAGGGTTTAAAACCCTAAAATACTGTATAAGACACCTTAGGTTCGGTTTTAGGTTTTACTCCAAAGACTCTCCACACAAAGACCGAAAATTCGTGATTCTATATATAAGATTACAATTACGACGCGCCACCTTATGTTTAGTGACGCCGCCGTGTCGCCGCCATTAGGGTTTCGCCTTGGCCACGTTAACCTTGCGACGGCGCCACCTTATGTCCGCGACGCCGCCCTTCACTTCGACGCCGTCTGGATTGCATCTAGGCCGCCCGAGTAGCGACGGCCTACTCTCTCACCACTAGACGCCGCTTTGAAAATACGAGTTTTGGGTTCTGTCCCATCACAATACTTTGGGACGGCGCCGCCAATAGCACCGACGCCGCCGCTTCAACTTTCAAAGAATCGTGAGTGTCTCGATTTCGACTTTGGCCATTTTCTTCATATATTCGCGCCTTTTCGTCCAAATAAGTGTCATTCCAGCATTTTGCCTTCACGAGACCTAAAAAGTGAAAAGGAACGATATTAAGCAATAACGGATACAAAAGTGATCAAATAAGGACTTAAACGACCCCTCAAAATGGTACCTTTTAAAACCTTATCAATAACCTCCAAACTTCTTTCCCCCACTTCAGAAGCAACCCCAACCATATATGAATCTCATCTTGGCTTATCCCATGAAGAAGTCGACAAACCCCTGTCCTCCTTGGACCACCACTGAAGACGAAGACAGAGAGCCACGTGAAGACCCTGACGCCGTTGCTCAAAGGAGGCTCTTACTTCATCCCCACCTTCGAAAGTACGAGTCAAACAACCCATTTTTACTTCTTTATAAACCCCCATCGATCCACTGTTGATACCACAACTCCCAACTAAAAATCAAAATAACTAGAAAGAGTGTTCAAAGTGCTTGTGGTTCTTATGGATTCGATTGGGTGGGATTGCTTCTACTCCTTGTTTGCTTACCGATAGACACTTCTCTTTTGTTGTAAGGTCCTTCCTGATTTCAAATTTCTATGTTATTAAACTTGTTGTTTTCCATTGAAATCTTGCACTTGTTTATACATAGAAACCGATGCATAAATGTTTTGGGTAGATTGGTTTTTGATTATTAATATCTTGTGTGGTATAAGAAATATGAATCGCTTAGAAAGTAAAATGTGTTTATGATGTTAAAACTGGGTCAGTTGTCGTGGTTTCCAGACAATACACGGAAGTTTACAAACTTATTTCCTTGTTTTTAGAATCGTTAAAGTATTTCGATGAGGCTTCTACTCTTGAATGGTTATGTGGTCGATAACATACAAACTTTTGCTAAGAAATAATACTACTCGAAACGGTTAAAAATGGGTAATGGAATGGTGGAAATCTTAGTGTACATTGGCTCGAGATAGGGAAGTGTTTAGTTAAATTTTTATGGCTTATCGATTGGGTTTAGTGTATACTCTAATTGGATTATGATTGAGTTCGAGTGGAGTCGAAAACCCACCGTGGTTCGACCACAGTGGTTAGTTTTGGTAGTTTCAATATTAATCCTTCCTCCCAATGCGTCTTTGGCTTGGCTTGCTCCATTCAAACTTAAGGTCTAAAAAGTGTTTGGCTAGAGTTGAGTCGAATCACCGTTGGTCGAACTCCAACAAGGAGACGCTCTCTCTTGCTAGTTCTCATCAAAACCAAGTTACAACTTAAGAAAATATGTATTTTAGTTGTTATAAAGAGGTTAAAGAATCATGTATGAAACTCGTATTTTGCCTTTGCTTATCATTAACTTCTTGTCGTGTGTTCGGAGTAAAAATAAACCTTAAAGGAGTGTATTAATTTCGTTTGTTTTAGCTTGCTTCGAGTCATAAAAATAAAACGCCTCGAAGGGTGCTCGTTCCCACATAAGGCAGCTAGACTCTTTTCCCCTTTCCTACTCAAATGACCTCAACAAATCATGAGACACCAAGTTATAAACCTTCAAGTCAAATAGGTGGTTGCTGCTTTATTGGTTTTTCCCCATTCGAATACATCTAGTAAATGTTTTTCCTCATATGTCAAGGTTATTCAAAGGTGTGCTACTCATCCAATATTCCAGTTACAATACAGATTCTAATGTCAAACTATCTTTAAAACATGTACTCCTCTTTTCACATATGGGTGCATTTGGTTCTGGCTTTGAATTGGGCCACGAAGCCACTACATGGCTGATTTCATTCTTGGGCCTAAAATCCACGTCTAGTACATGTACTGAATACACAAACACATTCATGTTTTCGAGCTCACTTTTTTTACACAAGAGTTTACAAAGTTAAGAACAAACAAATAAAAATTGCATAACGTTAAGTATAACAAAAATCGTTATTTTAAACGTATTACAAGTACTTGTCTTTTTGATCTTCCTCACGCCCCGTTCACAACTCGCTCGCCTACTCGTTTTGACGTTATTTCTTCCAATATTATTTTCACGATGTCCCAATTTATAAACATATGATATAAACGGATAACGAAATACAATTAACTTTTAATTCATACAAAACGAGATTTATTTCAAAACAATAATAATTTCCTACACTTCGTCACCAAATATATTTTTGACATATAAACGAGTAATACCCATTTTTCTAAAAGACCATTATAACATATAAAAACATAAATCTATTTCATTTTTACCATTATAATAAAACTATTACTTTCCTTATATATACATTTTAAGCGACGACTTTATAATTTAAATATGTTTATTATTTGTTTATGATATTCTCCGTACGTCATCTCTCGGTTACGACAAACCAACGACTCACTCGTCTCCATACTTTTGTATGTACCTAAGCACTTCCATGAGCCAAAGTTAATCATGTTCGATAATAAACAATACACATAAATAACTTAAACTTTTGATGTAAATGAATATTATCAAGTCAAAATGCAAAGGTATTAATTAAAGTATTGGTACACAAAATATAGGTCGCGTGACGGTACTCGGTGCATCATTTACTTGACTCCTTTACTACTCGGATCTTGCTTTGCTAAGGTGAGTTCATATCCTCGCCTTTACTTATTTCTTTCAAACCCATGAGGGAGATGCATGCTATAAACTAGAACACAAGTCTTTTCTTAAACCGTATGCTTGCCTCGATCATTATTATTATAGCCTAAGTTGCCCGCCATAAGTCCCTTACATCATGAACCATTAATCACTTGCTAGTGAATGCGAATATTGTGGATAGTACTATGGAATTAACGACCCGACTCGGTTATCTAAATAACCGGGCACACTATATTTGGTTAACTATGGAATTGGCAATTCCATCTCGAGGGCAATGTTATTACTTACACCAAGAATTAGTGTATGCGTTAGTTTGGTGTCATGAGCTTAGCGCATAATAATAATCTATGTTTTCCATGGTGATTGTATTCGAAGCAATTATCATCTTTTACTTGTGTTCAACCATTTATTTAAACCTATGAATATCACTAAACTTTTGTTGATCTTTTTAAGCATGCTTATCTCAGGTACTAATTAGAATATCATGAAGGCGTGGAGTAGACGTCATGGGATGCTTGAAGTGGTGTTGTTTTCAATTAAAGTTATCATTTCGTAAACGTTTAAACTATCTTTCATGTAATTTCAAAACATGTGGTATTTCCTTTTGTGTTTCCAAAACAATGAGTTTTATGAAATGGTAACAACTTCTTATTAAAAACGTCTCTTTAGAGTCGTTTTCTATAACTCTTGACTATGATCCTCTAAGTAATACCCCAAACAGTCTTCCGCTGTCACATTGTGATCTTGGGGGTGTTACAGCCGAGCACCCTCCAGCCCCCCCCACTGGCTCCGTCGGTGCATGCAACTAATGCTCTAGGCACAGATAAGTTACTTGAAAGTACTATTCTTTATGTACGGGGTATATGTAGATGGAAGGATGGTTGAGTGCAACAAATAGTTGCCTCAACAACCTCCATTTTTGCAAACCAAATTTTTTGTAAAATTATCTGGCAAGGCAGCCATGTACATACTGTGTTTGCAGCCATAGGTGTTCTCACCGTGAATGTTGTGCCATTACAAAAAACATTGTCATTTAGCGAATATTGTCGATCTATGTAATTGATAAGATGGACGGACGGTTGAGTGCCATGTATGGTGCCCTCAACAACCTCCATTTTGAAAACCAATGTATTTGGTAATGTAACTTTTGTAGTATCGTATGATGTATAATTTGGGTGTCTCAAAGTTAGGTTGTTGAGGTAATGATGAACACACATTGCAATATACCTTAGTAAGGTAACTCTATAGATGATATCAAATAACAACATATTATTAGCATCATTTATCCTATGAATATTGTTTGTTTTATATTACTTTATATGAGAGTTTGTAGTTAATCGCTTACTTTTGTATTTCTCAAGCATTTGGTGAAAGTTAGCTATTTTAGACGTAAAATGAAGCAAAATGGATTAAGTTGGAAAAGTCTAGTGAACTGAAGGTAGATATGTCGTATCGTTCTAGACAGATACATTGTACATCAAGACTTAGACGAATATGAATACCATTGTGTGACTTTAAAGAATACGCCGTATGGGTTTTCCCCATACGCCGTATATGAAACCTTCGTCAACATAGAAGATCTGACTTATTCTACTCCAGATACGTCGCATGACATCCAAGAGAGGCTACATATTAGCTTGAAGACTTCACCAAGACATTCCAAGATTACGAAGAGGTGATGTGCCGTATGAGCATTGAAGATCCGTCGTATCTTATGACGTTGTTTGAATATTCCAAAATATAATAATCTTGGATCCCACGCTAAGTTACCTAGATATGGCGTATCGAGTAAACTGATACGCCGTATCGATTTCGTTTCCAGAAACTAAATAGAGGTCGACTGCTATCATTCGACACACAAGATACCATACGAAATCAGAAGACCAAGCACCACAAGACACATCCAGAAGAATGAATTCAGAAGCGTAAGAAGGCCTCGCAAGTGCATAATTACATAGGGAGATTCACTTAATTGTAGTAGTACTCTTTAATCGTTTGGTTAGCGTGCTCTTTCTTTTATTAGATTCGCATTAATATACTATTTGCATTATTGATTATATGATGTTTTATTTGGCTTTAATGTTTGGTGTGTAAGAATTGATACCTCTTGATTATCGTGTCTTGTCGACGCGGCTCGCACAATTACTTCATTAACATTTTTGCGTAGTTAATGTAAGCCCTAACGGATAGATAGTTTAACAAAGTATCATTAAGGAAAGATTAATACGGATTTCTAGTTAGTCGTGACAGGACTTTTACAATAAATCTAGGTAATTTAGTACTCTACATAACAAGCAGCCATAGAGTAAGTACTTGTTTAGTACTCATCATATATAACTAAGCGATTAACGAGCATATCTTCCTTACTATCGGCTTGACCTCTTATTGCTATTTGTTTTCTATCTGTGTACATGCGTGTCTTGTTGTCTTCACCTTTTATTTTATTAGTTTTACTTAATCAACATATCGTGCCAGTCTCTCAGGCTGAAAACCCCCCTTGTGTTAGATCATTTTTTTATTAGACTAACTCTAGGAATAAAATACTGATAGATATTTAAGTGTTAACGTTCCACTCTTAGTGATCGACACTCTATTTAGCAACTAGGCTACATTGATCGGGTATACTGCTCGTTAATGTTTGTTATCGGTTAAGTCGGCTAAATATAAATATTAAAACTTAAATTCACAAATAGATCTATACTAAACGACACACCAAGTTTTTGGTGCCGTTGTCGGGAGTGAATTGTTTAATAATTGCGTATTTGTTAGTATTTTAATTTAGAATTTTAACATTAGGATAGATTTTTATTTGACAAACTTTGTTATATATTTGCATTGCTTGTATATTTGTGCTTTTGAGCATTTTTCTTGTTTTTATGTTTGTTTGATTTCTGCTTTTTTTTTGTTTTTATTTTTCTGCATTGTGATTTGTCTGTTGCATTTTGCTGAACTAAATGATACGGTGCATCTAATCTCATAGATACGGCGTATTGCGTTTTTATTATTCATATAGTGTATCTTATTTAATTATTTGGGTACGACGCATATAATCTCATAGATACGGCATATTCTATTTTTAATCAGAATTAATTAAAACCCTTAAAAGTCATACGACGCATAAGCTTTAGCTTATACGGCGTATTAATTTTCGAAACATGTCCGAATTTTTAAATCTGCGATGTATCAATTTATCTCGATATTGCGTATTTATTTTCTTTACTAAAAGCTTAGATTTTAAAATGAGAATATGGCGTATTAGCTTTTGTGTATACGGCGTATTTATTTTCTTCGATATAAGCAAATTAGAAAATCTAAAAATATGGCGCATTGATCTTTGTCAATACGGCGTATATTTTTATCTGACTAAAAGGCTGATCTATACTTTTATTCTTAATATACGGTGTATCCAGGTTATTGGATATGGCGTATCGTCTGCATATATCAGCAGCTTTTATTTTTCGTATTCCATTTTGATTATTAGTTTTCTGTAATTATACTTCTTCAAACCTATCCTACTGATGCTTGTTGTCTTGTTTTCAGTAAGTGTATGACCAGGAGTTCCAAACAAGATATTGTTGAACCTTATAAAGAACCTAAACAAGTCTTTCATTCATTAAGGAAGCTTTTCAAGACCAAAAGCTTTGATTGCTCGGATTCGTTAGAATTCGATTATTTTTCTGATCAAGAAGCTGAAAAGGAAGAATAAATCACATAAACAATGACCGAGCCAACTATGGAGGAATACATGACGAAAACCCAAGATGACTATGGTTCAAGTGTTGCTAGGCCTAAGCTTGATAAGGAGACTAAGTTCAAGCTAACAGACCAATTTCTCAAGGAATTGCGCGGGAACACCTTTAGCGGATCGGAGCATAAATATGCTAATGAGCATGTGGAAAGGATCCTTGAGATTGCTGCTTTATTCACAACTAAGGGCGTGACTATTGACCAACTAATGTTTCGTGTTTTCCCTATTTCACTTACAGGAGCTGCTAATAGGTGGCTAAAGAATGAACCTGCTGGTTCAATTACTGAGTGGGAAGACCTTAAGAAGAAGTTTTTGAAGAATTATTGCCCACCTGCTCGCACTGCTAAGAAAATGGAGGCTATCAATAACTTTAAGCAAGAGCCCGATGAAACTCTTTATCAGGCTTGGGAACTGTAACACCCCCAAATCTCAGTACAACGGAAGACTTAATCAAGTTTTCGGGGCGTTACTATTGGATTGGTATCTCACACAAGTATAGCAAAAAGATAGTCATTTAACATTCAAAACCAATCCCAAATTTAAGTATTCAAAACATTTAACCAAAAAGTATAAATATTAGGCCCAAAACATGATTTAATAAAATAGGTCCCCAAAGTTTATCAGTCGAAATGATCCTTGAACCCCGCCTTCTTGCCAAGCTTCCACCGATCACATATTCCAAACATCTTTCAAATACTTGAGAAATCATGTTAAAAGGTCACTTCTGTTGGTGAGTTCATATGTTTAAATTCAATAAAAATCATAGTGGACTCAGAGGAGTCGATTTGCTATGCAAGACCTAAGATAGATAAATACCGTTTGCACACACCGATCCTACCCGGATCTCCAACCATATAACCATATCCGCATCCGTGGATTACTCGGCCCCGCGACTCTAGTCCAAAGACCGTCGTGGCAAAATCTAGAACAATTGCCAACCCCGGACTAGGTCGAGGTAGAAGTCTATTCTTAGCTAGGCAACGGTTCAACCTAGTCTAAGGCAACAACTACCGTACATCTATCTAAACAACAAGCATATAAGCAAATCCAAATAGTTTTAATGGTCCAAAAACAGTAGCATGATTCTCACCCCAATATAGTTAAAAACGTAGATAAAAGTAGGGCTATGAAACTCACCTCAAGCAATCAACGTACAAATAAACACTAGCAAAAGATAACGGTAATCACGGCTCAACAACTATCGACTCGGCACAACCTATTAATGTAAACCAATTTTAAAATATATATTTCCAAAAATCAACGTTATCTACCCCAATGTATTCCATTTCGTTATTTCCAAAAATGTCTCGTTTCACCATTTAATCCTAGTGTTTGGTATCCTCATGTGGGTGTATCGACTCAATATGATGCTATGAATGGACTCAACAACTAATATGTGACTTAATGCAACACGATGAGACATCTAAGCGATAAACTCCATAGTCCAATAAGTTTCGGAATAAATAGTAGACCTTATCGAATTCGTCAACTCGATAAACTCATTTATTTATTCGTGTCGCTTATTATCCCATAAATCAATCGCATTCTAAAGAGTCATAAGGATAATTCACCCATTAATAAGGTTACCCAACGTACCTAGCGGGTTCTTATTTGATTCGTCAACCTAATAAGTCCGCTACCCACGTGGATCAACACTATTAATGTTAGGTTATTTGTAACCCATGCACACAACGTAAGTAAATAAATACTTGAAAATGATATTAAATGCCCATAATTGACATTTATCGATAAACGTGTACTCGAAACATTAATTACTTATTTACTATAAAACATTTCCATTTTTAGTCGTTAGTTTCCATTTAAAAATAGTAAATAACAAGATAAATCTTGTTATCGATATTTTTTTGGTATAAAAGCATTTTTATTATTTATATTTCATAGTCTATTAGCATTTTCATATATATATTTCGTCAAATTGCTATATTAGTTTAATATCGTTATTCGTTTCGAGTCCACAAGCACGAGTCATGACTTCTCGGCTTTTAATCAATCAATAGTCCAAACTATACGAAAGTCCATGTTACGGCATTGTCGGGGTCAACTATTGACTAAAAAGTCAAAGTAACACCGACGTTGCTCAAAGTTGACAATTATATATATCAAGTCCAAATTAAAAGTCATAATAGCGCAATTCAATCCCAAATCAACTCAAATCAATCTCAAATCAAGCTCGCCAACCAATCAACCAACCAAATATACCCGAAACCAATGTTATGACCCTAATGGTCATGACACGGTCACGGTTAAGACCACGTGAACCAAACAAGCTCTAGAAGCTTTTCGACTCCACGCGTCTCATCCAGACACCAACAATACCAACCAACAAGCTACCAAAATGACCCGACCCGGACCCTTGGTCCAAGTGGGTCTCGTACGCCACCCATGAGCCACATACGAGTCCCTAGTGGCTCGTACGCCTCATCACTCACATCCAAACACTACCAAATCAATTCCACAACATCCAAATACAATCAATCAACCTCCAATCATCAACCAAACATCAAACCCATCATCTATTCTAACCAAAAACATGAAACTAGACCTAAAATGCAAAAACCCATCAATATGATACACCACATGCTTACCAAACACTAGCTACATGTTTATTTAAGTGTTAATTAGACTTAATCCCACGTTTAAACCAAAAGCCCTAAAATTCGTGATATGTACGAATCAAAATCAAGCCATGCGTGGCTTATTAATGCTCAAACAAGTGTTACCCATGTTCCATTTACCTTATTCAAGCCCGATCTACAATATTTGATGAAAACACTAAAAGTACGAATCTTAATCTTAAGATTTGAAGGTGTTAATGAATGTTTTAGTGAGAGTATTATATATGGATGGAAAGAGGATGAGAAGAGCTACAAGATGGTGGTGGAGGTGAGATGACACTCGCCGGAATTTGGCCGGAGGTGGTCGAACAAGGTTGGCGGCGGTGGTGGTGAATTAGGGTTAGGGTTTATATGATTTGGGGAGAGAAAGTGTGTAGAGAGAGAAAGTGTGTTTGTGTGTGTTTTTAGTGAGAGAAACAACTAGCAAAAATGAGGTGGGTGAGGCCTTTTATACTTGGACAAAAAGGACTCAAAAATAAATAAATAGGAGGGAGGGGGCGCCGGCCATGGGGAAAGGTGGGGGGTCGGAGTTGTAATTTTTCATAACTATCCCGTTTACCCATTCCCGAGCTCATATATTGTCCCCCGAGTGTCCCACGACGTTCATTCGACTTTCTAACATCGTTATTTATGTTTTCTACGAGTTTTGACTATTTATTTGCCAATTTTCGAGTAACGGTCTAAAAGTTACGTTATTTCTCGTTTTAGGCTTTTCTAGTGCCGAATCGAATAGTGCCTACCAAATAGAGTTAAAACTCATACGATAACTCATTCAATAGTGAAGTAATTCATAAAAACCAATAAACGATATAAAATCGAGTCATGGTTGATAAAATAGTGATAAAGGCAAAGCTCGGTTTAGTTTAACATAATGCGGTTACCTAAAATAGACTCCCTAAATTGCCAGTTGTCACAGGAACAATACAAGGATCTTTTATTGAAATGTCCTCAATATTATTTAACTACTATGCAGGAGGTGATTTTGTTTTATCAGGGTTTAGATGTGCCTACTCGACAGATTTTGGATTCTAAAGGGGTTGTACCTCATATGAGTGCAGCCAATACTAGAACTCGAAACAACGATACTTCTGATGGATATGCTGCTATTCAAGCTCAACTGAACAAGCTTAGTAGAGATCTCAAGAAAGTTGATGAGAAGGTATATGCTGCCATAAGCCTATGGAGGCTAATGGCTTATAAAATAAGTCTCTTTTATAACATAGGCTTATGGTATAAGCCATTAGCCTCCATAAGCCCAATCCCATAAAATGGGGCTTATGAATAGTTATATTACTTAAATACCCTTAAAAATATAATGAATTATCAGGTAAAAGCTGAAAATATATGTGAATTTTATTTGATGTATTTTTATGTGATTTTACATTAATAAGCTCTAGCTCCAACTAATTCGCCAAGAATTTATATAAAAGTATAAGCTTCAACTTTCGGCTTATATAAGCCCTAACCCAAGCTCCAGCCTCAGCTCCAGCCCATTGCGCCAAACACACCCTTGGTCTGTTCCCCTTGGATGGTCCAAAATATGGTCAATTTTTTTTCTTCAATCCGGCTAAATTTGCTAAATGTCTAATGTGGCAACCAGTTCGTAACATTTTTTTTGTATACATGGGTTTTCGACTCGACATTTTTTTTGTAAAAGGGTTAACCCGTGTAAAATAATATTAATCCCAAAAAACAATTAAGAACAACGGATGTGGGTGAGTCCAACACCTCAGCCCAAAAAGACAAACAAAAAGCGCCTACAGTGCTTAAGACCTAAGCTAGCATAAGAAATGACATTTGCTTGCTTTAACATATATAAGCGGAAGTATTTGGATGCATTTATTCCTGGTCATTAGTGTTGGCCTCGATAGGATGGACCTATGATCTTTCTAACTTATGTCAAGATTATACCAAGTAAAATAAGAAACAAATGATTCTGTAAATGCTTTGTATTATAAAAATGTCATCTATATTTGTTTGAATACAATGCTATCTATTTATTCAAATTGAATGGGTACAAAGAAGTGTTGTGTTGGTTCGAATGAACCAACAGACATGTCGCTTGGCATGTAACTATCACATAACCGTTTTAATGTAACCGTTATATAACTGCCAAGGTTGACTTTTGTTCTTCTGACTTTTTGGGTTGACTTAGGTCGATTGGGTGTTTGACTTGGGTAGATTGAGATTAACCCAATATTCTCCCCCTTAATCACAATCGCTTTGTTGTAGATCTTTGACTCCAATTAGTTGTCTCATTGTTAGGAATCTGATCTTCGGCAGTGCTTTTGTGAGTATGTCAGCCTTCTGAAATTCTCCACTTATGAACTCGACTTGTAAATCTTCTCTTTCGACGCATTCTCTTATAAAGTGGTATTTTATATCAATGTGCCTACTCCTTCCCTGAAATACAGGGTTCTTCATTAGTTCGATGGCAGACTTGTTGTCAACCATTATTGTAACCTTTTTTTCTTGTGTGTGTGTAAGCTTAATTAGTAATCTCTTTAACCATAATGATTGTGTTGATGCTGCGGTTGCTGCAATAAATTCGGATTCACATGATGATAGAGCTACCATGGCTTGTTATTGTGTACTTCAGCTGATTGGTGATTCACCATAGTAGAATATAATTCCAGTAGTTCCTTTCCCTTCTTGAGTGTTGACTCCTTAGCTACTGTCACTATAACCTTGTATTTGGTTTCCTCCATTGTGTTTGTAGGTGATTCCATAGTCTTTTGTTCCTTTTACATAGCGTAGTACTTTCCTTATAGCTTTCAGATGTTGTTCCTTCGGTTCTTGCATAAAACGACTAAGTAATCCCACAGAATAACTTAAGGCGGGTCTTGTATGTAGCAGATATCTTAAGCATCTAATTAAACTTCTATATTCAGTTGAGTTGACCATTGTTTCTTCAGTGTTCTTTGTTAGTCTTGTTCCTGGATCCATAGGTATTAGAGTTTCATTGCAGTCTAACATTTCAACTTCCTTTAGGATCTTGCTTGCATAGGCGGATTGCTTTATTGATATGTCACCTCCAGTTTGTGTGACTTCAATTCCTAAGTAGTAGGATAATAATCCTAGGTCACTCATCTTGAATTTTTCTTCCATTTGAGCTTTGAACTTGTCTATTTCTTCTTTTGGTGTGCCAGTGATGATTAAATCATCTACATAGACTCCTACTAGAAGTATTGAGTCCTTTGATTTTTTCGTGTTGACAGCTTGTTCCAAAGCGCATTTATTGAAATCTAAAGACTTCAAGGTGTTGTCTAATTTTATGTTCCAAGCATGTGGTGCTTATCTTAGGCCATATAGAGCTTTTATGAGTCTGTAGACTTTTCCATTATCTTATTTCTTTATGAATCCTTCGGGTTGTGTAACATATACTTCTTCTTTTAAGTCTCCATGCAGAAATGCAGATTTGACGTCAAAGTGATGTACTTCCCATTTATTATTAGCAGCTATGGCTAATAGTAATCGGACTGTCTCCATTCTTGCTACAAGTGCAAAAACTTCTTCAAAGTCTATGTCATGCTCTTGTATGTAGCCTTTTGCTACTATTCTTGCTTTATGCTTGACTGTATTTTCATTATCATCTTTCTTGGTTTTAAATACCCATTTTAGTCCAATTGCTTTATGTCCTTTGGGTAGAGTGGTTAGTTCCCATGTATTGTTCCTATTGATGGAATCTAATTCGACCTTATTGCTTCAATCCATTTCTGATCGCTTGATGCTTCCTTGTAGTTCTTAGGTTCATCTTCAGCCAATAATACTTCCTCGGTGTTATCGTATAAATTATTTAATGTTCTAAAACCTTGTAGTGGTGTATGATCAAAGTTTGGATGTAAATTCTTGGTTGCGTTTGAATTACTTTGATTGGTAGATAGTACTAAGGTAGTTGGCGTAATTTGAGAGTTTACTCGCAATGAAGTTGTAGATGGTGTGTGAAGTGTTTGTGATTGTGAGGGTGAGTTTGTTGATGATGTTGCATATTCATCATCATCATTGTTAGAAATCGTTGTTTACTTCATTTGGTTGGATTTCTTGTTCTTGATGTTCATTTGTAGCTTCAAGGTTTTCAACTTTGAAGTCAAACCATTCAGGTTCATCGTTAGTTTGTTCATTCAAGTAATCCTTCCAATCCCATGCTTCATACTCTTTAAACTTCACATCTCTACTAACACATATTCTTTTTGTTATTGGATCAAACAGACGGTAAGCTTTTGATCCTTGTTCATTTCCTAATTATACCATTTTGTTGCTTCTATCATCTAACTTCGTGGGATGTTGTGATGGTACCTTTGCATATGCTATGCAGCCGAAAACTCTTAGATTTTCTAAGTTTGGCTTTCTTTGTTTGATTGCTTCATATGGAGTAATGTCTTCTAAGGCTTTTGTAGGAACGCTGTTTAAAATGTATATTGCATGTCTAACAGCTTTAGCCCAAAAGTTTTGATGCATGTTGGTTACTTTCATCATGCATCTCGTTGTAGACATAATTGTCCTATTTTGTTGTTCAATTACTCCATTTTGTTGCGGTAAGTTGTCATGCTATGCCATTTTCTTTGCAGTATTGAGTGAATTCGTTAGATATGAATTCTCCTCCACGATCAGTCCTTAACATTTTCAATGTTGTCCTTAGCTCCTTCTCTATTGTATTCTTGTATTCCTTGAAAGTATAAAATGCTTGATCTTTCGTGTTTAGGAAATACGCCCACATATATCTTGAGTAGTCATCGACTAACAAGAATATGTATTTCTTTTCAGATGGTGTTAGTGGTGTGATTGGTCCACATAAATCTCCATATACTAAATCTAAAGGTGATGTTGATCTAGTTTTTGCTTTCTTGGGAAATGGTGCTCTATTGTGTTTACCAACTAAACAAACATCACAGATTTGTGTTGTATGTTTAATGGCATGTATTCCTTGAACTAACTCTCTTTGAGTCATAGATTTTAGTGATTCAAAGTTGAGGTGTCCTAGTCTTCCGTGCCATAACCAAGTATTGTCCTTCAAGTTTGCTAATAAGCAGACATGTGTGCCTATCTTCAGACTTGCTTTGTATAGATGGTTTCTCTGTCTTGTGACTTTCATGAAGATTTTGTTGTCCATGTCATAAAGTCGTAATTCATCATCTTCCCTTACTACTTTACAACCGATTTCGGTGAATTGTCCAAAGCTCAATAAGTTATTTTTTAGGCTGGGAATGTAATATACGTGTGATATGATTCTTTGTTTTTCGTCATCACATTCTATTAGGATTGAACCTTTTCCTTTGATCTCTATGTGAGATCCATCTTCGAATATTACTTTTCCACTAACGTTCTCATCTAGCTCTTTGAAGTGTTCTCTCATTCCAGTCATATGATTGCTGGCTCCATTGTCTAAATACCATAGACTATCAACATTTGTCTCTTTATATCCTACATCTTCTTCGTGTAGTGAGACAATTTGATCTTCAAGTTTTATTACATGTGGGTCTTCTAATATTGCCATTAGTAAGGTAGGTCCTAAGTCATCCTCGACAAGATTAGATTGCATACTAGAATTTGTTTTTGAATAACACTTAGTTGCATAATGACCCATCTTATTGCATTTGTAACATTTTACTTTGCTAAGATCAATGTTTGATTTGTTGAAGTTGTTATGAGAGTTTTCTCCATCTTTCTTCTTTTCCTTAGATTTTTCGTGGTTTCTTCCTTGTGAAAATTTATACTTCCCACGTCCATGTCCTTTAAAGTGTTTTCCTCTATTGTCATGTCGTGTGAACATCAATTTTTCTTGATTGTCCACTTGTTTTCCTTTCTTGAACTTAATCCTTTCTTCGTAAGTCTTAAGTCTTCCGATTGCCTCTTCCATTGTCATTTTACTTAGGTCGGAATATTGTTCTATAGATGCGACTATTTGCAGATACCTATCGGGTACAACATTTAGTAGTTTCCGTACTAAGGTTTGATCTTCTATTGTGTGTCCTAGACTAGCGGCTTTGTTTACGAGAGTTGTAAGTTTTGTAGTGAAGGTATCGATTGTCTAGTCTTCCTTCATATATAACATCTCAAAGTCAGATTTGAGTGTTTGTAGTCTTGCTTGTTGAACTTTGTCTTCGCCAACGTGTCTAGTTTTCAAAGCATTCCAAATGTCTTTTGCAGTTTTGTGCTTTGTTATTTGAAGTAATTGTTCTTCGGGTAAGGCTTGGTAAAGAAATGCAATAGCAGTTTTGTCTCTTTTCTTATCGGGTTGAGTCGGCTCTATTGTTTCCCATAAACCATACGCTTCGAGAATGATTTGCATTCGAATTGCCCATAATGAGTAATTCACGGGCTTTAGGATTGGGCATTGAAATTGAGGTGTACTAGTTGTACTAAGTTCCTTACTTCCATTTTCTTTTGTCATATCTTAAAGATATTGACAATAAATCTCCAAGAGAATTTGAACACGATGTGTGTTGAAATTTCTTATGTTTAGTGAGCTCTTATGTTTTATTTCCTTAAAGGGTATAAAACTTTATAGGTCTAGTTTTAATCCAAAAACTATCCTGGGAGATTATATATTCTTAAATGAAATATCCTAAGGTTAATTACTCCTTAAAAGTTATTTCTAATAAATATAATAAGCAGTGTAATCACTAGGTTACTATATTTTTAAAACTTGATAAAGTACTAATTTGAAAATAAAAGTAACTTGTCAAAATACAATATGTATAAAAAATAATATATACTTTAAAAGTGAAAGGATGGTCTTGTAAAATTTTGGAACCTGTAGGGGTTGATGGTATAACCCGATGCCTAATATATCCTTTGTGTTGTAGCCCTAAAATATGACGCGCCTCTTTATATTTATTCTTATCTCTTGTTTGAGATAGAAAAAAGAAAAGCGTCTCCTTTTGAGACTTGAGTATTCTGTCTCTTCTTCTTCTGGGATTAGTCATGTTAGGTCACCATATTAATAACACAAGCATCCATGTAAGAAATAGAGAAGAGAAGAGATCGGTTGAACAATAACAATCAAACACTTATTCGTATGAATATAGAATGGTTATGCGTATGAAGTGAAAGAGAGAATAAATTGAACAACCAACCCTCAAGTGAGGGTTATTACAAGGTATTTATAGGAGAGGAAGCTAGGGCAACACTCCTAGTCCCTTCCTTTCTCTTATGGACTTGGGCCTAGGCTTATGGGCCTTCTACATAAGCCTAAGCTAATAACAAACATAAAGGCCATATTAAGCTAACTATTACATATGAATCACTAACACTTGAATAAGGTTTAGGAGTGATTCCAACAATCTCCCCCTAAGTGTTAGTGATGAATGAATGAGTGATAAACGTTGTAGGTGCTGATGTAATAGAAGCTTTGACGTCTTCTAACATTCTTCTTTCTTGTGAGAAGAAGTGTCTTGATTCGAACAATCTCCCCAGTATAGAGAAATTGTTTCTTTTGAAGTATTCTCTTTGACGTCTTCATTTTCTTTGTTCTTAAGTTCTTTGTTCATTGGAAGTGATAGTATGTTGTGGTAATCTGCATTAGGTCTGCTTCGTTGCTCCAGTGTCTCCACGTCTTTCTCCAACATGCTCACACGCTCTTTGACGTTGGATTATAGTTGATGAAGTTCTTTAAGTCTTTAAACTTTGTAGATTCTTTGTAGACGAAGAATCATTCTGACTTTGTGTTACCTTTGATTATGAGAGAACTTTCATATGTGATGTTGTTGGTATGAGCACGTGGAGAATCTGCATGATCAGTCTGCTCCAGAGCTTCCATAAGAAGTAAACATAGGAAAGGTTAGTAATAAGCGGATTCCGGCACTTACAAGTTTGAACTTTGAGAGTGTTAATCAGCATAGTGTGAAAACACAACTCTAATTCTTACAAAGGTCGCTCCTGAACCGGAGTCCCACAAGTGAGATAACGCGATGTACCCAAGTACACCTACGGTTCGGATGTCGTCAAGTACATCAAGCATCACCTCACGATCAGACCGCTTGAGACCACTAAGCGTAATCCACGGGAGTTACCGAAATGACCCGCTTCGTGGCTGTTGATGTTGACCACGACGGAGTTTCCATTCAATCACCGAGGATCACAGATGTGAACCTCTCAAATGTTCTCGACATTGCTAGGATCTCAGATAGGACTCGATAACGTACCAACGTTGTTCTTATTGTTGAACAACAAGTGATGAAATGTCAAGTGTACCTAAGAGATCTTTTGATGAATCTCGTGGCTCTAGATACAATAGTGCATTTTGGTTTTCTGAGCGGAGACTAGGAGAGGGTCTCCTTCTTCAATACCAAAGAATCTCTAAGAGAAAGCCAATAGTTTACGTAGGGTTCCCTGTGAGAATGAAACAAGCTTCTTTCGGGAGAAACTTGAGTGGCTAAGAAGGTTTAGTGCATGCGCCACCGGGTCCATGACGACTTTTAATCTTCAATACCGGTGTCACTAAGTGACAACCAAGAGTATATGAATTGAACCCTTGTCCGCCTAAGTTGAATAATCTGGAGGGCTATTTCTTTTCACCCATTTCTTTGTATTTCTTTTTAATTCTTCAAATCCTTCTTTCTCTGATTCTCATTTTCTCCTTTTTATGATCATTCCTAAGGACTTCAAATTCTAACTATAGGTAGTGTCCTTGGGTAGATCCCTCCGGCTCTGGCGGATCATAGGACGGTTATTCCTAACCTTAATCACCTTATAACTCCATTGCCATAAAGCCATTTTCATGAAAATCTCTAGAAGTGTTTGTAAATGAAAAACATGTTTGAACACTTTAAGAGTTTTAGATTTTCAGAAATACTCCCCTCCACATGTGCTTAAGAGTTTTGATGTAAATCGCACAGTGAGGAAGGAGCGCACTTTTGAATTGATCGACTCAAGATAAACAATTCCCGAGGACACGGTTCGTTGCATAGTTAAAGAGTTACATTGTCGACTTTTAGGTGACAACTAGCTCTAATAACTACCTTGAAGGTGTGGACAACCTCGAAAGGTTGTCAAACCCGTCAAAGTTCATGTCTATCAAGAGCTTCTCGAATAGGTACAATTTACTTGGATAAGTCTTTGGAAGACAAATCTTTTCAATGTATGATTGCTCGTATCCCGTCAATTCATGGGTTAAGTCTTTTCATACGACGATTCAAGTAGCAAATCAACATATTTCTTATCACAATAAATTTTCTCCCCATCAAAATGGCATATAAATGTTATTTTTGATAACGCTTTGATAATAAATATGACCATTTCGAGTTTTGTGGGAAGATTATCACGAAGAACAAGTTGTTTGAACAAAGATTTTAGCAAATACTCCCTCAACAAGTAATACTAACTTTTGAGGTTTTGAAAACGTAGTGGAAGTACTTGTTCTTTTGAGCAAAACCTTGAAAATGAAAGGTTTGATAGGTTTTACTCAAAAGTAAGAAGCTTCGCTCCTTTTATAGGATTGTGGCAATCAAGCGCACTACGTGGTCCTTTCATTACAAGAACGGGTTGTACATCGTTATGTGCACAAGCCATAGACAAAATAAAATCACACATCCAAAATAATATGAAATAGAAGCGCTTTAAGGGTACCGGTAGTCCAAGAATATCACCGTGAATGCGAACAGGCGTTGATAGCCGGTGAGAGTAATCTGGGATGACCACCTACAAAGCTCTCTAGTGTTCTAAATTGGTCCCTTATGTACAACCTCTCATCAATCATGGTGATGATCCTCTTCACATCCCGTCATCCCGAGAGTTCCATCGCTTTGGTGTCCCAATGTCTTCATGTATATCCTTCAACTTATAAGCCAAGCCATCCCTAACCTTCTTCAATGTATGATCCCCAAACTTGTGAAGATCTCTACACGCCATCAAGCGGTTTCGTTGTAGCTCACTACGATAAATTACTCCGAATGGTTTCTCATGAGGTGTATTGTGGAAGCGGTTGATGTCGGGAAGTTCTAGCCGAGGTCCGTGAAGTTGACATGGGTCCGATATGACTCAACAACAAGTTGTAGATCTTCACACATTCTGTATCACTATGCTTCTATGAATATGAGCAAGGACTTGATGTATTCACGTTAAATTTCATCGAGAATTGTCTCATGCGTCCTGCATTTGGCAAGATACGATCTTCAATGTCGCTGAGACAAGTTACGAAAGTCCGCTTCACGAATTCATAGTCTCTTTCGTCTTGTCT